>JAGFMF010011637.1:3288402-3466641 GCA_019455555.1 Galemys pyrenaicus | reverse complement strand
CCCCCCCGGCCGGCAGCAGGGATCGAACTCGTGCTGCAGTGGCTGCGGTTTGCTTCGTAGTGCGTTGCTTAACCCACTGCGCCACCAGGGGAGGCCCAAATTCAGTGATACATTCTTAAATCGAAAGTTAATTTTTTTGCAAATCCACTAAAGGTAGGACAAAAGAATCAAGAACCCTCCTCCCTGTTACCCAGTAGCTCTGCTGACATTTTGAAACAAAGGGGGAAAATGAGTCCAGTGAAGTTAATTCAGTAGAAAATGTAGATAAACACAATAGCTTGAGGGCATCTTTGAGGGGAAAAAAAAGACCTGACTCCATTTCTCAGACTCTTTGCCATTTGCTGCTTGACGCTGGGAAACCCAGTGACCTGTCTGTGATCCAGTCAGGCAGGTAGGCTGACCTACTTGCATTGGAAGAAAAGGCTAAAGAGGAAGAATGCAAAGGAAGGTTCTGCCTGAATGCGAAGTGTTATTGTTAGCATGTCCATGAATGAATGTCAAAGCCCGGAGTCTCAGAGGGTTGCCACTAAATGAGGGCTACTCTTTGCAGAAGCTGAACTGTGAAGTAGGCACCACAGCGAGGGGTGGAGATGAAATAGATGAAACATGAAAGACCGTGGTTGGTAGAGGAGAAGTTGTTTGTGTGTGTGTGTACGTATGTACATGTGTACGTACAGCTTAAGGACATTTATAAAGCAATAGAGAGAACATTTTAATGTTGCAGAATAACAAAAGTGCTGAGGGGGAACTTGAAGTAACTAAGAGCAATTAAATTTGAGACCCATTCAGAAATGCTTCCAGAGGGTTGGAGAAAGGTGCACAGGGCAGTGTGCATGTGTGTGTCAGGGTTGGAGAGAGCGGTGGTTGTAGTGATGGGGCATTGGGTGGCTTTGTTATTAAGTTCAAAGAGAGTTTCTAAAGGGAAAATAAAATCCCCATTTGACTCAGATATGGTCTGTTTTCTGAGGCAATGTCAGGAGGCACAAGAGCAAATCCAGCATGACACCATCCAGTATGGAACTCCGTAGTCTCCAGAAGCTGGGGCTGCACCACAGCCTGGCTCAGCAGACAACTCCGTCCTCCACCAGTGCCGCGGCCCATTTCTTCCTCTTTGGCAAGCAGGATACAAAGAGAGCACAAAGCAGAGTGGGAACCTAAAGGTCACCCAAAATGCTCATTTTGTCAGGCTGCCCGGTGGGCCTTTCCAGAAAACAGGTGAGCGTGGTTCCATAGCCTAGCTAGAGTGCGAGCAGGTGGCTTCAGCTTCAACGTGGGGCCTGTTTTAATGAAATGCAGAGGGCACTTGACATGCGGCCACACTGGCAGTGAGGAAGAGGAGGAAGTGGGCCAAGCAGGACAGGCTGTATCCTCATTTATTCTCTAGCAGTCAAAGGAGCTATTGTAACCTCAGGTGATGCTAGAGGTTATGGTTCAGGACTCCCCATGTGAGCACTGTGATCTGTTCCTAATTTCCCTGGCACCAGTTAGACACATTCCTAGATGCAGTGAAGCCTTTGTTCTGTGGACAGTATGTGCGCCTTTCAGCTCTTGAGCCTGTGGGACCTGCAAGTAGATGGGAGACTGACTGACTCCGTTATGTCCTTTCTCGCCTGTCAGATATTTTTTTTCTTTTTTTTTAAAGATTTATTTATTTATGCATACAAGAGCTGGGTACAGGCCAGAGGTGTGGGAGGTGAGAGGATTCACCAGAGACAGAGTGGGGAGAAGAATAGGCAGAAATACACTGCTGAGGGGAGTAGCGGCGAGGTAGGAGAGGTCTGCTGGGCCAGTGGGTCCCCTCCCTGGCAGGGGATCGAACTCATGTCACTGTGCCACAGATGCTTCACAGTGAGGCACTCAATCCGCTGTGCCACCAGGGAGGCCCTGCCAGATATTTCTTAAACCTGCCTCCTCCTCACTGTCCCTGCCGCCGGCATTAATGCTTGCATGGGTTCTCACAACCTTCTCATAACTGGTCTCCCATCTCCAGAGTTGTCCCCTTCAGTCCAGTTCCCATGCCACCCCCCCATGTTGAACCCAACCTTGCTTGTCACATCAGTGCTCAGAGTCCTGTGACACCCAGTTTTTATAAACCGTCCCCATGCCCACCTGCCCAGCCACATCTCCTGCACTTTCCCCTCTCCTCACTATGTTTCGCACTGTTTTAGTGCCTCTGCTCCCCAAGACTACTCCTCAAATGTGAGCCTCTGTCTAGTCTTCTGTGCTGGATTGCTTCCACAAATTACCATTGGTCTCAAGATGCAGCTGCTCTGTGTCAGCTCTAGAAAGCGTTCCCTAAACGCCTTTGCATCATGGACTATTTCCTCCCATCTGGAAGTAGGTAAGGTTTACTCCTGTCAACACCCCACTGTACCCTCACTGGTGAGTTCTTGGTCTGATTCTCCTGACTCACCTGGAAACACCTTAAAGGTAACAATGGCAACAGGCCTCTCCACTACACGTTGCAGAGCACCTGGCACAGAGCTCCTCACAGGAACGTGTCATGGGGAGAGTAAACACCTGTCTTTTTATTTCGTTTCTGAACATGTGTAGGTGGGTCTTTGGCCCCATCTGAGATCAGTGAAGTCAAACTCGACCTACTGTGTTCTCAGGAGCAGGGTGAGGAGGAATGAAACATGATGTTGGGGCATGTTGTACTAAGTAGAAAACGCTCACCATTCACCCTGGAGCATCAGGTAGCTGTCTGTGGGGCTCGAGAGTTCATGAGTGAAAACTCCCATGCTGTTCCAGGTCAGCTGCTGCCAGCAAACCGCAACACCCCAAGTCCCATCGACCCCGACACCATCCAGGTCCCAGTGGGGTACGAGCCAGATCCGGCCGATCTCGCCCTCTCCAGCATCCCTGGCCAGGAAATGTTTGACCCTCGCAAACGCAAGTTCTCTGAGGAAGAACTGAAGCCGCAGCCCATGATTAAGAAAGCCCGCAAAGTCTTCATCCCTGATGACCTGAAGGTAAATTGGAACTGGTAATCAGGCTGGGGTGGGGGCTGGGAGGGGGTGCCCAGAGGCAGGTGAAAGGGTGACCTCAGAGAGCTCACACAGCCATGGGGCACAGGACTTGGTGGCTTCTGATCCTGTCTCTTGGCCTGTGTCCCCAGGCAAGGGGCTTCTTCTCTGGGTGTCTTCAGAAATAATACTTTTCATATCTTGATAAATGCACAGAAACACGGAGACGCAATAAAATGCAGGAGTGATTTACAACCTGCAAAGGAAGGAAACCTGATACTGTCTGCCAGGAAAACCATGAAAGCTTAATAAAATTAAAGCAGAAGGTTGAAATCTCTCAAGGTTGAAATCAAACAGAGAAATACTTTGGGAAAGGCAGCTAGACTGTGCTCTAAAGATACACTCCCTTTGAGAATGTATTGATAATTAACTGTTGCCTGTAGTCCTCAGGGAATAATAGCTGGAGACAGGCCCTCTCTCCCCACTGCCACCCTTCATGACCAGGTGGGATTTTGCTAAGGAAGCTGGTGGGTTCCCTAGTGCTAATATACAATGTCCACTCTCTATCTCATGTTGAGGAGACACATCATTTATAAATGACAATAGATTTCCCTTAAGAAGTCAGATGCAACTTAAAATCAATCTGATTGATTTAATGATATCTTAGGAAAAGAATTCTTTCACGAAGTATGCCATGTCCACTAATACCAAAATAGAACTATTTTTAATTAACTATTGCTTAGAATTTTTTTGTGTCTATATTTCTTTCCAATCATGTGGACAATAGAGATGTGATTATAGAATTCAAGGCATTGGAAAGAGGCATTATTAGTCCTTTTCTAATTCCTGATCCCCATCCCCCAAATTAAATATGGTTTACATGCAGAGAGACTCCTGGGCTGGGAACATGAGAGTTTGGGACATTGTTCTGGAACTGATTTAGGCCAGTGCTTCTGCTTTTCTTGTCCTAAAGAGCAGTGAAGGGAAATGTACCTGGCAGATTCCAGTCCCTGCTGTGTCCACATACCTGAGAATCCCTTCAGTGATGCAGAAGCAGAAGGTCAGGGCCTAAAGGGACCTCAGACGTACATTAGCTCGAAGTTACCAGTTTGGATTTGAGGAAATGGAGATAGAGGAGAAGAAAGGTGAACACTGCTAGTTAGAGTGAGGTTTGGCTTTGTCCCTAAGTCTTCGGCTTCCAGTGACAAACCACTGACTGTCACCCTGCGAATCTAAAAGGAAAGTGTGTAGTAAAAGCATCCACAAACATAAATAGGACAAGAAATTGATGGTTGGACAGATGGAATTGGCAGGGGAGCCAGGGCGCTTAGGTGCTGGGCAGTTAGTTATCTTCTTTCCACTGGATGCTTTTCCTCACCCTGTGTTCTTCGCCCTTCCATTCTGGGCATATTTCAGAGCTCATCTCTGAAACTAAACCAGGCAACCTATTCAGCATGAATTTCCTCTTGGAAGTTTGTTTACTTTCCTTTGGAAGGTAGTTTGAAAGGATGCTGCTGAGTGGTAGATATAACTTGCAGCCAGTCCTTCCCAGGGTGTCCACATTTACAAGTTCAAAGGAAAGAGCAAGCTTATTTAATAACCCAGGTAACCTTGGCAACAAAAGCCAAGGTGAAAACTGTGTTGGCATATGTGCATGTTACTGCTGCCATGGCCAGGGCTCACCTTTTCACATGGCAGGTGGGATTCAGGCAGGAGTACTCTTCTGCCAGGTGTCCTTGGGTTGCTTCAGTGGTGAGTTGTGAAGCCTCAGGTCACATGCAGGCCATTATATGGAGCAGGAAACAGAACTGCCACGCCTTCTCCTCTGGCTGGAGGACTGAGCCAGGTGTAGTAGGAGAGAGGTCTGTGGGCCCTCCGGCATTGAATGAGTAAACTGATGGACTGAAATGGCCCATGCCAATACATGGCCTTCCCCATCACCCTCTGAACTTCTTTCTTTGAGCCTTTCATTCGTTTGGGTTAGCATTCCACCCCCCACCCCCCCCCCCCGACTGCTAGCTGTCTTAATACTCTGAAACGTCCATTCATTCACTTGACAAATATTTTTCCAATGCTGCCCGTGTGTGCCAAGCCCTGGGGATACCAACAGGAGCCAGTGCTGACTTGTTCCAATCTTCAAGGAACTTCTAGATTAGCAAGAAAAAGGGAGTGTGAACCTGTCAGGAAGGGCTGGTGAGCTGTGGGGAGGTAGCCTCACTGTGAGACCCTTGGAAAGACGATAGGAGCAGGACAGAGTGGGTCTTTGCTGGGAGGCAGTAAACCAGGAGGTGGCGGAATCTGCACTTGGGAGATGGCGAAGGGGTCAGGGATGTTGTGCCAAACTTACCTGTCCTGCTCAGTATCCTGCTTCCGCCTCACCAACGACGCAGTGACAACAAATTGAGGCAAGCTGGGTTTTTTTTTTTTTTTTCCTAGTCCAGGGCAGTCCTCCTTTCATCATTTGTTCTGCTTTCTGTGTCCTCTGCTCCTCTCCTACTCCTGGCTCCCCTTTCGCCTGAGAGGGTTTCCATGCCAAAATTTCCCAGCTAATCTGCCTGTGTGGATGGACAGGTGAGGCTGGGAAAATGGAAGCTCTATAGAAGTAATAAGAGCTCGAAGAAACAGTGAAGTTCATCATTATCCTGAGGTCAGCAGTGCCTCCCTGGTCCTTAGACCCAGTCACAAACTACCAAGTCCATGACCTGTGGGTGCTCACCCTTCCTCTCGCCCCTCCCCTTTAACCCCCACTCCACCCTGTCCCTCCAGCTTCTACAATTTTCCCCCAACTTGTTGTCAGGTACTCCTTGCCTCCTGGCTCCTGTTCCGTGTGCAGGTTCTGATACATCCTTAGCCCCTCTTTCAAATAAGCCTGGACTCTGTGCTCCCGGGAACATAAGTGTGGTTGATTGACTATCCCAAGGGAGTGGAATTGGCTTATGTCTAATAGCACAGACAGCTTCCATCAGAACTACAGGCCTCGCCCATTGTTCATAAGCCCTAGACCAGCTTGCCCAGGGAAGCCCCCCCAGCTCCGCCTAGCTTCTTGCATTCCCCACTTCCTCTAAGTTGCTTCTCCCTCTCAGAAGCCCAAACAAATCTCACCAACACCAACAGCCTTTGCATACCTGCACCAAGCTTACTTACCTAGATATTCTTCAAACAACAGCTGCCTCTCTAAGAAGAATTCTGGTCCTAGTTATTACACAGATCTTTTTTCCCCCCACTTTGTTTCATAGTATTATGAAATGTATAGAAAGCTGGGAGTGCTTTATAAATACAATGAAATATAAGCTCGTGAGCTGCAGCCAGAGATGGCTTCACACACTTTCTGTCTCACCTGTCTTTGTGTAGGAAATATGTCTGCAAGGGTTAATAGGTAGCTGTGGGGACAGGCCACTGACTTTGGATCTTCCTTGCATCCTGGGTTCCAACCCATGTGGCCTCCTCCCTTGCTAACTGCCCCTTGTTATCCTGGGGGGAGGGGAAGAACTGGCATCACCCACTTACTCTGGGTGAAATGTAACGGCAGGAATTGGCCTTGAGAGGATGGAGGGATTGCTGTTGCAAGCTGTTGAATAAAAGGAACTTGCAAAATTTACCAAGTAGCACCAGAAACGAATTGGGAAGGTCTAAAAGAAGATTTTCATCTCTTAGTCTCTCTAGGAAGGATTTCCTTTCTTCTGGCAGGAGTAGAAGAAGGGATTGCTTTTACACGGATCATAAGGTTAATTATGATCTAGAGAACAGTTAAACAGGAAATTAGAGTAAATTATTTAATCCTAGCCATCCATAGGAGTATATTGATTAGACACAGGTACAAGTATTTTTCTTTTTAATTTCTGTTTTCAATTCCCAAAGTGTATAAGCCCATTGTACAGTATTCTTTTTTTTTTTTTTAAAGATTTATTTATGCATACAAGCACTGGGGTACAGGCCAGAGGTGTGGGGGTGGTGAGAGGATTCACCACAGAGAGCAGGGAGCAGAACAGGCAGATCAACAGAAGTACACTGCTGAGGGGAGCAGCGGGCACAGCAGGAGAGGTCTGCCACGCCATGTGGGTCCCGCCCCGGCCGGCAGCAGGGATCGAACTCGTGCTGCAGTGGCTGTGGTCTGCTTCATAGTGTGTTGCTTAACCCACTGCGCCACCAGGGAGGCCCCCCATTGTACAGTATTCTAATAGTTCAAGAAAATATAAAATAAAAGGTGAAAGATTCTACTTTTCTTTTAGTCTCCCTTCTTTCATTCTTTAAGACATCCTTTTTAGTAGATTGGTATGAATCTTTTTTTTTTTTGTAAAGATTTATTTATTTATGCATACAGCACTGGGGTACAGGCCAGAGGTGTGGAGAGGTGAGAGGATCTACCAGACAGAGCAGGGGGCAGAACAGGCAGATGTACTGAAACACACTGCTGAAGGGAACAGCGGGCCAGGTAGGAGAGGTCTGCCTGTGCCATGTGGGTCACCTCCCCAGCTGGCAGCAGGGATCGACCTCGTGCTGTAGTGGCTGCAGTTTGCCCCACAGTGCGTTGCTTAACCCACTGCACCACCAGGGAGGGTCCGATTGGTATGAATCTTTTGGGTCCTTTTTCTATGAGTCAGTACTGTATTTTTTTAACCACAGTGGGATGAGGCCATAAATATTTACCTGCAAATTGCATTGTTTCCACCAGCCCACCACATAGTGGTTTATCATCAACATCTTGGTTCAGCTGGATCATTGTGTTTAACAACTGCAGAGTATCCTTTTGTGTGATTCTGCTATGTTATGCATAATTTCCCATCCTTGTCGGTTATAAACAGTGCCTCAGTGAAACTTGTGTGCCTGTGTTATGCACATGAAGATGGCTCTGGGATCAACTCCTGCAGGTGGAATTGCTGGATCAATGCCATGTGCACTGGAATAGCTAAGACACAGCCAAGTGGTCTTCCAGCCATATTGTATCAGTGTATACCAGCAAGGGTCTGAGTGCCATGGAAGAAAGGGTTCATAAAACAAAATTTTTATCGAAAGGGAATTTTGGGGAATTTGGCATTTTTAGGGTGTGAGATGAGCGGCTAGCTCTCATTCAGCCTCGGAGCGCTCCCTCATTGGCACATACTCCACTGCGCAGAGGGAGCAGGAGTATGTGGTGATGGGTTGGTCCTTGCTCGAGAAGGAAGCCGCGTTCAGGACCATCTTCGCAGCCACGGAGCTATTGTAAAGGCAGGAGACACAAGAGAGGAGACCTGGGCCCGTGTGTTAGTCCAACCCGGAGGGCAGCGGGTGGCCTGATCTGATAGACTCTCAGCTTTGCTGAAATCTAATATCTTGTTTCTTTTTCCTCCTGTAACTAATGAGCAGGATGACAAGTACTGGGCAAGGCGCAGAAAGAACAACATGGCGGCCAAGCGTTCCCGGGACGCCAGGCGGCTGAAGGAGAATCAGATTGCCATCCGGGCTTCGTTCCTGGAGAAGGAGAACTCGGCCCTCCGCCAGGAGGTGGCTGACTTGCGAAAGGAGCTAGGCAAATGCAAGAACATACTCGCCAAGTATGAGGCCAGGCACGGGCCCCTGTAGGATGGCATTTTTGTGGGCTGGCTTTTGACTAGATGGACGGTTTGTTTCCTGTCTGATAGCACCACACCCGAACCAACCTTTCTGACATCAGCACTTTACCAGAGGCATCAACACAACTGACACATTTTGGTGTGTGTGCGTGAGTATATGTGCTTGTGCTCGTGTGTGTGGTCCATGGTGTGTGGGCGTTCCTTTGCACTTGCCATTTTAAGAGAGCCCTCTCATCATCTTTGAGTCCTCCCCCCAAAAGAGAGGTGCCATGTTTTTACTGGATTCCGGAACCCTTTCTGGGGTTTCCTGCCACCCCCTTCTTCCCCACTCCCACCCTTTCAGCGTTGCTTCCTGTTCTTACCTACTTTTCGGGGACCCTTCGCTTGGATCCACTAAAAGGGCCCCGGTAGCATAGTAGAGCTCAGTTTTCAAGACTGCAGACTCTTGTTTCTGTTTAATCTGTAAGTTACCATGCTGATTAGGTGCGGTGTATAACTTAGCACTACACTGCAGCTCAGTTCAGTTATAGGTTGCTTTCCTCATCTTTTCAGTTCTGGTGGTAATCGTCTTCAAATTTAAAGTGCTGTTTAGATTCATTAGGTCCCATATTTACTTACTGCTCTCTACTAAGTTTCCTTTTAATTCTACCAACCCCAGATAAGTAAGAGTACTATTATAGAACACAGAGTGTGTTTTTGCACTGTCTGTACCTAAAGCAATAATCCTATTGTACGCTAGAGCATGCTGCCTGAGTATTACTAGTGGACGTAGGATATTTTCCCTACCTAAGAATTTCACTGTCTTTTGAGAAACAAAAATTAAAGTAATGCATTTGAGCATGCCCAGAACATCCCCAGGACAGGGAAGCAGAGGGAAATGCCAGGTCTAAGAAGGAGGGGTTAATTTATCAGTAAGTAAGCCAAAAACTGCATCTTGGAACAGCTTTTGACATTGACATATTTGATCCCATACCCCATCTCCCACTTTTCTAGTAAAAATTTTCCATATCCCTGTTGATATTCAAACAACTCAATTGCTTAAGATTCAGTTTTCTCCAGTTTTTGTAATATATATTTTTTTTGTGAATTATAATTGCTGTTTTTAAAAATCAGTTAATTAAGTTAATAAGTTGATGTTTTGTAAGACCCTTTTCCCTAGTGGTGTCATTTTTGAATGCTTCATAAATTAATACTTCTGGAGCTTATGTTTCTTATTCTCTGTTTGCTTTTAAACATATGTGCTCTTATAAAGTGGACTTCTGAAAAATGAATGTAAAAGACACTGGTGTATCTCAGAAGGGGATGGTGTTGTCACAAACTGTGGTTAATCCAATCAATTTAAATGTTTACTATAGACCAAAAGGAGAGATTATTAAATTGTTTAATGTTTATACAGAGTAATTATAGGAAGTTCTTTTTTGTACAGTATTTTTCAGATATAAATACTGACAATGTATTTTGGAAGACATATATTATATATAGCAAACAGAAAAGGAAAACTATTCCATGTTTTAAAATTATATAGCAAAGATATATATTCATCAATGTTGTACAGAGAAGAAGCGCTTGGGGATTTTGAAGTCTTTAATATTTCAAGCCAATCACTGACACATCAGCATGTTTTTCTGCTTTAAATTAAAATTTTATGACAGTATCGAGGCTTATTGTGACACATTCTGCTCTAAAACATATAAGGAGCTTTCTTGTTTCCTCTTAGGTCTCAGAAAGAAGTCAGTGAACATCACCCAAAAGCACAAAATGAATGTTAGTCAAATATTTATTGGATGATACAGTGTTTAGGAAAAGCATCTGCCACAAAAATGTTCACTTCAAAATTATGAGTTCCTGGAATGGAATATCATTGCAAACACCCCAAATGGTTCTGTCCTCTGTGGGCACGGGCATCTTCTGCAGTAGAAGGTTGATATCGGTGCTATGTGTATGGTTTATAATCGGGTAGATGTTTTGACTTTAAAGGTGATTGTTCTTTTGTTTTATTAAGTTGTGTAATGTCAAGAGATTCTGCTGTTATTGCAAACAAACATTTTGTGCTAGATTAAAATACCCTTTATCCATGGGATTTTCTAATTTTCTGCCTCCCTAGTATCTAATTCTTTAATAGTTTTGTGATCTCCTTGTCAACCCATCAGCAATGCTTCCCTCACGGTGGGGTAGCCTTGGAAAGCCTAACTAGTAGGCTATTGCTACTAAGTATGCATTTGGTCTCAGCTACAGATTATGGGGGAGATGGGAAAGTTCTGGAACTGAAACAGATTGTTCTCCTTAATAAGCACTGAAACAAAGCCATCGGCAATCCTGAGCAGAACTTCACAAGTGGTTTTCAGAGACACACGTGGACACAGGTTTGGCCTCTTTATAGAGGTAAAGAGGGTAGTTGCGACAGAATTGTTAAGTGGTAGTGGTGACCAAAACATACACAGATGACATCTTTAAATGGAGAAATGTTGAGAGGTTGCACTGTAGACTATCCACTTTCATTGACGTGTAAATTGGTAGCTGAGAATCTGTATGAGAGCACTGGTCGTTTTTAGAATTACACTGTTTGTATCAAATGAGCATCACCTATGTTTTTTGCAGAAGAAATAAAAAGATCATTCAAAAAAGAAATTAATTCTTTGCGTTCCAGGAGAGATTCCGAAGCCTACCTCGTCTTAAACGTGTTTAAACTTTGGAGGCTGTGCAGGTGCCTTCTGTGTAGGTCATTGTCCCCAGACACGCCTGGGCACTCTCACCTGGACTCAAGCCACCAGTCCAGGGCAGCTAACTAGCAAGCAAAGCAGTTCTGGTAAATGAATGGGAGCTATGGCCTGATTTGGATCAACCAGGGTCAAATGAGTTCTCCAGACCGCAGCTATTCTAAGAGTCCTGTTGTCATTTTTCACCTCTCCATCATGAGCATCTTTCAGAGATTAATTACTTGACCATTAAAAATGAATCCAAATCATACCATGCCAAAATAACTTAGACACTATTTGGAATGAGAGGCCTAGGGCTTCCTGACAAGGTCACATCATTGTTTCTATTGCCTGGACTTGCAAAGAAAGACAAAAATTGACCAGTCAATCCTGCTCTGCTCCTTGTAAGGCTGGATGAAGGGAAGGGAGAGTTTCCTTCTCTTGAGAAAGTGATCACCTTTTGAGCATTTTGAATTTTGAGCATTTAGACCCCACTTTGGCCAAGACCATTATAGACTTTTCATCTTCAAATATGATCAGTCTCCCTGAAACCATCCCTTGAAACAGAAGGACCACTAGTTTGAGGAACATGTAGATGGAGTTCCAGCATTGGGTGGGGAGGAACTTATACTAGAGATGCCTTGGAACTCACCAGTTTGGGGAAAGACTCAAAAATAATCATAAATGTGTGTTTAAAACTCCCAGATTCTTTTTTTAAATAGCAGGGGAAAAAATATCTGGGATCTGTTTTTTGACACCTGCTCTGGGTGAAATGAGACGTTGAGTAAAATGCAAAGGGATGTTTTACTTTTTCTTGTAGTTTACCTAATTTTCCCCTCAAAACTTTAGGAAATCTCAAAACTTGACAAGAGTTCATCAGAGCGAGTCCAAGGCAGGTGGCTTGACCTGCTCACCCATGTAGAATACAGAGACCAGGATTTAAGGTGGGCAGCAAGGGACCCATCACCGGAGACCACGGGGCAGACCCTCTGATCAGTCAGCCAGCGTCCCCGCTCAGGGCACCTGCACAGCCCAGGGTGAGGACTCCTCCGCGTCTATAATTAATAATGCTGTTGTTTAAATGAGCAAAGCCTTACCCTAGATCTTGACTGATTAGATTTGGGAACTAAAGGCGTACATTTTGGAGGGGGCCAACTGTATGTACGTATGTGATGAATGTGGCAGTGGGGAGAGATTTTGATAGAGAAGAAGGGAGGGAGGAAAAGAGTATAGTTAAGTCAAGACGAATTTTGAAGTACTTTATTCAACATCATAATCCACCATGATCTTTTTGGCAACACCACAGAAGACTGCATCTGTTAAACAGGTTCAAGTTCACATGAGGTCATTTTAATTCTCTGCCCTGATTTTGGTGATCTGTATGCTGTTAAATCCAAATCTTTGTCTGTTATTCTTAATGTTTAATAAACGTTGAATTTTTTCCTTTTATGTATTTATATATTTGTTGACAATCTGCTATAAATTAGATTCTGTTCCCTATTCTATTATCGAGAGCTTTTACAGAGACTAATTACACAAATGATAAAATATAACTAGCAATAAATTAACACTTAATGAGTCTTTACGTGCCAGACACTGTGCTAACCACTTACTGTGGAATATTTTATCTAATACCATGTCAAGCCTATGAATTGTTTCGGAAGAGAAAATGGAAGGCTCAGGAGGGCGAAGTATACCTTGCCTAGCTTTAGACAGAAGTGACAGAGATGAGTTCGGGTTCCACTGAATCAATTAGAGGGTCATTCTCAAAAAACAGTCCAAAGACTTTTCTGATTGGATGTGTAAGAATCATCTGGGGATGTAAACAGGACTGTAAGTCTAGTGATTCTGAATCACTAGAACTGGGATAGGGCCCAGAAATCTGAAAATTTTTAAAGATTCTAGCTAACTATCATGTGTGGCCAAGTCATTGGGGCCAAGGATTTATAAACTTGAGCTTAATTTGAATTCATGGAATTAAATTCATGGGGGTTCCACATGCGGGGTTCCCGCCCCCCCCCCCACACACACACACAGGCAAGGAATCTGTGATACAAGAAGGCATGAAGAGCCCTGGTTTATAGAAAGACTCATGCTGTGTGGGGTTCCCAGAACAGGTAGCCCAGGAGAGTCACCTGGGAGGCCCCCAACTGTCCCCGTGTGGGCCAAGCAGGGAACCAGGAACCCAGTATCTCTGGAACAAGAGAAGAAGGGTTCTGTGAGGACCTCAATATGTGGCTTTGCAACTTTCACCTGGCAGGTGTGTGACCTTGAACAGCTACTAAGCTTTTTTGAATCCAAATTTTCTCGTCTGTGAAATGGCAGCCACACTCTCTGCCTCGGAGGGGTCCGTTGGCCAAGGACAAGAGATGCATGGCAATTCTGTGGGGACAGGGCATAGAATGCGCACAGCAGCCCTTTTTCCAGATCAATTTCCCTTTGATAAGGATAGGAAAAATCCCTGCTCAGAAGAGCAGGGGCTGGTGGTATGGGAATGGGCGATGCCCTCACGTAGATAGGTCAGATGTCCCTAACAGGGCAGGCTCTGTGCGCAGGCCGGTGGGCTTCCTCCCTGGGGTGGCTCCTTCTAACTTAATTTGAGCCATTATAAGTCAGAGTTCGACTCTGCTTTCATTATCAAACACTTCTTTCCTCTCTGAGGGATGAATATAGAGACCTAAAGATTCCCAGGACAGCCGACTTTGTATCTGGTTTCTTCAGCAGTCTTAGAGGAGATGAGAGTTCTCTATACCTGGAAAGCCAACAGGACACTACGATGAAAGATTCTGGGGACTCCGTTGTCCCAAGCCCTCTGGGCCCAGGGTTCGTGCAAGATGCTCCCATGGTTGTCTCTCTATCTGTATTTCAAACATCACATCCCAGCCAACCATCAAGCTCTTCTTCTTAGAGTATGTGAATTCAATTCCCTCTTTGAAAATCATTGGCTGAGAAATCTCCTTGGACATCCTTAGCCAGGAGTTGGGTGAGAATTATTGAAATTTGGCCTTTGTGGTTGGGTGATGGCTTCTTGGTAATAAATCAAAATGACCTTTTGGAGGAGAAAGTGAAGAAGGCAGTGAGCTTCCTTTGCTTCTCTGGGTTTTGTGTCGGGAGGACTTGGGTCCAAAACCCTCTCTCTCTGACTTCTTTTCATCCTGCCAAGCCTGGCACCATGCCTGGAAATGTTAGGAACAGCTGACAGCTACTGAGTCTTAAACTCTGTACCTGCCACATCTCATTTAATTCTTATGGTATGAAATAGAGACTATTATTATCTTTGTTTTTGCAGATGAAGCCACAGGCACGTGGAAATGAAATGAGAAGAATTTAAACCCAGACATAAAGCTTGATTCCAGAATCTGTGTTGTAAACCGCTCCACTCCATGGCTTCCTGTAAAAAAAATAGGTGCTTAAGAAAGCCAAAAAGCAATTAGTGTGGCAAGGAGCAGAAGCCTGGAGCAGCCAAACCTAGACTTGAATCCCAAATTTATTATTCACCATCTGTGACCTTAGAAAATTCACCAATTGCCTTTAATTGCATCTATAAAATAGGCAAAAGAACACTCCCCTTATAGAGTTATTACTAGGATTAAATAACAATCCACACCTAAAACGTGTAGATCAATGCCCAGAGACTAAAAGGAATTGTTTGATTTTTGCAACAATAGCAGTCATTATTAACATGTGTTGTTTGACTTGATTGCACTGGCGAGGTGCTACAATAGATCATGTGTTGTGTATTGCAGTGGGTTCTTTTATTTTGCACATACTTGATTTAAGAGCCACTGTCACATTTTGGCAACATCCCTCTTGGATCAGTAAACAGAAGAAATAGGACCACATCATGAACCAAAATTTATGAGACTGATTTTATGGACATGAAATTCATGTCTTTGGTATTGTTGGGATTTGGGAGAACTGCTTTCACAAATGGTACTGGAAGGCATAGCTTCTACCCTTCGGCCTGTCTCGGTCTCCCTAATGATATAGTAGCTCTTGTTAATTATCTGTAGACATAGGCCCAGGCCTATACCATCCGTGACAGGATAAGAGATATGTCAGTAGCTAATCAAACTCATTCCTTTTCCTGCATGCTGACCTAGACCACCTCCTGTACCTCCTGTGCTTTTAGTATGGCCATGTGTAGGGTAAATGAATATTGCTCAGGTGTTTGTGACCTTGGCCTCTGTGGCTATTACCTGTGGCCTTGAATACAGGAGATGCTTGGAGGCATGAGCTTGGGGTTCACGTGCCTGATGGTGGACACCTGGAACATGATGTGGGCCTGCATGAGTGGGCACCCCTGAGCTGAGAGACTGAGCATGTAAGGGCAGCATCAGAGGACAGAGTGCGGCAGGGGATTGTGTGCTAGACAGTAGCAGAGTGGCTACAGAGGAAGCGACAAGAGAACACCAAAATGCTCAGAGCAAGTAAAGATTTGTTGGGGACTGAGAGGCCAGCCAGCCTCCTGGCCTGCCTTTACCTGGTTGCCTCTCTACAAATGGCGTGAAAAGATTATGAAAAGCCTGAAAAAGCCACTGAGGGCTCCAGGACAATCCTTTACCCGTCTGCCCGGATTCATAGAAAACCTGCTCTATGCCTTGCTGGTACTTCACACAACTGGATTTGGTCAATGGAATATGAGACAGGCCCATAAACATCACTGCAGAATCTCCTCTCTTTTTTCCTTCTTCTACCTCCATCAGAGGCCTCAGGGAGATAAGGAGACTAGGAATGAAGAGACTCCAGGTCTTGGGGTTATTGAGTGTTCCATAAAGGAGGAAAATCTTTGAAAGCCTGGGGTTGGTTGCTGAAGTGGCTGGCCTACCCTAACATGAGAAACTTCTTCTGAAGTCCAGTGTCCTTATTTGAGGTATTGCCCTCTCTGCCAGCCTCCTTCCCAGGTTGGGGAAGTGGAAAATGTTCCAGGTTGGTATTTAGGCTCATCACCACTCACGTACATGACTTTGAGGTTTCCCAACCTTCTGGACCAAATTTCCACTCAGGTTTGGCCCAGCTGCTTGGATTAGACTGTCAGGATGTCAGTGACTGCATCTTGCTTCAGTTTGTCCTGCATCTGAATGCTGTCCAGAGCTGTCCAGGCACCCTGAGGGCGACCAGCCTCTACCTCCAGGTCAGTTTTCCTGTCTTCACTGCCCTCTCTTCCAGACTGGCTCCCAGGTGACATGGTCCTTCATCTATCCCCTCCGGGTACTCAGATATTCACCTAGAAATGAAACGTAACATTTCTTGCACCTTGCTCTTCCAATTTTCCCCCCATATGCTCTTGGAAAATCATGCTTTTTAAACCAGGAGCCTGTACTGCACATTATAAGATTGACAGCTATAATTTTTCATCAGAAGTTTAAGTAGTCATAAAGACTACAATAGCTGCTCTGTTATAAATATTGGCATTTTATGCCTAAAAACAGGTGAGTGGATCGGGAAGCTGTGGTACATATACACGATGGAATACTATTCAGCAATCAAAAATGAAAAACTAGACGCATTCATAGGAACATGGATGGAACTGGAAGGGATTATGATCAGTGAAGTAAGTCAGAAGGCAAAAGAAGAACATGGATGGAACTGGAAGGGATTATGATCAGCGAAGTAAGTCAGAAGACAAAAGAAAAATACCAGATGGTTCCTCCCCTAGGAGGAATATAAGGGAATCAAATAAGGATCAAAGAAAGGAATAAGAACAATAATAATAATAATAAGGACACAAAAACCAAAAATGAAAAGACAAGGACAAATTGGGGACACTTGGTGGGGAGGGGGTAGGTGGAGGGTTAAGGGCAGATGGGAGCACGGGGGACTGAGGTGATGGTGCACTGGTGAGATGGTGATGGGGAATACATGGGGATTACAATTGATGTCATATATATATAAATTAAAGGGAAAAAATATTGGCATTTTAAAGTACATCAGTACCTGATTTTTAAAAAAAGTATCCAATAAACTATAAAAACCCTAGTGATTTGATCCCTACCAATATCCATTTGAAAAATGTCATTGGAATTTGTATATTACTTTTTTACTTGGAAATCATTATTTCCACTTAATCTTTCCTCATTGAATTTGTTTGGATCATGTGCTTGAATGTCTTTCCATCACATTTTTTCAATCATGAATCTATATATGTAATAAGATGATTTTCATTTTCTCAGCACATAAGGCTCAAAAAGCTTACAAATTCTTCCCTAAGGTATGATTTATGGTTACTGTTATTTCCAGTATTCAGTGGGTGAAATATGCATATATGCACTAAAATGTTTTGATAAATAATGATTGACCTTGAGAACTAAACATTAATGGAATGTCAAATCTAGGGGAATGGGTGTGGGTGGTTGTAGTGAAAACAGCGAGGACTTGCAGACAGCCACCTCTTCATTGTGCTTTATCTGGTGCCCCAAGTCTGATGCCCTGAACCTCCCACCCTGAATGGGTGGGAATCATGCCTCTTGTTTGTGAAGTGGGAGGAGTATGATTGTGAAAGGGGAGGAAGGGGAAGGAGGACCAGTCTGAAGCCTTATCAGGAAGCACTTTCTCAGCTGATTGTTTTCTTTAAAAGTACATACAGGAATGGAGGATCTTAGAATTTTCTAGAATTTGCTTCAGAGTACTCAATGAAAGGCTGCCCTAGCTGGGGATTATGCTAACTCTAAGCTGGGCAGTTGAGTGGGGGGTCAATGGGGATTAGAGAGCAGAAAGTTTGTTTGACCAAAATCTTCTATTTTGAAGAATCTCAAATCAGGATGTTTGCAAATGAATACACCTGCACAGAGATAGACTGATGTAGGGCAAATGAAGATGATCAGGCTTTGTGCCAATGGCCTCTGTGGCTATCACCTGCGCGACTTTGACCTTGTTAACGTGTTGTAGAAGGCGCGTGGGTGTGGAGCACCTGTGCCTGATTACGGACACCCGCGTATGGATGTGTGCGCATGTGCAAGTGGGAGCACCTGTGCCTAGGAGGGAGGGCTATAGGGCCTCGTGACTCAGAGAAAGCTATGGCGGGTGGAACAGCTATGAGAGGAGGAGCAGCGGCTAAGAGAGGGAGAGACCACGAGAGAGTGCCAGAGAAAGCCCAGAGAAAAAAGGTATGGAGATTCTCAAGGGGCTCAAGTTGCATTCTCCCTGCTGGCTTGTTTCCTCTGCTTAGCACTAAGATCCTGTAAAAATGATGCCAAGGGCTCCAAAATTCTCCTTCAAATTGCTAGAATCGATGGTGAACCTCCCCAGCTAGGGATGGTTGCAAAACAAATAACTTTTTTTGTGTGTGTGTAACTTTCTTTGGGACTTTCTTCATTTGAAATACACCCTAAACTTCATAATATGAAACTGGCCCCAAGTCTGTGCAGCTCTGATAGAAAGCAGGATGGGTCTGGGAGGTTCTGTGGGATTGTGATGGGTGCACTAAGTGAGGAAAAGCAGGCGCCTGCAGGGAATCGATGGGGAGAGATGTTCCAGGTAACGGTATGGGGGTGAGAGCCAACCAGACCCTTCTGGGAGTGATGCTATTGGGGCAGAAGATATGAATGGGAGTGTGGTGTAAGATGAGTCCCATCCAAGCCGTGCGTGTCCTTGCACACTGCTCCAAGGCCTTAGGACTTGATCCTGGTCAGCAGAATGACCTAAGCAGATTGCTTTATTAGGGCAATTGTACCAGCAACTACGTGGAAGATGGATTGAAAGAATTGGGAAGGGTTGGAAGGTGAGGGAATTTGCTACATTATTAGCCTCTAAATAAAGCTCGAGGAATGAGACGAATGCATAGATTCTAGAGCTATTTAGAAAGCTTGAATCCATGGGGCTTGGTAGAAGAGTCAAGGACAGCTCTCAGGTCTTGGTTCACAACCAAGGACGTACATAAAGATCCTCTGGGGAGCTTGTGAAACGTCCCTGTCTGCCCCCAGAGTGGTCTTCCCTGTCTCCCAGGTTCAACATCACTATCTTCACCTTTAATATGCCCTGAGAGGGATGTGAGTCAGTAATTGTTGTCTTTGCTTCATTTAAAGAAACTAAGACTTCAAGTGTACTAAAATCAGGATTTCTAGAGCAGAGTATGCAACTGGGAAATGGTGACACCAAGATTTGTATGCAAAGTTCTGGGCCACCAAGGCCTTTACACTGGTCTTTACACCAACGCCACATAAACTGTGCCTCGCTTAGCTGCCCACTTGCCCCCCCCTGCTTGCCCACCTGCCTTATAGAGAGAGTCCTGAGTGTGGCTGATGTATCTATACTTTGTGAGCCCCACCTCCATGATACCTGCCCAAACCAGGAGGGATCCCCCAGCCCAGAGAAGCCACTCCATCAAATCATCTGAGAATCTGTTCAAGACTGTGGCTCTCAAACTTTGCCACTCGTTAAAATCACCTGGGAAGTCTAAAAAATTTAATTCACAGTCCTATCATGCCAATGTATCAGAATTGCTGGGGAGGATGAACCCAGGCATCAGTCGTGTAAAACGGTCTGCGGGTGATTGCAGGTGCAGCTTCTGAACTAGTGCTCTAGGGTCTTGCCAATCAACATGTGGTCCAAGATCAGCAAGGGCAGCATCACTTGGGAACTCCTTGAGCAGCAGACTCAGGGTACAGCCCAGACTTGCTGAGTCAGAATCTGCATTTTAACAAGATCTCCAGGTGAGGCTTATGCACATTGCAAGTGGTAAAGCACTCCTCTAAACAACCCAGAGGGACTGAAGGTATTAAGAGAGGAGCGAATGGCAAATTAATAAAGGTCTGTGCAAATCTGCGAAGCCCTGGAATCTCTGTGTCTGCCCTCCTTGATGTCTAACGTCCCTTGGATTCAAGGCATCAGTTTCCTTTGGATCCGATGCGATTCTAGCATTGTGTGACCTCCACTCCCACCCCACCTTTTACTGGGCTCTCTTGAGTAGCTGTCTTACAGTCATGGGTGCCAGGGACACTTTTAAAATTTTCTTTTGGTTGGAATCAACTGAGAGTCTGGCAGAACACTTCAACTGTCAATACGGTGGGAGCACTAAGCCATTGCTGTTTTTATGCTGCAAGGTCTCAAAATAATTTCTCCTGCATGATTCACTCACTGGATGAAGCTCACCAGAGATGTTCAGAATTGGGAGAAAGAAAGTCAACCACTATTTTCCTCTTCAAATTGGGCTAAAGGCCATAGTAAGAAAATGGCACTAACTTTGGAACTGAATGAAATCTGGCTCCAAATCCTGTCTCTGCCAATAGACAGGTATTTATTGAGTATCGTATGCAGCAACACTGTAGCTGGGAACATTCATTGTTCTGAGACTCTGAATTGTTTAATGCCTTAATATTGTTTGCATTAAGCAAGATAACACATGTAAAGTATGTGGCAGCCTGGAGTACTAGACACTTAGGTATTTCCTCCCTCACACTGTCCAACATCTCCTTTCCTTGCTCATGCAAGAGATCAACAAGAAGTTTCTGGAAGGATATGACCTAGGATTAGTGTCCTGTCTGACTTTTGAAAAGCCAAATAAGACAAGAGACATGACAAAACATGTGATCATTTAGTGCTTTGGTCCCTTTGGCTTGATTTACTTGCAAGGTTTCTCTTCTAGCCTATAAGAGAGAATAGATATAGGAAGGAGTCACGGAGAATCTCCCATCTGCCTCCCTTATTTTAAGATGGGCATTCCAACAGTCTCTAGGATGGAGGCTCCATCCTAGATTTGCAAATTCCCCATCTAAGCCTCAGGCCTTAGTATCAACCTTGCCCCTGGGAGCAATGCCACATCTTTCACTCTCCCTTCCAAGAGGCCTTGGGAGTGAAGCAGCATGGGCTTTTGGACCCCATGATCACCACCACCTTCTTAAGACCTCCCCCAAGTCGGCATATAGTTAAGTAAAGCCAGAATGCTTGCTTTGCTAATATGACTTCAAGTTCTTCTAATTGCACCCTCATCCCCCAAATCAATTGCAGCTCCTGAGTCACTCCTATCAAGGAATTCCACAGCCACTGCTGAAAATGCACCCCAGGATGGAAATATATAATCGCCATCTATGCTTTTCAGTATGAACTGGCGGCCTCCAGCCAATCAGGAGTTGAGTCATTTCCCTGGGAGTGGATGGATGGGCTCGCAGCATGAGCCACATAGTCCAGCGAGAATCCGGGTCTTCCCCAGGAGTTGATTCTGTTGTCCTTTCTCCTGTACCCTCCTGTGGCTTGAGAAGGTTGGAGGGAGGAAACAAAGGAAAGGGTCTCATGAACTGCTTACCTGAGGAACACACAGATGGAAAAGGATCCCCTTCCAGGTGATAAGGCTCCCAACACATCTGAACACCAGGGCATAGGGGAGCATTCCCTTACCTGCTTCTCACTGCGGCCCATCCAGCCACATGTGAGAAGCTCAGGGCAGAATCAATGTGACACTGAGGGCTGCTCATGGCAGGGCTGGCCACGTCCAGAGGAGGGCACTGTGGGGAGCTGTGCTGTAGTGTGGGGATATCCGCATGTCCCCAAAGGGGGTGAGTGCTGATGTCAGCCCAGTATGTCTTCTGGGACACAACAAGCATACCTCAACTTCCTCAGCTATAATTAATGCCTTTTGAATAAATTTTTAAAAATGTCTTTCCAACTTGCTGACTCTCCAGCATACATCCTAGTGTTCCTGCACCCACCTCCTCAGAAATCAAAGATTCTGCCTTGTGAGGGAGAAGCCCAAGCTCACTCAGTGGATTTCAGCTGAGATAGAAAGGCCTTTCCAACCGTATTCTCTTCTTCCCAACTTTGTCATCTGTTCATAGTTTTGAAGGCCAGAAGATGAGCGTCCTTTGACAAGACTCCCTGTGCAGCCCGGGGGTGCCCCACTCCTCCTCCCACTTGGTGTCCTGCAGAAGTCCCTTCACCCTTCTTTCAGTCCCCTCCCCCCCCCTCCAGCTGCCTCCCTAGAATTACAGAGAGAAGCAGACACACACAAAAGCCTTGTGAAAAGGTAGCTTTGAAAGACCAAAGTGCCTTTCTTTCTTTTGAATGAAAATGATCTCAGAAATAGAGGAAAAGTAATTTAAAAGGGAAGGAGGTAGGGGGTGGGTGGACAGAAAGGAGATGAGATTGCCTTGGTCTCCTAGTTCTCAGTGGAAAACTTGGATTTGAGCTATTTGTGTACTGAGATGGTCTCTCTCTTCCTTCTCTCTCTACCCCCTGCTCTGAGCAGGGGGATGACTGTAGGGGAAGTGGGGATGGAAGTTCAGGCCCCCGGTTCCCAGCTTCAGAAACCCATCCCAAGGCACTTTCAGGGTCACACAATAATGTCTGAGTCAGAGGATTTGCGATGTTTCACTCGGTAAATCCTTTCATTTCCCCCTGACGTGGCTGTCAGAGAAGGAAACGGATTTGCTGAATGTCACACGCAGCTAGACACAATCACAGCAACTCCTGCGCGCCAGGTTAAGTGAGCACTTTGTCTCTTTTGCTATCGTCTGTGTGGGCCCACAGGGCACAGATGCTCTGATTCTTCTGCAGGTGAAGAAATGGATGCCTAAAAACCTTTCCTCAGTCCACTGTCTTCTAGGCCTTGGCATAGTCTTCAAGACAAATTGAAATGTCACTTTCCCCATGGAATGCCTCCTCTCTGCAGGGGAAGCCGGCAGCCTCTCCTCTGGTCACTGACCCCCTTCCAGTGGCTGATGTCCTACGTCCTATGATGACAATTTGTCCACCACTTAGTCCTCTGCAGGGACTCTACATTATGGATGGAAACCAAACTTAATCCTAACTAATGTAATGTATAATCTTTATTTTTTTATTGTGTTTCTGTGTTTTCATATGGAAAATATATTTTGCAAAAAATAAAATACACCTTTTAAAAAGGTGCTCATCTTGGATCACTAGCTCACCGTACTAAGTAAATAATTCCCCCAAACAAGGAAACCCCTTCTCCAAAAAGCCACATGAACAGACCAAGGTTTGGCCAGCTGGGGGGCAGGATGGGTCAGCCCCGAGAGTAGGCAATGGGCATATGCAGTCTGAAGTGGTTTTAAAAATGCTAATTTTAATATTCTCGGTTCTTTTGTGTGTGCAGAAGAAAAAAATTTAAAGTTTTTACCAAATACAATAGAAATTATGACTGATTTTCTGCCAAAGGTATGGACATTTTCAACAGCAAAGACTGGAAAGCTGCTAGAATAGATTGCTAAAGGAATCAAAATCATGAACAATTTCTGGAACTTATTGAGAAATGGGGTATTTTGTGAATCTCTGCCAAATCTGTCCTCATGGAAGTATTAAAAATCTAATACTGTTACTTTGTGTGCAAGAAAATTTCAAGCTTAAAATTAGTAAAAAATTCTTGAATGAGTTGTGCGTGAAGAAAGCTAGACAAACCTGGCTGTGTTGTCACTCCTCCTAACCCCCTTCTCAGCCCTGTAAGTATCTTTCACACCCCCTTGCCTGTTGGGTATGGTGTGCCCCTAACAGCCTATCTCCCGTCTCCCCCGACTCCATGCTTTCCTCTTCTTCCAAGTGGCAACATGGCAGAAGGGTTTCTGCGAAAGAAACAGATTTATCAATCAGAGGAGATCCATTGAGACATATGTCAAAAATATTAACAGTTATGAGGGCTCCGAGCCAGGTGATGGGAAAGAAGAATTTGCTGCAAATGAAAAGCAAGCCCCAAACTGTCTTCCTACCTCAGCCAACTGTCCTCTCACACAGAGACAAAGGCCTGTCCTCGGAGGGGATGGAGGGGATGTCTCCTCCTACCCACAGAGGGGATGTCTCCAAACCGTCAAAGCCTCCTTGCCCTTCCTGCGCTTCCTACCTGCTCTTCTGCTCCTCCTAGTTTCCTCTTGGTGGTCTCTCTGTCCCGGTGTGGTTTGTCCTTGGGAGTTGCCCCTGGAAAGAGGCACTTGCGTTAGCAGAGGGCTCCTTGCTTGTGTTCCCATCTTTTCTGGGGAAGCCGGGCAGACACAGCTGCTCTGGCAACCAGTCTTTCCAAGGAGAGCCGCCAGGCACTTGGGGCCTCTGCAGAGAGTGCTGGAACAGAACCCCCCAAGGGGAAACCAGCCCAGTGTGTCTCCACAACCACACAGCAGGGCCAAACTGGGCTGAGGGTCATTCTCCAACCCAGATCCTCAAGAAGCAATTCCCACAGGCTCTCCCTAAAGATTCATACCCGACAACCTGTTTGGGGCCCACTATGCATTCCAGGCAGCACCCCAAACCTACACTACATTCACATGCACACATGTGTGCATGCAGGTATGCGCACACACACACAAGCACACGTCTACCCCTTGAACTCTGTTTTGAAACCGGGACTATTATCATGGAACTTCCTCTGCCACATGGACAAAAATAACTCTGGCATCCCCTTCTGGGTGGATTTTAATTAGGAAAGACACAGCATTTAAATTATGCTTATTACTTTCAGTTGCTTGTACAGGCTGTGGATTTAGGGAAAGGCAATGGGAGTCATGTGCACTGAATATTTTTAATAGGATGAGTCTGGCAGGGGAAAAGAATCCCGAGGCACTGTAAATCTCTTTCCCAGCTTCTAGGCAACCTGGCTGAGAAAGGAGGTTCCGGTTCTAACAGTATTTTCTTCTTGATCGTTATCAACACAGATAGCCCTGGAATGCCTACTCCATGCCTACTCTAAGCCAGAACACTACCTAATAAGCATTTTATATGTATTAGCTCATTTAGTTAAAAGAATCAGAATTTCACCAGCAAGGGGTCCACCCATTTCTAGAGGAGGCTGGGTGTGTATCTTAGCAAGGACTGCATCCTCGCTGGAGCTGCCAAGTACCCATGACAGTGTCTGACTGTTATTAGGATATGTGCGATAAATCAGTGTTTGAATAAATCAGTGACTGAATGGATGGATGTGCTCAGAATGAGTCAGATGCTAATGAAATTCTGTGCAGGAAGAGGTCTATCTCCCCATTGGGCTGAGTCCTGGCCACAGACCTGGATTTTGGGTGACTAGATTGTTCTATTCTCCAAGGGATGGATAATTTTTTGGTGGGATTTAAGATCTTTGAAGAAGGGAGAAGTTTTCTTGCTGCTACTTATCTCCTGCCCCCCCCCCCAAATAAAACTTATTAGTATTCTCAAAGGGATAAACTCCTAGGTCACAATTATGATTTTAAGCAAACTATTTAACCTGTCTGATTGACCATTTCCTCAATTATAAAGTGATTGTAATAATATCTATCTCAGAGTTTTCCAAAGATTATAAAAGCTCAGACATGTTGACAGGGATCTGGTGCTCAAATATATTACATGACTTATTCAATCATATAACGAATACTTGGTTATTTATATGGGTCATAGCCTATTCTAGGTGTTTGTGAATACATCAGTGGATGAATAGACAAAGTTCATTTCTAGGGCAAGGAGAAAGACACAACAAACAAATCAACAAGACAGTTTCACATTATAGTAGACATCACAGAGGAAGAATAGTGAGAAAGCCAAGATGGGGTAGAGGTGGGAAATTAGATGAGAAGTCAGAGAATTTGCACACAAAAAAAGGCCCTCTGAAACTAAGAGCTGAATTATAAGAAGAAGAAATCATGCAGTTCAGTCAACCAAAACAGCAAGTGCAAAGGCCCTGAGGCAAACAGAAGGCTGGTGAGCCTAGTTAAGAGTGAGGAAGAGAGAGGTTCTAGGGCTGCAGAGATAGGCAGTTACCAGATCATGGGACCCCCTTCCATGGGAATTGGTGGGAGGTTTGGATTTTATCCTAAGTGAAAATATTTGGAAGTTTTAGCATAGGAGTGGTACATTCTGATGACTATTTTTGGAAGATCCCTCTGCTGACATAAAGGATAAATTACAGCAAGGAGTATGTGAAAGTTAGTAGGAATAGCAGAGGGCAGAGTAGATGGTATTTGGGAATGTAGGATAGCAAGTGATAGAAGACTTGAATTGGCTGGGAAGGGGACTGGGACTACTGCAGCATCTGGCCTAGGGATTTGCTGTGAACCCATACAAATGCTCCTGATTTTCTTCCTTTTTTAAAATGGATTTACCGTTTAGCAATGCTTCTTGCAAAACCATAAGGTCACTGGAAACTGCCGGTCTCCACCCAAACAAGAATAACTTGCACTGTGATAACACATTCATCACCATCTCTCCGCTTCACTCTCCATGAGTGCTGGGCAGGAAAGGGGCCCAAGCAGGCCCAGTAAGGGCAGGAAAAGCAGACTGGTTGGATCCTGGGTCTCCTGCTGGGTGTGGGATTTTTTGCCCAGAAAGAAGAGGTCTGAGTAATATACAGTGGATCACATCCAGGAAGGAGGAGACCCATTTCCATTTAAGATCCACAGCCTTACAAACCCTCATGCACTGTTGGTGGGACTGGAAACTGAAGCAGCCCCAGTGGAAAAAGTATGGCGATTCCGCAAAAAGTCAAGAACAGAACTAGAACTTCTAGTTCTTGGTATTTATCCTAAAAATGTGAAAATACTAACTGAAAAAGATAAACACATGTTCGCTACAGTTCCATTTACAATAATCAAGCTAAGGAAACAACCTCAGTGCCCACAGACAGATGAATGCATAAAAAAGACGTGATAGACTAGAAAAATGACAGCAGGATTGAGGCTACTTGGAGAGAGGGAGGGCTGTGAGCAAGGAGGGAGGGGGCCCAATGTGTATGGGTAAAGGCCTAGGCTTGGATGGTAGGGGTGGGTGGTGACCTGCACCTGAAGAGGTATGATCCTACACTCCTAAGTCATAAAACGTATTGTATAAAATCTAGAGTCTCAACAATGAAAAAGGGACGTGGCATTTGTACATAATGGAATACTATTCATCTATAAAAAAGAGTTTAAAATCTTGTCCTTTGTTTCAACATAGATGGATCTTGAAGGGATTATGCTCAGTGAAATAAGTTATACAGAGAACAACAAATACCATATGCCCTCACATGTGGAAAATAAAAAAGCAAATGGATAAACAAAACAAAAAATCTCCGATTCTGACAATACAATGGTGGATGGGAGGGGATAGGAGATAGCTGTGAATAAAATGGGGAAAGGGGTTCCATTATATGGATGTGGATGGAAACTAGGTTTTGGGTGGTATATATTCAGAGGTCAAAAATGTAAAGCTGTACACCTGGGAACTTACACAATATTATAAACCAGTGTCACCTAAAGATAAGACGATCGGGTTTGCTGGCAGCTCAAGAGGCCCTGGGTTGGAAGGGACAAGTCAGTGGAAGCCTGATGTCTTCCCCTGCTGCCGGAAAGTGTCCTCCACCCTGTGAGCCTGAGGAAAGGCCACACAAGCCCACGCTGTGTGCAGCAGTCCCTGGCCCTCAGGAGACCAGGAGGAAAAGTTATGAACAGTCCATGTTATCTGTGTTCCTCAAATACTATGTGTGTGTGTCTCACTGCAGTTGAGACAGCTGATTAAAATTCTTTGGTGGAGGGGTTTTCTCCAAGAGAGAGCAACCTCTATGGGATTGTAGCTTTAAATAAAAAAAAAAAATTATGCGTACAAGAGTGGGGTACAGGCCGGAGGCATGGGAGGTCTCAAGAGGGCTCACAAGAGACAGAGTGAGGAGCAGAACAGGCAGATGGACCAAAATACATTGCTGAGGGGAGCAGCGGGTGAGGCAGGAGAGGTCTGCTGCACCATGTGGGTCCCCTCCCTGGTCTAGGGTTGAATTTGCATTGAATTGGCTGCGGAAGCCCCAGTGTGTGGAGCTCAACCCTTTGCATCATCAGGGAGGCTCAGGATTGTAGCTTTTACATTGTATCACTGCAGCAGGGCAAAGTACCTAGCCCATCTCAGGCAGTTAGCAGAGATGCACCCAGCAGTTAGCTGCATGCCAGTCCTGGATGCACAGAACCAAAGCCATGCTCTGAGCTGGATTTTAAGAATAGTAAACCAACATTTGAGAAATTCTTAGTCATTGTTGTCACAGACCTTTCTGAGAAAATAGTGGCAACCCAGGACCTTTTTCTCAGAAAAATCCAGAAATAAAAAAATTTTTGTAATATACATTTTTTTAGCAAATGGGAAAGCTGAGGACCAGAAAACAGAAGCAAGTTGTCCAAAGCCATTAACCTTGTCTGTGGCAGTCCTCCTGGGTCCGGTGTCCTTGTTCTGCCACCCCGTGTTGCTTCAGCCAAGCCTGGGCAGAGCTGGCCAAAGTGTGCACTTTGGCACAGAGGACACAGATATGATCAGAACTATACCAAGAACAGGTCCAGGGAAGATTCTTGGAAAACATGAGATTGAGGAGATAATAAGTTACTGCCCTGGGCTGCAGTGTCCTGGGCGGGCCAGGAAGGGCCCAAAGGGTGGTAAGTCTTGAAAACGAGTGACTATGACATTGTCTCTGAGAACAGAGCAGTAACACAAGTGTATGTCCAGGAATTCAAACCTAATTGTCATTACTAATGAACTCATTTTCAACCTCCTGGGCACTAACACCTCGAAGCAGCAAGAAGCAGCAAAGCTCCGGGTTTGCATATCCTATTTAGAATAAAGCCCCAGAGGGTGCAGGGCTTGGACCGCTTCATGCGCCTGAATCCTGTGGGTGACTAAATTGGAAGGAAACAGATTTCAGTAGTTTTATCAGTGAGACAGAGAGGCAGAAAGAGAGAGAGAGACAGAAACAGAGCATAGAGAGAGGTTAGAAGAAAGAAATGAAGGAGAAAGGAGCAGGGAGTACTGTGAGAAGGGATAAGGACAATGTTCTGGGTCTTTCCAGCCCAAATGTGCTTCTTCCATCAGTATGTCACGGAAACCACCAGCTCTAATTGTGATGACTGAGAAGAGCTGGTGGGGAGAAAAGTACCCTTCCCTGCAGCCATCCTGACCATTTTCTTCAAGAGCTACTGTCTGAGTCCTCAGGAAAACAAAACAAAACAAGACCCACTTTTTTTTTAAAAAAAAGAGAGACAACTCATTTCCCTCTGAGGTTTGTCATAGACCACCAGATGTCCAGTAGGGAGACTTTAAACCGAAGCAGCTGTGAGGACAGTGCTTCCAAGCCGCGGCCCCTGTTCCCCAGCCTCCTGGAAGTATAATCCCTGTGCCTCCAACCTAATGGGAGTTTCATCTGCACCCCAGGAAAACCATGTGAGTCCGTGACTTGCCAGTCCTGGAGCTGTTGATGGGTGGGGGTGATCCAGACACTGTCATATTATCCCCCCTGCTCCAGTCTGCCAGGCATCTGGCGAATCCATATTCAGTTGTATTCAACTCAAAAGTCCCTCTTCCATGTTGCATTTATTCTTAGACATCTTTTCCCTGCACTTGAAGATGAAGACAGTTAACATTTACACATCTACCGTGGATCCACCATGTGCTACATCATCTCTAAGTCTCAGCACTAGGAATAGCTGGGTTTCTTCTTCAGAACTGCTCTACATTTATCCTGGTGCTCTGAACTATTTAACTAGCTGTGGTTCCTTTCTGTACTGCCGTGGGTAAAGAGCTCCAAGTTGAATTTGTAACCCAGCTCTAGCAAGTATACAGACTCATCTAATGATCTAAAATCCAAACCTCCTCCTGTGCTTTTCCTGATTTTTCCTCTCCATGCTCCTCCTTCACCCAGATTTTATTGCCTGCCTAAAAAAAGTGACGGGGCTAATTTTTGTGTTGAGTAGGTAAACTGAAATCCTGTCTGAAAAGGGTCATGATTCAAATAAAAGATGAGAGGTAGAGATATATCTTTAATTTTCATAACAATCTTGCAACTTGCAAGGCAAGTGGAGCCCAGTGGGCTTGTATAACTTACCCAAGATCATGCAATGTTTTTATGCCAAAGAGCTGGAGGTCGTCTATATCACTCTGGCTTCAAAGCTCATCTTCTTAAATGTCAGAATTGTTTATATTTACTAAGTACCAGGTTCTATGCTGCATATCCCGTGGTATCATTTATCCTCACAGCAATCCCCAGAGGGAGCTACTATCATTATTACCATTTTGTAGCTGAAGAAAGTGAGGTTCAGAGAGATGAATTGTGAGGTTCAGAGAGATGAATTGTGAGGTTCAGAGAGATGAATTGTGTCCAAGGTTGCACAGCTTCCTGAGATCCAAACCCACATGGGCTGAATTTTGAGTCTCTGTGCTCTTTCCCAGCGCTCTAACTTACAATAGAGATAAGTATACAGAAACCCGATTCCTAATTAAGTGGTGCTTGATTTCTCCTGAACGCCTGACTCCTGGTTATACCACAAAGGCTTATCAACTGACAAATCCTATTGGAGAGATGGGTGTCTGACTAGAGTAGGTATTTCTGAACTTCACAGTTCCTCATAGAGCAGATGGATAGAAACACAGTCTGTGTGCAATACTGTATTTAAATGCCAGCCTGAGTACTGAGAGGGAGACAACCACCTAGAGCCCAAAAGGTGGGGGAGAAAAAAGAGTGGCACTGCTCACGGGCGCCATCTGGCAGTACAGGTAGGGAACTACACATACCAAATGGAATTTCCCCCAAGTATGATTTCTTAGGGCTCTTGTGTGGAGTGCTTAATGCACATCTTTTCCTATTTTACAAATGAGAAACTTGAAACACAAAAATATTAAGTAACTTGCCAGAGATTTGATCATAGTCTGCATGGCCTCCCTCAATCTTTATTTCAGTCTTTGATACAAAATGTCAAAGGTGCTATTCCATGGTAACCCCTGCCTTCTGCAGCCCCTCCCAGTTAGGACCATGGATGCTGCAGTCTTGTGCACAGTCATGAGAACAGTCAGGAAGCATGTCAGCTGTGGGCATGTCGTCTGTCCCAGCTAGTTGTCCCAAGTTGTAGCTCAGCATTCCTGACCTGGGGACTACGTCTGAGGCTCCTCCTCTGAATTTCAGTGAGCTTAGCTGGGCCTTATCATCCCATGTTACACTCACCATATTTCCTCCAGGGAGGAAAGCCAAGATTAAGGCCAAAGATTCTGATTAGACCCTTGGCCCATCCTAGTGTAAGGCAATGGCTAGAATTCATAGGAAAGCTGGAGAAATGGGGCCAGGAGCGGGGCAGGATGTACTGTGAGTGAGCAAGAGAACCTGGGGCAGAAGACTGACAGTCACCTTTTGCTTCATTTTCTCCATCCTCATGGTCATTCCTTGCCCTGGGTCATCCTCTACACACTTTACTATTGCAGTGGTTTTCAAATTGTGTTGCAAAAAGAGACCTATCCAAGGTTCTTCCAACAATACATTGTTTTTAAAAATTGTAGCCAATTCACCTCTTTGTGCTGTAAGAAAGTAAGAAAGAAGCCTAGAAGGTGAAGACCTAGGTTTTCTATTCCTGTTTCAACCAGAATACCACCTTCATTTTTATTTCTCTTTAACTATTAGAGTTTCTCTTAAAATTTACTTTTATTAAGAATTTTTCTTTGAACAAGGTTTCGTTTGGCACTGATCTATTGCAACATTGCCAGGGGCATCCCTGACTTTCGCCATTCTTCTTTCCTGTACTCTAAATAAATCATGCTAAGTACTTTCTTCATTAAGTTACCTCCTCCCTGCACCAGAGTATCTGTCGACACTTTATCTTCCTCTGAACAAAGGTCAAATTTTCAGCTGAGCCTCTTGGGTACTCTTCAATCAAAATGAAAGAAATGGGATGATGCCTTATGCTGTTTAGACTCCTTAGTGCGTGGCAAACACTCAAGAAGGAAATGCCTACTTACTAAATGTGATTGTTCCTTAAGGGAGTCCTTGCATGCCCCCAGTTTCTAGAACACTATCTTGTACACAGGAATAGTGCCTTGTCCAATGAGACATTCCTTTCAGCATACTTCCATGTGCATAGCTAAGTGTCCAATTGGGGGAACAACCTAATGATGTTAAGAAGAGTCCTGAATTTCTATCTTTTGTACAGAATAGTATGGTGATGTCTAGGAAGTGTCTTCACTCTGAATCTGTCGTCAAAAAAAATACCTGCTTCAGGTAGGCCTGCAACATAGCTGGTGGGTTGACCTAACTGCATCCCTTGAGTGCTTGATTATTACACCTGGCTCTTGGTGCCCCCTTGTGGCAATCTGTCACCTCATAGAGGTTAACTAGATGAACATGACAGCTATCATTCAGTGGGAGCCTAATTGAGATAATCATCACTCCTGGTAGGCATTTCCCATGGATTAACCCATTAACCCTAATCACAATCCTCTGATGTAGCTACTATTCATTTAATAACTTGTTATAAGTAACATAGCTAACAAGGGCAAAATAGAGACTCAGATCCATGCTGGTGAGATTAGAGCTTGTATTGTTAATCCTGTGCTAACATTCAAAGAGACATTATGGTGAGTATATAAAGATAAATCAAGAGGTGGGACTTCTGGAAAGATGCGGTAACAATAGGCAGATTTTTCTCTCCAACAAAATAACAATTTAAAAGAAAATATTATTTAAAATAGTTATCACTTAGAATCTCTGGAAAGTGCCCTAAGGGCATACAGCAAAATGAAAATGCCCATTTAAGAAAATCTACTAAATCTCAATAAGAGTGAGCAAATGTCTGTAGCATTTGAGCCACATCTACTCCATTACACTCCCCACTAGCATGTGCAGCCAAAAAGAACGGGTTTTTTCTCCCTTCAGATCCCATGCTGCAATTATACCCTAGAAGAGGCAAGATGCTGGTGTTTCTCACTCCTCAGTACCACTTTGCAGAAGTTCTTTTCTGGATGGGCACACAAAGAGGACCAGATCTCTCTTTCCTTATCCAGCCTTCACTTGTAGGGTGGAAGGAAGCCCTCCTCTAGGCACGATAACCCAGTATTCTTAGGATGGTTCACAGCCATGGCAGAGATTGTAGGGCAGATATTCCATATGGGAAGGGGCAAGCTGAGAAGACCAGGTGTTTCCATACCTCCATTCCCCCAGTATCTATTTTTATTTTTTAAAGATTTATTTATGCATACATGAGCTGGGGTACAGGCCAGAGGCACAGGAGGTGAGAGGATTCACTAGAGACAGAGTGGGAAGCAGAACAGGCAGATCTGCTGAAACACACTGTTGAGGGGAGCAGTGGGCAAGGCAGGAGAGATCTGCCACACCATGTGGGCTACCTCCCCAGCCGGTGGCAGGGATCGAACTCATGCTGCAGTAGCTGCGGTTTGCTTCATAGTGCGTTGCTTAACCCACTGCGCCACCAGGGAGACCCCTCAGTATCTAATTTTAAAGCTGGATGTTACTGGGGAGGAAAGGGTCTGTGACCCAGCAACAGTGCAGCAGTATAGGTGTTCTGCCTCGGGGGAAGTACGGCCATGGGAAGAGAAGCTCCACAACTCTGCATAAGGAAAGTGACATTAGGAATAAAGAGTGGAGACATACCTAAGGGCACTGTTGAAAATAATGGCAATCTTTGCTGCAAATGATTAAAGTATCTACATAATACAAGCAAAATGATAGAACAGCCAGAGTCTAATAGAGAAAATCAGGGAAAGAAAAAGCCAAGCCAAGAATTCTCCTCTGACCACAGTCAACTGTGGAGTTAGAAAGATTGTGCTACACAGCATACATGCACACACCACCCACAAACAATAGAACAGGATGTGGGGCAGACTTGAAAGCATTCCTCAAGTCACCCACAGGTCCATCAACATAGAGTAGAAATTTTACTGGCACAAAGGACTTTTAAACAGAACCTCTGATCAAAAACTGGACAACAAATGACTTTGACTCAGAAGAGATTCCTAGGAAGCTAGAATTTAAAATAAAAATCACAATCATTCCTAGCTCTCTGGAATACTATGGATGCTCAAGGATTTATCCTCCAAATCAAATTATCATCAGAGAGGGAACCACCTAACTGCTAGTTCTTGGTTGAATGTGGTGACCGTCCTGAACTGTGAAAAATACTCCATACCACACATACTATTTTCCAGAATAAAGGGCAAAATATCTAACAGACCAAGAGAGTGTAAGCACAATCGTTGATTAACAAGACACTTATACTGACTCAGGGAAACAACAAGCCAGGCTAAAAGATAAAAATAAGGGGGAAAAAATCTGAGAAAGGATAGGAGAGGCTTCACATTGCTGGTAGACTTTGAAAAATCACTTCAAACTTAACAAATGACCAAGAAAACAACGACATCCAGGGGATCAGAATCTGTAATTAGTATATTTAGAATGTTCAGTTTTCAGCAAAAAAGGATGAGCAAAGTGACATGGAACCCTGACTCATTAAGAAGAAATCAAGCAGACAATTAAAATTGTTCTTGCTAGGGCCTAAATGTTGTACTTAGCAGACAAAGTTGTCCAATTGGCTATTATGAACATGTTCCAAAAAATCAAAAGGAGACCACTCTTAAGGAAATAAAGGAAAGTATGATGAAAATGTCTCATCAAATCCAAATATCAATCATAAGATAGAAATTATTTTTTAAATAAACAACTGAAAAGTCTGGAATTGAAAAGTATAATTACCCAATAAATAATTCACTAGACAGGATGTAAACTGGCAGAAGAGCCAGTGAACTTGAAGATAGCTTGATAGAGATTACATAATCTGATGATGAGAAAGGTAAAAGAATTAAGACAAAGCGTATTAGAGACATGTGAGACACCATCAAACACAAGGAGTGGCCCAGGAAAGACAGTGGCACTTCCATATAAAGAAAAAGATAGAGATAAGAATAGGAGGTCTGAAGAGGGAAAACGTTGCAAGGAAACAAGAGATCAAGATGATCAGAGAGAAAGAATAGGGATCCAAGGCATCTCAATATATCCATCTGAAGTGAGTTGTTCATTCTATGTGACAATAATTTGCTCCATTTTGTGGTTTCCTACAGCCATTTCTGGAAGGTCTGGTATAGACACTAGTTTGTAAGGTGAGTGTGATGAAAAAGAGAAGGGTAAAAACCAAGAAGATACATGGAGTGTGGTGATATTGACAAATCATGAAATCTAAGTCATAGAGAGATAAGCGATATCAAGAGAGGACAAATGAACCTGAGAAAACATTAAGCATTGGATTAATAATTCAGAGGTTTCCATGAGGTTGAAGAATTCCTGGCAAGTTACTATGTGATCTAAAAGCTGAATTTAGGAAAGGGTACAGGTATTTGGAGGCAGCATCTAGGTGGGGTGGGGAGCACTGCAATGAGGTGTGGTGGGAGATCGATGAGTCCACGCACAGCATGCTGGGTGAGAGACTTATCTGCACATGAAAGTTAGGAGGTTCAGTGGCATGGGTCGCAAGAGACAAAGGCAGTGAATCAGGTGCTCAGGTCTGTTGTGAAGAAGGGAAACTGAGGAAGGGAGGAGGAAGGTAATGTAGGACAGCGTGCTGGTTTTGTTGTAGTTAGGTATTTTGTTTTAGTTTGTTTTAATAAGAGCAGAGGGAGATGTAGCAAGGACTATAAAGTGAATTGTTATTCTACCATTGGACCCCACACTGGGGAGAGCAAGGGGAACACAGTTACCTGGAGTTTAAACTAAGGCAAGGAGGGGTAGGAAATACTCAGAGACGTGCTGAGGATATAGAGAACTTTGCTGATGACATAGGTGTTCCTGGTGGCACAGGTTTAGAGGGAGGGAGAATGAAGAAGTTAGATGGGGATTATAGATAAGTTCTTATTTGTTTTAAAACAGCACTAGCACTGATGATTGTTTGGAAAATAACTTACTATATCAAAATTTGTTAATAACCTACATTTATATGTGCATAAAATAGCCCCCCACCATTCAATGAGATTACAGAGAATACCAGTGACCTCCGATTTTACTTTGCTAGCATTTTCAATGACTTCCTCAGTTCTTAGATGCCTTGGGCCTTCACTGGTGGTTTTCGGCTTTGATTCTTTTAGCCCAGCAGGAAAATAAACCATCAGAAAATGCACTTGGGCCTCACTCTGTGCCCAGCAGAAACAAAATAGAATATCTATTTCATTAGCACACCAGGGCCTGGAGAGAGGTGAGAATTCTCTGGAAATAAAATTACAGGAGGACTAGGAAAGATGTCAGCGGAGTCTCATAGATTCTATTTTACCTCTTGCCAGACCACATCTAAATCAAAGCAGCCCGGCTAGATAAAGCTCTCCGGTTAAGATCCTGAAATGGATATTCAGATTAAAGGTAATGTGAGGAGCAGCTTCACTCTCAGGTGAAGAAGGGTTTTGTTTGGGGGAAAATAGCAGATAAATCAAAGGGAGCACTGAGACTCCAAAAGAAAAGAGGCACAGGAGAGGGTGATAGAGAGAAATGGTTTCAAGGACCAAAAGAAAATGTGCTTCTCCACAGCGGTCGGGTTGCCCCTCAGTGGAATCATTAGTCCTGGCTGCTCCCAGTGTAGGACCCCGCTTTTGATGGCCTCAGCAAAGGCATCTGGGACTACAGGGGTCCAGCTTCCTTCCTCTTGCTAAGAAAACATTTAGAGCCAATCACTGAGTCTTGTTTATAGATACCACGTGGATAGAGTAAATACAGTCATCTATCCAGTCTGCGGCACCCAGAGGAAGACGATCTTCCTTCCACTCCTTCAATTGTTATAAAAGCAAATGAAATAGGAACAGCACACGGTTTTGAAGAATTGGTTTTAGCCCTCTGTTCTAAAACTACGTTACTATAATACTGTGGACAATACATTTTTGCTCTAATCTTTCTCTTTGCACTGAGTGGAATTCCACGAGAAGTCTATCCTTGGTCCTCTCCAGTAGGTTCTCTGTGAAGCCCCTCACCTAGATGGCGTCTGTGCTGAGAAGCAACCTCGCTCAGGCCCTACACTGCTGTGCTCAACACCGTTCTCCACATGTCCCCAGAAACTGAGCAAAACATCAGCCTCCCGATTTTATAGAAGAGGTCGCTAAGGCTTAGGAAGGTTCTGATGTTGGCCTGGACTACTTTATTAGTGATCTAGTTCATACAGAAAGGCATTGTTTGAGTTCTGTCATGTCACTGTTGGAGCAGAGTGAAACTTCGATTAGATGCTTAAGAAGGACCTTGAAATCCTCTGAGACTATTACCTAAGTCTGGGCCACTGGAATCCAATATTAGCGACACACTGTTTAAAAATGATAGCTGGGAATTCATGGTTTTGATTTTTTTGAATTCTGATTATTTTAATCCAAACATAGCTCCAAATGCAGGAATCCGCCCGAGGGTCTCTTCTTGTTGCCCTCAGCCTCCCTGGGAGATCTTGCTCAGACTCACAGCTTTACAGCCAACTCCATTCTGATGGCTCCAAATCTGTAATTACAGTTCCATCTCAAAAAATTTCAATCTGCAAAAAAGCAGATGGCAAGTGTCCTTGAGAAGGGACCGTCCTCCCCAGTCAGCTACAAGGGGGCGGGAGGGTACTGCTCCATAGAAGCCTGCGCCTTTAAGAGACTCACGTATCTCTGATTATCCAGTAGATAACCCTCTCCTGGGCCCCTAATGGACCTCAACATCAATGTATTCCACACCAAACCCATCTCATTTTATCCCAGATAAACTTCTCTAGTCTCGGTCTCCCGAGACAGCCACAGCAGGAACTTTTGCAGACTTCTCCTCCCTCTGGATTTGGTATCAACCTCTATGACCTATATACGCTTGTCGTTCACTTAGTTGTTCACATGTCTCTCACTGCTAGAGAGTAAATGGAAGAGCAGCAGTTTATCACTGCTGAAGAATTAGGTGCTCTTGCTGGCCATTTCCCCAGAGCTCCAGGAGTGGGTGTTGTGCCAGGAAGGGGCACAGAGCAGGTTCTCGATGATTCTAGCAGACGGGGTAAAGGAAGGAGTCTTGGAGCCCTCAGTGGCTTTTTGTGCTTTTATTTACAGAGGCAACCAGGAACATGGCAGGCAGGGCTGCGGGGGGTGGGGGCAGGAGACTGGCAGGCCTCCCAGCCCCCAGCATCTCACCCTCTCAGCTGCTTTGCTGCTTCTGCTGTTCTCTTGTTCTGCTGGTGTCCCGTTCCGCTGCTGCTGCTGCTCTTGCTCTCTTGTACTTCTGCTCTATGTTCTGCTACTGGCGTCCTCATGATGCCACCCGTATAGGCCCATGTCCAAACCCACTTGCGCATGCCCACCTAGGCATGCGTGCAGCACCGCAGGTGTCCATCATTATACCAGGCGGGAGGGCAGAAAAGCCTGAAAACTTTTTTCTCTGACCCTACAGTGGGATAGACTTTTCTCCCCAGGAGTGAGATATACTTTATTCCTTGAAGAGGCCCAACTTTGAGGGTACCCAAAAGAGAACTTAGAAACAGAAGACTTTACGTTCTCGCAATCGTTGTCATTCTCTGTTGTCCCTCCCCCTCTCTGAATCTGGCTTTCTCATGCGTCTCATGTGTACAAGGGCATCGCAACACCAGCCCTTCCCATGGGGAGGTGATCACCTAATGCACTCAGGGAGGTAAAGTGCTTGGTGGGCTAAGCGGATGGATGAGGTTTCTGAGGATGACTTCACCTGCCTCCTATGCTGTTTTTCTCGCCACATTCTGTTCCAGAGGGAGAAGATGTTGCTTTTTCTTCTCATTGGAGCTGGTGTATCACCCAATCACTATACCTGGCTTTCCCTTCGTACCCCCCCCCCCCCGATTATCTAGAGATCTTCTTGCATGCAGGACTTAAGCAAAAGCCGTCAGGAGTTCAGGTGGAACTAAGAAGCAAGAGCAGCATTGTCAGATGATGGGGCTTAAGAGCTGAGTCAGAGTCCAGGTGGAAGCTGCTGGAATTTAACAGAATCCTTGGCTAGGTAAGGTTCCCCTCTGCCCACCTCCAACTCCCAAGAGGAAGAACGTCACAGGGCTGGAATCATTCATTCTGGCAAAAAAAAAAAAAAAAGCAGATAGTGAGTGTCCATGAGAAGGGACCGTCCTCCCCAGTCAGCTACAAAGGGGGTGGGTGGATAGTGTTCTATAGAAGCCTGTGCCTTTAAGAGTAGAGGCGCTCTGCCCGGCTCTTGTCTGGGAGCCAGAGAGGTGCAGGTGTTTCTCATACCCCTTCCTAAGAGTAGAAGGTAGGATCACCACGTAAGACGCTGTCTCGCAACCATCCCAGACCGGGTAGAAGGTTCATCACTGGTTCAAGCAGTTTCTTTGTCTTCTCTGCCATCATGCTATCCCTCACACTCCACTGCACCACACCACCACGCCGGAGTCCCCGAGACGCTAGCTTTATACACCTCGTGCATCAGCCCAGGTGCATCTACTTGCGCATGCCCACCCAGGCATGCACGCAGGTTTCCATCATTACACCAAAGGTGGAAAAACCTGATCAACCTTTACCCTACAGACGCTGAGAGCAGAGAGGGTCTGACGTGGCCACTTGCGGTTTCCTGGGCTCCAGTGTAGTCTGGGAGTCTTCCAGATTTCCTGCGTCTCCAAGAAAGGTAAGGAGAGACAGTGGGTGGGTTCTGACAGTGTCTGTGTGGCAACAAAGCAGATGGAGAGGTAACCACAGCTGAGGACCAGGCAGAGGCCAGCACAAGATGACAGGTGACACAGGTAGCCGATGCCTTCCCCACCTCTGATGCCCACTCAACAAATGCCTCTTAGAACTGAAAAAGTGCTGGGAGGGGGGTGCATGGGGTTGGTAGGAGTTTGGGACAGAGAAAGTCTTAAACTGAAGAAGAAAACGTGGAATTAAAGTCTAGAATTGGCTTGACTAAGAATTCAGTTATGGGGGAAGGGATGAAGATTTTTTTGTAGACCTTAAGTCAGATCATAGAAAGTAACAAAGGATACATTTCTGGTACCCACGAGACGTATTACATCTTCTAACGGTTGTATGTCTGAATCCCTGTTGGACTACTGGTTCCTTGATGGAAACTTTTGTACCTTCTGCATCCCTGCTTCTACCACAGTCAGGGTTTGCACATCATCAGCACATCTCAGAAATGTGTGAACTTGCTCTGAAATGTGCTGAGGGGAGGTGTGTTCTCCTGGCCCATCTGGGCCGTACCCCCTTCTCCATTGTCAGTTCAGAAAGCCCGTGTACATTCTTTCTCTCATTCACTGATTCCTTCACTCAGAAAGTATTTATGGAGGGTTTGAGTTGTGAAGTGCTACAGATGTGTGAGTAGGGAAGGGAAGAGTGATTTAAAATGATACCTGTATTTGCACGTTTCGCTTTTTTATTTCCTCTGTCCTTTCCTAGCTTCTCACTTCAGTTTTGCTACCACAGTAGAGGTGAAGGGAAACAGATGGTGTTAACTTCACTGCACAAGTGAAGAAAGAGACAAGCTGAGATTTGACCAAAGTGACAGAAAGTTTTATTAGCAATAGGAGGGAAAAAGCACAGTTCTGATTCTTTGCTATGTGTTCTTAAGTAGAAAGACATCCGAACATATTTTTGGGTTAAAAGTGCAATCAGCTAATGGGAAGAGCTCTTAATGGCCAAAGCTAGAATAATTTAATAGCCACAAAATTAATAAAGAAATACTGGATTAAAACCCACAGTACCAATCTCTGTGCATCTATGCTGATATCAACGAGTGACTGAATAATAAATGGAGAATAGCTATTTCTCTCTGCAGAAAAATTCCTGATGGTTTGTGTAGACCCGCTGTCACTCCTTGAATGTGGACTAGGCTTAATGACTGCCTTCCTAGGAGTGTACTAGGGAATGAAAGAGAAAAGAATAACCCTAAAGGGAGAGCCTAACAAGAAGTACCTCAGCCCATCCGGGCACCTCAGCAGAGATAAGGCCTGTACCCTTGATGTGCTATCGTGGAAACAGGCTTTATCTTTTTCCTCCATCTCAACGACCTAGAACCCAATCTAATAATGAGAAAATCACTAGATAAATTTCAGCTGAGGAACATTCTACAGCATCCTTGATTAGCAGACCACAGCTGCCAAGTTGATGAAAGACAAAGAGAAACTGTCATTGCCGCGGGATTCTAAAGAGACACAATGACGAAATGTGTCTTGGATGGAATTCTAGGACAGATAAAGGATATTAGATTAAAAACTAAGGGCTCTGAATGACATATAGACCTTACTTAATAAAAATGTATCAATTTTGGGTCATGAATTCTGTCTAATACACCATTCTAATATGTTACTATTCTTAATACTGAGGGGGATATGGGGACTCCATACTCTTGTCATCACTTTTCTATAAATGTAAAATTCTAAAATTATAGGCCTATTAAAAAATTGAAGTAATTTTTTAAAAGATTAGTTATTTATTGAAAAAGGTGCAATGAGTTTATTAATGGTATTATAAGGAGGGAAGAAGATGATATACGAGTCTTTATTCCTCCTCCCCCCCCCCACTACCCCATGACTCAGTAGGATTGGTTTACAGTTTTGATTAAAATAACACAGAGAAGAGCTCTTGTGTTGCCATGACAAGTATGTGGTCCCTTCTGTGTCTGGTAGATCCTAGATAAGTTTTCACCATCATCTCGAGGAGCTTTGCTCTCTCTGGTCAATAAGCCTAGGTACACCTTTCTGGTCCTTCTTCCCCTTACCTGGACCTTGAATATCTATTGCATTATCCAGTTAATTTTCAGAATCCAGAAAGAAAGGGATTGGGTGTCTGAGTACCTTTGAGTATCACATAATTGCTATGCCCCAAACTTGACCTTTCTCATTCTCTTCATCCATAAAATGAAACTGATGATGGTCCCCAAGGTAATACAAAATGAGATGGTATAAGGTACATGAAAGATTTCTGTGACCTAGAAAGGGCTGTGAAGTTTTATTTTGGAATGTCCTTGTCTTTGGGGAGACCACGACTTTCTATATCCTTTCTCCTTTTAAAACAGAACTCTGGATTTTTCTCTCAATTCAGTTCAGTTGACATTTGTCAAGTATCATTAATATGTTAAACGCACTAATAGGTTTCTTGGTGAGTAATAGCATCCCTGGATGTATTAGAAAATGGAAGAACAAGTTTGTCAGAATCACCATGGGAATGAGGAGAGTTGTATGTGGCTGGAAGTGGCCTTGGTGGAGATTACAATGGTCTGGGCCCTGCCTACTGGGTGCAGGTGCAGTCAATCAAGATTTTGCTGGACTAAGAGAATCATAGAAGCCACTGGAGGAATTCTTTCTAAATATAGCCTGAGTTGGTACAAACTGTGTAGAAAAGCAGGACTGTGGGTCAGAGTGCTCAGGTAAAGTTGGGAAGACAAGCTAGGTAGCCAAATCATCCTCGAAGTAAGGAGAAAAAGGACTAGCAGTAGTTAGTAAGGCTGGTAGTCAAGTGATGAAAAGCAAAATGGCGGGAGGTGAGTGTTCAAAATCCAGTCTGAACAGAGCATAGGTTGGCAGAGCTCCTATTCGCATTCCAGATCCATTAACCACACTCTTGCATGGCGGTGCTTCAAGGGGCTCTGTGAAATGTTAACAATAATTCTTTACATTTGAAGAACATTTTATAACCTAACAAAACATACTTCCAAACATTATTTCATTGGTACCAATGTTCTGTGGGTTTGGTGTGATTGTAACTATTTTGTAAGTAAAGAGGGCAAGCCTCAGAGCAACTTTGCAAAGCCATGAGGTTAGGAAGAGAGAGAACTGGATGGAGACATGGAAGAGAGAACTGGATGTCTTGAGTGCTTTCTACCTGAGTGCACCTGAAGAATGGACTAATGATTTCCTGAGATGGAAGTACCCTTAAAAATCCCTAGACTTAGGCTTTGTTTTCATTGCTTGGGTTTGCTTGTTGTTGTTTTTGTTTTTTAATTTAAAGTTGAACTGCTATTGAAATGACAGTTTCCAAATTAAAATGTTTTTTCAAAAATTTCAAAGAATAGGATTGAGTTGCTTGATCATTCCCAGCCAGCCAGCCCCTGGCCAGGGGAGGGCAGGATCCAGAGAAGTCAGGTATTCAAGTATTGATAGATTTGGGCTTTAGTGCCCACAATTTGACTTTAAAAAAAAAAAGGAAAGGGAACATTTGGGAATAAGGAATTAGAAAAATTATGTATGTGTTCAAGCAGCTTTAAAAAAAAGGCACAAAGGAATGAGTTGTTCCCTCTGGGTTTTCTATTCTCTTGCCAGATCCTTTAATTATGTTTCTATTCTTTTTTTCCCAAATTTAATTTCCCCCCAGACTTAAATAAAGAGCAGATGATGCTTTATAGAAGAATTGCTACAGTGGCCTTTCAGAAGTTATTTTTGCCCAGGTGCAGGTCCTGGTTTGGTCTCCAATTCACTGTGTGATCATGGATTATTCTCCTAGGTGGTTCAGCTTTTCCAATTGCAACATAGGGATTAGAACATTTACAACCAACATAGGTTCCCAAGAAAACTGAAAAGAGGGCAGAGTGATAGCCAGGAAGGCACTTGGAAGATTTCCAAAGCAGAATGTCTTAATGGGAAATGTTATTATTAGAGCATTCCTCTGATTCACTGGGGTTTGTGGGTCACTACAGTCCAGGGCCATCTGCTGCCCTGGAATTAAAGCTGAAAGGACCCGACTGATCCACCTGTCTGGGTGGGATGTGACCTTGGGTCTCCTGACACCATTATTCTTTTCAGGATGTCTCCTGGCTTGATTTGATTGGTTTGACAGTTTTTGCCTCATGAGGTGTTATTGATATGCTCTGATACTTCAGAAAACTGTCCTAAGAAAGACATGTGGAACAGCCCTTTCTAAGCCCAATGGGGTCAGAAAAGACTTCAGGAGGATGTAACACATGAGCTTGGACTTAAAGTAAGAATTTTCAATGTGGATGGATAAAGGTGAAGGTAGGGTTAGGGTGGCGGAGGAAAAATGGAGTTAGGCTATTTTTTGCCTCCCACCACCGACCTCTATGGTGGCACCTGCAGGTTTGTTTTCCTCCCAGGTTTCATTACCCACATGTGATATCGTATTGATGCAAAATGCTCTCTAGGGAGCTCTGGGTACCCTGAGAAGCCAGAGGACATAGGCATGTGCATATATATGTAAATAGGAGCACAGGGGCCCAGGAGGAGATAAAAGGAGAGGCTGAGAGAGAGGGTGGGAGAGATAGAGAACACAAAGAGTACAGAGATCATGGGAAGTTGTGGGCTGGGGGGAGCTCAGTCTTGGTTGCTGCCAGCCTCCCGGCCCCCCTCCTCCCTATCTGACTGTCTCCCTACCTGCTGGTCTGTCTGTACCTGGCCCCCTGCTTCAACATTAAAGGCCTGTCTAATCTACTGAGAGATCCAACATTCTCTTTTTCATCTGCCCAAATCAACAGTGAAACTGCCTACCCTGAGGTGGTTGCACAACAGGCTGGCACTCTAGGAGGAGGGTACAGCATGTGAAAACACACAGAGACATGATAAAGCAGTGGAATGTTTGAGGGATGACAAGAATTTTGATCAGTTCAAGGATAACTGAGGAGTAGGAGACTCATCTAGAGAAGTAAATAGGTACCAGATCCAACAACGGACTTATCCTGAAGAATGGGAACTACATTGAAGAATTGGAACAAATTCTCATTTTAGAAAAAGTGTCTGGTAGAAATGGGGTCTGCAGTTGAAAACCTGGGATGGGTGACAGACCAGGTAGAGCTATCACAGGAAACCCCAAGAATGGCTAAAGATCTCAATTAAGACATGCTTGTGGAAAAGATGAGGGGTTTTGAAAGAGATCTGGGCAGAGTATGAAACTTGGGATGGATGGAATGTGAGGGGTTGATGTGAGAGAGGGAGCTAGAATAATTTCCAGGTTTCTGGCTCAGGTGATTTTGCACACTATTGGTTGACATTGAAATATGGAAGAAGAATCAGGTATGGGAGATAAAAATGATTCATTCAGCTTTGAAAATACTGACATTGAGGCGGGTTTGGGAGGTCTCCGTGGAAAGAGCCAGTGGGTAAGTGGGTGTACGGATTTGGAAGAGAGGTGAGCCTGCAGCTAGAGACCCTCACCATGGTGACAGTGAGCTCACAGGTGAACAGGGAGAGAAGTAAGAGGGTAGAAGAGCACTTGGGAAACCAGTACTTAAGGACCAATAAAACAAGAGGAGCCACAAGAGGAGAATTAGATTTCTGAGGGCAGATCTGCATGGGGAAAACCAAGAGTCTGCAATGTCAGGGGGACTGGGCTGAGAGGAGACAAAGAATAGATAGTGCAAATGTGGTCAAGTTCATCAGGGATAACAAGTATGAAGGTCAAAGGGAGCATGGTTGGTAGAACCAACCATGGAAGGTCAAAGGGGCATGACTTTAGTTGTTGATGGGCCTGAGGAAGAATCTTAGATAATAGTAAGGCCACTTTTACTCTTGAAAGGAGCCAAGAAAGAGAGGAATTTGCCTGTAGCCCTTTGCCCTAATTATTCTCAGTCAAAAGCTATTTCATATTGTTCACTGGTGAAGAATGTTGGGAATGGAATGCAGCACCTATTTATTGTCAGTCCTGGAGAATAACACTTTGAGACTAGTAGAAATTTCTTTTTCAAAAGGAGGACACTAGGCTCAGCACGGCCAAGTCACCTGCTCCAAGTCAGTCACTGGTCTTTTTCCTCTTCGCTGGTGCACTGTTCCCACCCCCAGAGCACATCCATGAAGAGCTAACCTTTTCTCTCTCTCTGGCTTTAGCTCCTACAGCTGATAAGTGAGATAAACTTGGTCCAGATGCAAGGGTTTCAACCACTGACGTCTCCTCAGAGACAAGACAAATCAATGCGTAAAGAGAGATAAGCCACACACAAAGTCACTTTTCTACTAAAGGAGCAAAGGACAGCCAGGAATGTGGGAGTACATGGGAATGTACCAGGGGGAAGGGCATCCCAACATGATAACTTGAGTTCCCTCCAGAGACTGAGTTTCAAGCCTATTCCCCTCCTCCTCACTGTGTACCCCCAGTCTGACAATTCAAGGCTATTTGGGTAACACTGGCCCACTTTTTATCTTTAAGATGGGTGCTGGTTGTTACAGTGTCTCACTCCCTTTGGGATTGTTGGCTTTTTAATGCAAGGTGCATTTAGCATTTAAAGATAAACTGAGGCTCAGGAAGTGACTCTTGGCCTGCTGTTGAGGAGCGAAGATATAACTTAGTACACAGAATGCAGAATGATCCCAGGGGTGGGGGATCCCATAAGGAATCCCACCACTACTATCCCCACGCCTGTGCCCGTGGGCTCAGTGCTTCCCGCCACTCAGTACCTGTTAAAGAAAAAGAATCCATGACACTTATTACACATGGGGTGAGGCTGACTTTGCTCAGGGAGCTTCTGCGTGAGGTTTTGTCATGGGGAGAGTGATCAGACTCTGTGGGTGCAGGGGGTGGCATGAGTAGGTGGAAAGTGACTAAGAAACGTTCAGGCTGGGGGATTCTGACTGAAGGCAGCCCAAGGTGGTACTGTAACAGGGTCGTCCAGGGAAAAGGGGAAGTTCTAGAATCCTGGTTCCGCCCTAAGTGGGTGGAGCTGAGGAGGGATAAGAAGATTCTGCAGAGAGAGGACAGAAGGAAGGGAGGAAGAAGGAAGCAGGATGGAGAGCAGCAAGGAGACCTGGAGGAGGCACGTGGAGCAGAGGGACATGTGAAGAAACTGTGCTTGCTTCTTGGTCTTGGACTGGTTGGAACAGATGTGGGGAGGTTAACAATGGCAGCTTTCATCTTGATTTTGATTTTGCTCCTTTCCTCCCAGATTTGTCTGACTCTTTCTCACCCTTTTCTATGGGTCTCTACTGAAAGGTTCTTTAGACTTGTGGCAGGCTTTTGGGCCTTGCTTTGGGCCAATCCTATTTGGCTGGACTTTTACCCTCAAGGAGATGGGTAACTTTGGATGCTTAACTTAGTAATTATGTTCTTTGTCCTTTCTGTATTGTTCCCTAATTGTATTACAATTCCATTAAAGGTTTTATATGTTTATCTTAATATGGTGGATGGCAGAACCCATTCAAAAAGGGCAGGTTTGGGGGTTCTGGGGAGCTCCTCTCCCTGCCCTGTAACAGTACCAGGGTGGGGATGAGGAATTTCACTAGCTCTTGGGGCAGGTAGGAAGCTAAACCCACCCAGCAGGATTCTTGCTATGACTAAATGGAGCCTAAGGCCAAGGCCGGGCTAGGGAGAAAGAGGGCTCAGGATGCTGGCTCATGTCTGGTCAAAGGAGTCTTTGTCACACCCCACACCACCCCTTTGTCAGACTGCTATTCCTCTCAAAATATTCCAGTCTCAGGTCTCCTGTCCCAGGCACACTGCCACGCTTCGCCCTCACCCTTTGCCTCTGCTGTGAAGGCTTCCCCAAGTGGCCAGGGCCCTTAGCCCCCACCCCCCATCTTGGCTCAAAAACCTCCTCCATGAGGCCTGCCCTCGGGGCATATTCATACACTCACCTCTTCCCTGAGTTTTCTCCTCTGCATTTAGGACCACATATGAGATGTTTTGACTTAGACTTGTTTACGCTGTTTCCCCACTGCAGGAATGAGGCAGGACTGCTGTGTCCCCAACACCTGGGACAGCATCTGGCACACAGGAAGGGTGGGGTTCATTGTTTGTTGAATGAATCAGAGACCTAGATGAAGGTCCAGATCCAGTTATCTATGTCAACAGCAAAGGACAGTCACCGTAGTGTAGGACGCGAGCACCTAGTTCATAATATCCTTTACACGCCTCGGTTCCATTTTAACTTAAAAAAAAGAGGGAGAATTAGCACAGATGAACCCTGAAACATTTGTCTCCCATAAGAATTCTATGATGGTGTGTCATGAGGGGCAGAAGAAAAGGAACAGGGAATGCAATAATATTGGACAAAGAAACCATCTAGTCTGAAGCTGCTTGCAGTTTTCTCACATGCCTACAGTATCCTCTTCCTCACTGCCTCAAATAACAGATGAGCATGTATCTCTCTCTATAAACATGCTTAACAGGCTCTAAGTAGCACTGATGGGTGTTATAATCACCCTCCCCACTCCCAGACAGCCCATGCAACATTTCCCCAAGTGCTCCCTGCTGTTTCTGAAACCTGCCACATGCTGTTTTCTGCTTGGAAAAGGTTTCCCTTCCCTCCCCAGGGGCCCCTCAATTTGGCCCCTACTAATTCCTCACTCACCCTTCAAAACTCAGCTGAAGCACAGTCTCTGCAGTGAAGACTTCTTACTCCCTGGGGGAAGAGGTCATCACTGCCTCCTCCACTGACAGTATCTAACACAAGTGCTTGGTTGCCACCGTGTCACATTATAATTGCTAATTTGTCCCCCTGTCCTTCTCCTCAGGCATCTATAAGAACCTGGAGGGCAGAAACTTGACCTTATTCAGTGCCTACTCCCAAGCCATAGGCACCTATAAAACATGCAGGACAGGGGTGGATGAGGGAGGGGTGGTAAGCAGCCCCAAGCCAGCTGGACACCAGGAGGAAAAGAGCTCAGGCCAACAGTGCTCCTCACTCAGCATCCCTTGCTTGTGAGGTCAGGAACCTGACACCTCTGGACAGTAGTGCTGTGAAGGTAGAGGCTCATTCAGTCACTTCCTCTTGGGTTATACATTTAAGGGCACGGCACCCCACAACCCTCTTTCGTGCTCTCCACAGCAAGATCTGATTTCAGAGAAATAATCTGAAGCCAACCCAGCAAACATAGATCTATGGCACCAATAAGGCAACCCTGTTGAAAATCTACTTAAATCAGCATCACTTCCTACTTGCTCTGCACAGTCCTCTGATCACTGGTCCCGGCACCTGCCAAAGACCAGAACCAGGAAAACTCACTGGGGCCTCATGTTCTGGGATCTAGGGGCCAGGATCACCTGGCTAGAGCAACAGGCAGAGCTTCTGTCTTCTGTCTTTTTCTTCATTATAGCCTCCCCAGAGCCTAGGCCAGCTGCTGGCATGAACTGGGCACCCAAATAAACACTCCTGAATGAGTGTGGGATGAGGGGACTCGACAGCAGCACTGGGAAGGGAAGATGGGGAGACAGCAGAGCACTGGAGTTAGAGGTGATTTTTGAATGAGTCACTAAAGGTGGTTCTGGTGAGTGCCTTTCCTGGGGGCCATGCAAAGGGGGTTCTGGTGGGTGCCTTTCCTGGGGGCCACGCTCATGTGGTGGCAGAGCCAGTGCTGCCCAAACAGTGCACGGTCAACTGAAGGCCTCTGGTTTGAGGACATGGAAATGCACATCCCCCTCTGGGCAAGGAGACCTGTCAGCTTCCTCCTTACCTATCCTTTATCAACTAGTGCATAGCCTCTGTCTCAAAAATGCCGAAGAGTTGAAGAACCTTTGCTTTTTACACAGAGCACAACATCTTTGGAAAGTTCAGGGTGCCCACATGCCTGAGTTTAGCCTTGGCTACAGTTTGACCCTGGAGTTCTTTAAAAAGCTAAAAAAAAATGCAGAAGATTTTGAAAGAATGCTGCTGAACTTCCTTCCAGGTTGTTTCTACATGAAAAATCTCTGCAGGTGGGTTAGAACCATAATTGGAAAAGCTTGGCCATATGGGAAGGAAGCTAACATTTGTCTAGTGCCCATCACATGCCAGGATACAAACACTAGACACTTGGACTGGCTTATTTAATCCTGTGACTGCACTGTGAGGGAGGGCCTAGCCCCCTCTTGCAGATATCAACAGAGGCTCACGGGTAATAGGTGACTTGCCTCCTTCACTCAGCCACTCTGTCACAGCCTGACCAGCTCCATACACTGTTCACAGATGGGATTTGGAAGATATTCATGATGTAAGGACTAAATTGTTTAAATTTTTTCTGGACTCTCTTTGTGATGGACCTATTTGATTGGGTGTGCTAAGTTTGGCCTGACACAGTATAGCCAGAGGACCAGGATCAGGTGAAGACTCCAAAGCCTAGAATCTCGAGGCCAACTTATGTCTAGCCAGGCTATTTCAATGCAGGGACTCCTGACAGCAGAGCAAGTTTGAGTGATCACGAGCTGTGTAGCAGAACGAGCATCTTTGTGGTGGCACACAAGCCCCTAATGAGCATGGCTTCACCTCCCCTTGCAGAGCAGCTCGAGTGCACGGTGGCATGGTTTCTTGGAAAAATAACACCACTGATACGTTGCAGGGACGTAGGTGGGAATGGCACAGAACTTAAGAACATGTTGGCACTGTCTGTTAAAAATAGCTAAAGCAGCAGAAAGACATAAATGCAGTTATTCTAACCTCGTTAAACTAAAAACATTCCTCAGGTCCTCTTGGAAAACTTTATTTTGCTTGACAAGGAGGGAAGTGAACCAGCTTCTTCGAGGTCAGTTTTATTTGGAGATTTTCCTATTCCACTCCCCATCTAATTAACACAAGAGACGATTAGACATAATCTGAGAAACCATGTAAAAATGGGCAGGTTTGGAATGAGCCTTATTTTTAAAAGTTCTTCCTTTGGGTGAGTCCTTTAATAAACCTTTGACCCAGAAGCTATACTCTTGAGAATGGAAATTGACCCCAGGCTTCTTGGGTTTAATCAGGCTCCCCCACTTACTTTGAACAAGGAAGCTCATTCACCCGAGCTTGATTCCTCATCTGTAAAATGGGGATAATATAATGAGGGGCCCACAGGATTGTCTGTAAAGATCAAATGAGAGAACCATGTCAGCTAGCAATGTACCAGGTACACAGGGGAACTCCCGGTTGTTTATTGTGCCCTTAAAGACCCCATGGTGACTATGGACAGAGGTGCCCAAAGGTGTTCACTGCAGCTCGTTTATAATGAAAAATCTGAAACAATCTAAAAATCCAAAATGAAGTGAAAGATTAAGCAATTTAGGCTACATATTCAGTCCAGAAAAACAAGAACACCATTGAAAATTGTGGTTATTAAAATTATAGAATAGGTATTTTTATTGTTTTTTAGGAAGTCAGAATAAAGTAAATGAATAGATGGTGAGGTTTTTAAAAAGAAGGGGAAATTCAAGTCATGGAAGTAATACAATGTAATTATCAGTAATCACAGTATAGCTAACAGGACAAATTCATCCCCCTTTTTTAATTGTGGTAATGTTGACTTACAGTATGGATGTAATTTAGGGGTTCACGCCTCCCCAGGTATACACCACACCACTAAGGCACCCACAGTCCTTTACCCTAGGCCACTGGTGCCATTTGCTCCTCCCCTCCTCCCACTCTAGTAGCTTCATCTCTGCAGTCATATTGCTAAGGGTTGTTTAAAATATTTTTAAAATGCTCATGAAAAAATAGGTAGGGGAGAGAAGAAACATAAAATTATGTATATGGCACATACTTAACTGTACAAAACAAAATTCTATGCAAAGGGGAATAAAGATTGATAGGAAAGTACATGACGATAAGCAAACTTGGGGTACTTTTAAGTGCTCTGTTTTCCAGTTTTATATATTTCCAGAGTAAAAATAAATAATAAAAATCATGTTAAAGTTGTTGCTTCTTGAGTGTAATCTGCACTGAAGCTCTAGGGTTGCAGAACTGTTTATTATTAAATTCAGAAACCACCCAAGGGAAGTAGGGCAGGCAAAATAATTTTCCAGGCTTATAAATTGTTGATAGTTTGTTCTCTGGTAGCATCAATAAATAAGCTTGGATTTTTCCCTCTTTATCCACTTTCCTGTGGCTGCTACAAACATTTTACCTGATCTTGGCCAAAGAAGCCATAGGCTGGGAGGCTGAAAGTCAGGCTGCATCAGTCAGCGGGAGCCCGCCTCAGTTTGTGACGGACAAGTGAACTTGACTAAAACCAGGTCTTCCCTGAAAATTTTTTATTCTTAGTCATCTCCTTCGTAACACTACTCGCCAGCTCCCTTCTCGCTCTCATGCACAGCTTCTCTTTGTATCCCTACTCTGGGCCCAGAGCCAGGTCAAGAGCTAAACAGAGAGCAGCAGACTCAGCTCCTGCCTGGAGACATCAGTCCCAGGGCCTTACAGGACAGACGAGCAAGCAATCCCAGTGCCACAGGGAGGGGCACGGAGGCAGATCAGTGCTAGGGAGCCAGAGGAGACCCCACTGTGGAGGCTCATCTGATGGAGGTTTGGAATGAACAATTATTGTGAGGGTAGGAGAGGGTTGGGGTAAGGACATTCCAGGACAAGAAACAGCAGGTACAAAAGCAGTGAGGGTGCTTTGGGGGTGTTTGAGGGAAGGCTGTGAAATTCCCTGTGGGCTGGTGTCTTCCCGGGTTTGGTTGGGGAGAGGGAAGATCAGGAGTTAGCACATGAAGAGACCATGCTAACATGTCAGGCTTGAGTCACAGGGGTTAGGAGTCAATGGAGATTCTGAAGCAGGAGACAGGCTCAGGGTCTCTTAGGAAGACAACACTGGCAGCATGAGGAGGGTGGGCTCACTTGAGGGGTGTAACCAGTAGCAGTGGTACATGTGGAAAGATAGCTAAGGTAGTCTCAGGACTAACTAGGGTTTTTCGGGACTGTGCAGTGGGAAGGGTAGTGAGGAAGGAGGCCAGGGTGTAGTGACTAAGGTGGAGATGACAGTTCTGAGACAAAACAAGGATAGGTGGGTGGCAGAGAAATGAGCTTGGTGGGGGAATAAGGAAAGATAAGAACTCAGCTTGGGACAGTGGGCAGTTGATTGGTGAGGTTTGACCTTCAGAAAGTACTTTTAGGCTAGAGGTTTTTGATGAGGAAGGTGACAGCACAGTAGTGGGTGGATGCTCTAAAAATAGATGAGGTTACCTGAATGGACCAGAAGACAGAGTTCTTGGAAATAGTAATGATTCAAGACACTCCTGTCTTCAAAATTAGATTTGACAGAGGGTTGCCTGAGGGTATTTTGAGGCTCTAAACCACATGTAGTGTTTTGCTTTTTTTTTTTCATTGCCATACCTGATGAGTTTCCAGTTCATGTTATTTGATTTGTTTTTGCTGACTCTGAGGGTGCAGGGGTGTATGGCAGACAGAAAGCTCTGGAGTCACAGATCTTGGCTTCCTGTCCCAGCTCCCTGACTTAGGATGAAGTGTGTAAACCTCTCCCACTCAGTCTCCCACACTCAATAGGACTGTGATAGGACTGTGAAGAACATGTGCTTGGTGACAGAAAAGCCTGGAACCTCAGTCCAACTATACTCCCAAGGCTTTTCTGGGTAAAAATAAATCTTTTTAAATTTATAATCTTGGGGTCCCAACTAGCATATTTTAAACTGAAAAGGTACATTGATTAATGTTTGAGCTGTCTCTGGCATTTCATTGATTAAAAGCTAAACTAGGGGGGCATCCTTGGTGGTGCAAGGGGTTAAGGTGCAGCACTGGGAAGCTGTCGCAGCCACTGCAGTAGGAGTTCAATCCCTGGCCAGGAAGGGGAGACCTCTCTCTCTTTTCTCTCTCTCCCCTCACCTGCAGCTCCCCTCAGTAGTGTATTTCAGTCTATCCGCCTGTTCTGTCCTCCCACTCTGTCTCTGGTGAATCCTCTCACCACCCGTACCTCTGGCCTGTACCCCAGTTCTTGTCTGCATAAATAAATAAATCTATATATATATAAAAAAGCTGAGCTAGGAAATTTTAGATGACAGGGCACATTTGTTTTTCTCCCCATTCTGACTTTTCAAAAGAAAAAAAAAAAAGCAGGAGGGGCTAGTATACCAACCACAATTGCTAGAAGAGCTCAAGCTCTCAAACACACTCCATCATTTTCAGTTATCTAATTTGAGACAGTGGAACAAATCCAAGTAATAATTTTATTCTAGTCTATAGCACACATTTTTTTTTTAAACATACATTTTAGTGGTCTTGACAGGGTTACTTTTGAGCAGACTTTAAATGAATCCACAAAATTTAATATATTAAAAAATGGAACACACACAGTACACAACACACACCCAGATGGTCAGAAGCATGCAGACAGAGCAGATTGGTGGCTGCTGTCTCGGGTGCAGCCCCCCCTACTTAAGAATTCACCAGCAGACACCAATTCTTCTGTCCCTCATTTCTACACGATTTGCCAAAATCACAGCATTCTAAACATACACGCACACAATAAACCCTCCTTTAAAACCACAGGAGTACAAAACTTCAATGAATAAGCCCACATGTGTTGTCAAACCTGCAATTCCAATGATCAAGTCTGTTGCTAAGAAAACGGACGATGTGGGCACCCGATCTAAATAAAGGCAAGATTATTTCATTTATTAAAATACCAGGGGGATGAATTAACAAAGAAGTAATGTTAATCTTAATATAAGACACTGAGGGACAACCAAAAATAATATATTAAATACCATGCCACTGAGCCAGTAGATAACCTGTGGACTACAGATGCATGAGTTTCCATCTGTCAAATGATACGTTAAATAGTTTTCTATGAAAAAGAGCAAAAATCTAGGAGGGGAGGCAGAGGAAAAGTAGAAATGTGAATTTATGCATCTAGTTCCACAATTGAAAATGAATATCAAACTGATAAAAAAGCACTAAGTGACGATAACTTCACCATCGGGCACCAAACAGGCGATACCACGGGTCACTGGAACGTACAGCTCTCTTCAGACCTTGGCAGTGGGTGGGCAACCCAAGCCTCCTACTGAAGTACAGACATGAATGCCTCATCCACCACTGAAGAGGTCCTGAAGAAAACATGGTAAAGGCCTAGAGAAAAAGTTAAATCTTTTGAAAAAGTTAACGATATCAAAATACTTTTCCATCACTGGTAAACCAAACTAGGTCAAGTGTATGACCCAAAGCAGCATGGATTTCAGAGTCAGAGGTTGGCAGAAAAGTTTGGAAAACTGCAGTTTTTAAAAATTGGCAATTTCTCCATGCTTAATAAAATGATCAGAAGAGGTATAATGTTTGTTTGTGGAATGTTGACAGCTTGCTGCAAAAATTCACATGAATGAGGAACCTCAGGGATGCGCTTCAATGAAATAGGTATTAAAAATTTACAAAAACTAAAGTTTCTATTTAAAAAATAACCATGTTGTATCAAGATGAAACATGGTAAACGTAGTGTAAGTTCTGTCCATGATTCTTTACACAACTAATGGGAAAGTGATAGAAATAATTTTCTTCTAAAAAGGAAGCTTTGTGATTGCACTGACTTTTACAACCTGACCTAGTAATTTAGAAAAATCATGTAGTAAAACCTGTAAAATTAAAATACAAAATTCTGGTTTGTAAACATCAGTTGGCCGAGTCTATCCAGAGTCCTTCATGATAGTGGAATGGAGATGAATAATTAATTCACTACCTTATTAATCTACTGTGAGGGGGAAAACTCCAGAACACAGCTTTTATACTTTCACAGTTATTCTATTCAAAAGATATAAAGTCAGTGCAGTTATCTTTTTTTTTTTTTTCCTCTGTGCAATCTTCTGGTCTTACCCCACTCCCAAGTGCCATAATTAAAATAATACTGGTTTGGAGACCTAGTACAGAAGGGTCATAAATGTCGCATAAAATCTGTAGGAGTTCGGTAAAGATATTTCCAAATGGCATAGTAATGCACCGCAGCTGCCGTGGCCACAAACAGGTGCCAGATGGCATGGGCAAATGGGATGATGCCATCGCTCTTGAAGAACACAACTCCCAGGCAATAAATTAAGCCCCCAAAGGCAAGTTCGTGAAGTCCATCGGTGTTATTCTGTTGACAGAGGAAAAAAATAATAAGGTTTTGATGTTACTCCAATGTGACAAACTAGAGATAATTGCCATCCCTCTTAAAGCCTCCGGATTTTCTAGACAATGAAGAAGCTCTGCATGGGCAGAATCCCAATCTGTAAATATGAACTAACTTTGATCTTGGCTCCCTTTGGCTGGATGGCCTTGATTTGACCAAGCAGTCAGGTCACGGTCCCACAGTAAAAAGCAGCATGTCTGCTCATCCTTAGCATGTTCAAGCAAACCACAGTTGCACCCCGACACAGTAGCTCATTTTAATAAAGTACAGTCCTTGGCTTTCATCTTCCCCTTTAAAAGCTTTCTTCCCTCCTAAGGTACACCCACGCCACTCCATTTATAATTTACATCTCAGCCTGATTTTTCACTTCCCTTTGTACTCCTCAAACACTGTGCTACACTGATTTCTTTTTTGAGACTTCCTCTGCTTGTGAGAGTTTAGGGCTCCTTCATGGCTGATACAAGAAAACCATAGCTGCATGTGACCTCGAACGCCAGAGCTCATACAGTACAACCTATTTTCCTGACCTTCTAAAGGCTGCCAGCTTTTTTGTCTTTGAATCTGGGCATTTCTTTTTTTTTTTTAAAGATTTATTTATTTATGCATACAAGAGCTGGGGTACAGGCCAGAGTCGCGGGAGGTGAGAGGATTCACAAGTCAGAGTGGGGAGCAGAACAGGCAGACTGACTGAAACACACCTCTGAGGGCAGCAGCGGGCGAGGCAGGAGAGGTCTGCTACGCCATATGGGTCCCCTCCCTGGCCGGCGACAGAGACTGAACTCGTGCTGCAGTGGCTGCGGTTTGCTTCATAGTGCGTTGCTTAACCCACTGCGCCACCAGGGAGGCCCGAGTCTGGGCATTTCTTAACTGAGTGGGAAGTTAACAGTTGTGTGTATTTTAGCACAAAAAGGAGACTATTTAGGCTATGCTTGCTTTTTCAAAGGCCTTGCCTTTTCATTAAATCGGGTTGTATCAATGAGAGGGGGAAAAGAACAGCAACAGTGCTCAGGAAGCTACGAAGAAACAAGCAGTCCCTCTTTATTTTCTGGGAACTCAGCACAGAAAGGTCTCTGGTTCTACAGTGTGGGTGGAAACCTAAGCTAGATGGTGACAAGGTCTCAGAAGGGAGCAGGTGTGTGGGTGTCCCAGACACCTGGGCACTTACAGCTGCAGCTGGGTGGGCCTTGCAGTGGTTCCTATGGCCAAATTTGAAGCTTTAATACAGTCGCCTACTTGAACGGGACCCTCACGCCTAGGCCAAAGAAACTGAGCAAATGGAAAACCATGAACTAAGAACTGGGTGTGAAGCTTCAGGGCTGGGGAGTCAAGTGAAGATCAACATTGTCTTCAAAGTTCACATAAGCCCCCCGGTTGCTTTGGGATCTTTCCTTCTTCCTGCTAAAACAATAAGCAAGAGCCCAAACCAAACACACAGGCTGGTTTGGACATAAATTCTGTTAATGGTTCTTTAAAATACATTAACCTTAGCAACTTTCAAAAAAACAGAACACTGTTAATCCTACAGCAAATAACACTAAATTCCTTCGTGATCAGGGTCATTATTGGGTTACTGTGTACCAGACACTAATGGAAAGCACTTCCCTAGACACTATTATTCTTCCAGCTTTACACCCGAGAGAACAAAAACACAGAGAGGTTAAGTATTTTGCCTAAGGTCAAGTAACTTTCAAGTGTTGGAACCTGGATTTGAACCAAGATGGTTTGGTATGTGAACTTATGTTTTTCTGGGGAGTGGGCTGGGGGAAGGTCATTTAAAAACACCCTGATAATCGACAGTGTGTTGCTAGACCTTAAATGAACAGCATGGCTTTTGATAGATGCACATGCCCATTTGGGATGCACAAGCATCCCAATACCCTGGAAAGTTCTTTGGTGTCCCTTTCCCAATCCTGGACAACCCCTTCCACCAAGGCAACCATTGTTCTTATTACACTACCAGAGAACAAGTCTATCTGTTATAAAACTCCATATAAATGGAATTATGCTGGATGTACATTTTTGTGTCTGGCTTCTTTTTTTGCGCAATATGTTTTTGAGATTTGTGCCTGCGCTTAGGTATATTAAACATCAGTTCCTATTATTTAAATTCCATTGAGTTATTTCATATAATTTTATCAATTATTTCCACTTGGGGCCTATTATTCATAAAATTCATATATTACTGTCAGTTTTATGAATATATATATTCATTTCTGTTGGGTAATACCTATTGTTTTGAATGCATGTTTAATTCTGTCATAAACTTATAATTACCCAGTCATTATACATTTCACACTTCTTTCGACAATGAATTAAGTTTCCAGTTACTTTACATTCTTAACAGTATTTGGGGTTATCAGTCTTTTTAATTTTCACTATTCCACAGGGGGTATAGAAGCATCCTACTGATGTTTTAATTTTTATTTCCTTGATTTTCTCTGATGACTAATGATGTTGAGCACTTTCTCAAGGGCTTACTGGTTACTGTATCTAATCAAGTATTTTACCCATTTTTATAGAATTGGTCTATTACTGACTTGGTATTCTATATATCATGTGTGGTCCTTGTCAGATACATACAGAAAAAGTGTTCTTCCTGTCTGTGGGTCTGCTCATTGATTTTTTTGTTCTGTATTTCCAACCTATTTTTAAGTCCCATCTAATAAAGTTCTCTTAATATAGAGATTTAATATCAGAATTTCCAAGTGGCTCTTTTATTATAGTTCCATTTCTTTTCTGAGATTTCTCACTTGGCTACTCATGATGTTTTTAAAGCCCTTGTACATTAATTTCAGCACCTGACATCTCTGTATCTGTTTCTGTTGACCTGTTTTTCATCCAGGTATGCCATCTCACATTTTCCTGCTTCTTGTTTGTCTAGTAGCATTTGTTTGGATAGTGATGCCAAGTTGTTAGAGAGTAAAGAATGTTGAGATCTGTTGTGCAGGACAGTTAATTTTCTAGTGGATCAATTTTATCTTCTTCAAGTTTGTTTCTGTGGCAGGTCCATAGCAGCCCTCAGGCTAGGGGCTAATATAGTTCTCCTAAGGTGTGGCTTTGGTGGGGTCAACTGAATACATGAGTCATTCAGCACGATCTCTCCACTCTAGCGGGTAGGTATCTCTCAGCAGTAGGCACCTTCTAGAACTGACATTTATCCCACAGCCTTCCAATAGCTATTCTTGGCTAAGGCATGCGGGGTCTTGCCGTGTGCTAACTCAGCATACGATCTAGGCAAGGGCTGAAGGAAATCCCTCTGGAGATTTCTGGAGACTCTTCTCATGCAGCTCGGTCCTCTCCAGTACCCTACCCCCAAACTGCAGCTGTCTCAGTAGCTGAAATGTTGTCTTTACCCAGACTGCTGCTCCCTGGCTCCACTTTCTTTTGTTGCATTGTGCAAAAGAAGAAAATAGGGAAGAAGGGTTAAATTTGAAGCCCATATTTTTGTTTCTCTCCCTCAAGGATCACAGTCCTGTACTCTCTGTGTCCAATGCCAGAAAAGGTAATTTCCATAGACTTTTTCTAGTTTGAGTTCTTTATGGCAGAAGAGTTAAGTCTGATATCCATTATTCTGACCAGAACCAAAGCTTTGAGTCATCACTCAGACTATTTATTAGTTCAGATGAACTAATTAGTTCAAAAAAGAACTGAGGTTCTTTTTGATCTGGAATTAGTCTAGCTCTTCAGCTTTCTCACAAGACTGAGCTACCTGCACAATTACCCCATCACTCATCGATGCACACTCCAACAATGAACTATTTTCAGTTCTTCAAAGAAATGTGCTTCCCTCTTCCCTAGAGCTTCCTTCGTGTTCTTTTCTTTTCTTGTACAGCTTGCAACATCCCTTCCAGCTCCTGGCTCCTGTGTATGTTTCCCAATCAACATACATTTCCTCTGGTACTTTTGTCAAGTACAGCCATAGAAGACTGCCCTTTCTTCAAAGATATGACACAACTTTATTACAGTTTCCTTTTTGGTATCAACTGTATTTTCCTGCTTGATTTTAAGTTCTGTTAGGGCAAGTGCTCTCCCCCCCCGCCAAAATAAAAATAATGTAGCATGTGAGACACAGAGGACAGACACTAAAGATGCGAGAAACCTGTTGGATGGATGATGAGGTTGTTGTGACATGGCTTTTTCATCTTTTTCAGATTAATAGACATATAGATTTCTCAACAGTAATACAACTTAAAAGGGAGTTCAGATTTTATGTATGCCACTGCCTATAAGTAATGTTATACTTCTATCCATGAAAGTTCCCCAAAGACATTTTCAAGTAAAAAAGTACCTACCTGGGAAAAAGAAATAATACGACTTTCAAGTTTGTGAAAGAAAAAAAAAAGGAATTGAAGAAATATCTAATGAAATGTTGAACCAAATGACCTTTTAAGTTCTTCTAATTCTTAAGATTTTAAAAGTTGGTAATTCATAATATGCTCATTTTAAGAGATCTCAAAATTTATCCTCTCCCATGGCTTCAGGATTAAGACACTAAGTAATTCAAGCAGAAATACCCATCTTCATATGATCTCATACATCTTGGGGACAAAGGAGGGGAACAGAAAGGTTATCCAAAAGAAATAAATACAGAAGCTTACCAAATGCAAAGACACAATCTAACGCATAGCTTTTCCAAACTATACATTGTAGCTGGTACAGATGGCTGGCACTTTGAGTCTCTAATTAATGGACATGTCAAAACTTTACATGTATGAAAAAAAGCTATGATTTTAATATGTTGAAAAGCTACATCGACTTATGATATCTAAAGTCAGATTAAGAGCCCCAGTGATTTAAAAGGCAATAATCAGGTGAAATAATAGGAATTATGAAGCCCCTTCTTACCATTGATGTCACCACCAAGGCTGGAGAAAACCCCATAGTGAGATAGAAAAAGAGCTCAACCACCTTATACCTGCAGGATAAAAATGCAATGAATTAATTTATTTCTACAACACTTAGACCATTCCCATACCAGTTTTTCCTTTTGAAAAAGAAGCGTAAACTCTTAACTATTCAAATGAAAATGTATTTTCCCAGTAGGAGACCATGAGGCCTCTAATTAAAATACTGTAGTTGAGTAACAATGAACTAGCATTTCTTTCAGGATTAAAAAAAGCATCAAGCTTCACAGGCTACCTGGAAAATGTTTTCTGCTAACAGTAATCATTACTGAATCCAATTCACCAAGATTTCCCCCTTTCCAATCACAGAATGTTTGCTTTCATTGTCATTTAATCCATAATAAAAGGAACTGAAATCATGGAGCAGGACAGAGATACAGCTTAGAGCCTGGTTTGTCAGTGGTATGGGGATAGGAGCCGTAAGGAAAGAAGGACATTGATTTTGTTTTGTTTCTTGGTTTTACAACTGCAAAATGCTAAAAAACACACTGTATTGAGAGGTTCAGTTTATATTTCTATCTGGTCATTCTAAATCTCAAGTTCCTCAAAGGCAGGGACTAAGTTTTATCTATGTTTGAATCAGCAGGGCCTAGAATACTCCCTGGCACAATTTTGATACTCCCTAATATCTGCCAGACCAAATCGCCAAGGGCAACTCGCACATCTCATTCTTAGTGTTTTATACTAAAAGTCCACCATGAAGAAATAAAATCAGGGAACTAGGGAAGAAAGGGTTTGTAGGTTTGGTTTACATCAGAAGGCCTAGAATAGGGTAAAAGATAGTTTCCTTCCTTATTTCCCATTTATCTAAGGATTTTATCTAGGGATTTGAGCCCAAGGAAAAAAATACTCCTTTGGATTTATAAATACTGTATAACACTGCTCAGAATTGCCAGTTATGGTTAAAAATGCATTTAAGTGAATTCAAAATGAGTGAGAAGTTAGTAGAAACTACCATTTTCTTCTGAAAAGGGAAAGCAAGTTAATACTTTGTGGTAAACACAAACTGTATTCAACTCTGGCAGTCATTCTGCCAGTGACAATAGATAGAGAATTTAATAAACTGTATCCAATGACAATGATTTTATGGTTATGAATTTCTCCAATTCAGACAGATGAAAGAACGAAAAGAGCCACGGAATAGCAACTAGGACACTTCGGTCTTAATTCTAGATGAGTCACTAATTTGATGCATGTCCTGAATGTTCTCATTTTTTAAGCATGAACCTGGAATAGATGACTTTGAAGATCTCCTCTAGTGCTAAGAAGCTAAGTTTCAGAAAATTTTTATTTTTATATTGCTTATCACTCATGACTATGAAGTTTGAACAACAGCTTTAATAATTGTGCCCATAGTTATGACATTGATCCTCTTTCTCAAGCATCACTCTTTGAAACATCCTATCTAGGTTCTTCTTGAAATATGTCTGATATTTTACATTTATTATCATCATCTTTGTTGAAATCTTACAATCTCTCTTGAGATAACTAATAATCACAGAGGATAAGTTTAGTCTGCCTAAGAATGTGAAATGAGGTCCAACTAACTTTAAAATAGTGCCTCCCTTGTCCCTCAACTATATCAAACCATTCTTTTCTGTAGCAATTTACCCATTAATAATGAAGACCAAATGGTTTTGAAGATTTGTAAAAAAGAATGTATATTCTATTTATGTATTTCTACTATTTTGAAGTACAAATACAAAGTAAATTGTGTTGTAACATAGATAAAATTTAGGCAGCTAATATCAAATGTAAATTATTTTCTCTTACTTTTCATGGTAGAGAAATACATAAATGGTTCCTCCAGCTGCCATGAGCCAGATAAACCAACGCATATGAGATGCCAGGGGTCCAAGTTCACGGAGATTTAACCTAAAAATGTAAACATGACAATAAAAAACAGAAATGATAAATGAAAGGAAGTCACAGCGCCTGTGTTTTCCTCTAATCATTGAAAACTGGGAAAGCAAGTACTAGGCTAAGACCAAGAATAGAGGCTATCACCCCACTATGTTGTAATTTCATCAGGCTACAAATGTATCTGGGTAATCTGTGTAGAATTAATAACTCAGACAAAATTGTCAGTCAAGCTTTAAGACTTAGAATTTGTTCCAACATGATTTAAAAATAGAACCAACTAAAAGGCAACCTGTGGTGCCTGAACTTCCTTATTAGGCAGACCACTGTGAGGCTGCTTGCCTTCTGATTCTGACAGCGTATTTGGTTGCAGAATGCTTACAAAGCTAACTGAGAACCCTGAACAAAATCCTGAACTGGGATCACACACCCACAGCAGAAACCTAATACACAGACCAAGTGTCTCTGTTATCAATCTCTCTGCCAAAAGAGAACATGAGAAGAATTTGTCCAACATGTGGTATGGAAGCCCTGTTGTCAAAAAGGAAGTGTGGCCTCTTATGTAGCCTGAATTTTAAAATGTTGCAAATTCAATTTACTAATTTCATGTTAAGAAGAGATTTCAGGGCCTCCCCTGGTGGTGCAGTGGGTTAAGCAACGCACTACGAAGCAAATCGCAGCCACTGAAGCACGAGTTCGATCCCTGCTGCCGGCCAGCGGGGGGACCCACATGGCATGGCAGAACTCTCCTGCTGTGCCCGCTGCTCCCCTCAGCAGTGTACTTCTGTTGATCTGCCTGTTCTGCTCCCCGCTCTCTGTGGTGAATCCTCTCACCCCCCCCACACCTCTGGCCTGTGCCCCAGTGCTTGTATGCATAAATAAATAAATCTTTAAAAAAAAAAAAAAAAGAAGAGATTTCAGGAAAAGAATGCTTTTCTAACTGGCTACTACCACAAAGTTATTATTTCCAAATGGAAAAGGTACCATCTGCATATCAGAGACCACATGTGAAAAACTGCCTGCCAGAACACCTGATTCTCAGTCTGCATTTAAAATGTATTTACTTCTTGTAAACTGAAGTATATTTCACAAAAGCCTGTAAGGATAGTGCCTCCCTTGTCCCTCGACTATATCAAACCATTCATTCTTTTCTGTAGCAATCTACCCATTAATAATGAAGACCAAATGGTTTTGAAGATTTGTAAAAAAGAATGTATATTCTAACACGGTGCAGACCTGTAATTTAGTAACAGGTGTTGGGGGCAGACAGCACTTGACTTTTCACTCCAACAGATAATAGGTTTCTTTGAATTGACTAATGCTGGATACTACCTTAGTCAGAACCTAGAGGCCCACACTTGCTTGTGACGACAGCAGTTAATGGCATAATATGAGTTTCTGAGTGTTTAAAACTTCCTCTTCCAAAAGGGGAGCAAGGTCAAAAAAATTGAACACTACATAGTTTAAATGGTTAATTAATTTGGCCAGTTCTCTTATTCAGATAGCTAAAGAAATGAGAAATGCCACTGTGCTATCAACTGAAGACAAACAGTATAAAATTCAAAAGTGCTTGTTCTTCACACGCATGTACATTTCCTCTAAAACATTTAGATGTGTGAGGGCTCTACACAGCAGCATAAATATGCAGAAAGAAGGCAGGTAAAGTAGCTTATGTCAAAAGTGAGCATGCTATCCACACACAAGTTCTCAGCCCCTTTTTTGAACCATCCTATGCCAGGCAAGTGTTCTGAATAGCTGCAATATTCCCCTCAATTCTGCAATCTAACCCAACTAAATGAAGGTGGGAGAAAAGTGCACATAGATATGTGCTGGGGATGAAAGCTGGGGTACATGCATAGGGCCTGCGGGTGGGAAAAAGGAATTCTAATACTAAAAATACTACCATTCAAAAGAGAAAGACTGTTTCTTACCATGGTGCATAAGAAGCAGCAATGAAGAAATAGATCACCATTCTATCACACATGTGAAAACAGTGCTCCACGGTTCTGGAGGAAAAACAAGTCAGATCATTTTTAGAAGACGTCCAGCCTGCAAGGATGCGCTGTCACTCCTCTGTGCTTAAATTTCCATCTTTGTTCTAATTTCTCATGGCATCCACAAGTTGGCCTTTAAAGTCACATAGCTACTATATGAATTAAATTGCCAATTTCAAGGTAAAAAGGCATTACATCCTTTTGAATATTCTCAGTGTCCAAGGCGTAGCAGCCATGATCTGGTGAACACCAGAATTAGGCTTTGCTTCACCCTATACTCAGTTTTGACCCAAATAGGTTAAAGGTGTTTTAGTCCTTTTTAGTGTTGTCATATGAAGTGAACTATGAGGACTACACTGGAGGGGAGAAATAAGATACTATCCAAAAATTAAAAATGTAAGAAATAAATAAAAATGTGAAAATTTTATTTAAGTAAAAAAGATGTAAGAAATAAACTTAAAAAAATAAAGTGAAAATAATGTAGGTCATTATTTATAAAAATCAATTTAAAGGGGCTAAAAGACTGGGTAGAGGACAGAGGGAGAAGGAGAATTTTTTTTAATGGAAGATTGTGATTCCTAGTCAGGTCTGGTAATTCCAGTTCGGTTTCCTAGATTATGAGATAGTAAATGAACATAGGTAAAGTTAGACATACAATTTTACTCAAGACCTGCCACCCACCTCTCTTACCCTCACTTTCAGCACAGGTAAAATGGAAACAGTACCATCTCCACTATGGAGAAGGTGTAGGCATTAAATGACATAAGTTGGGCTGGGTATATAGCCTAGCACCCAGCATGTAGTAAGAACTCAATAAAGGTTTTCCCTTTATTATTTATTACTTATTATTTATTTCCCTTAAGGCTATTTTTACATATTTAAAAACTTTAATACAGAGGTAAAATCCAAATCCACATGTGCTTTCTCATTCTAGCAGTGCTATTTCAAGACTCAAGTCTGGTTTCCTTCTTCCCAGCTGTTGGCAGGGAGGCCCTGAATACTGAAGTAGGCATCTACAACTCTTTATTGATTCAGAAATCCAGACATCCAAGCCAAGTCAGCACGGCAACCACAGTGTGGGACTGTGCCAGGGAGATAATGAAGTGCCCTGGCCTCTGGGCTGTGATGGCACATCCCGAGGAGCAGGGCAGCATGAAGCTGTCCTGTGAGTCCCAGAGCATGCTTGTGATTCAATGCCATGGCTTTATTTTAAGCCCAGTAAAGTGCTACCTTATTGGGAAAGGTAGTAGACTACAAACTATAAGCATTGTCGTGAAGGGCGCTGTGCAAAGAACACAGACTATAGTGAGAGGTCTGGGAAGATCGGGTCCTGCTGGTATGTTGACCTGGACAACCAGGTGGCTTCTCTGAGTCTCAGCTTTCCTAGGTGAAAACTAAACAGCTCTAATACACAATGATCCTACCTATGAGAAAATCTGTAATCCGCTCATAAATCCCAAATTCCGATCTTCAATAAAGCATGTCTTTTATTAGATTAGATGACTGTTAGAATATTAATACAAGAGAGTTTGAACAATGTGAGATGGGGGGGGTGAGTATTCTGTGAAAGGTGTATTTTAAACCTAAGCTCTGAATCCTTTTTTTTTTTTTTGAGAAGAAATTTTGCCCTTTGGGGTTGTGCAAAACCTATTTCATCAGTGGGTCTCTGTGTATTGCCAAAACTAATTCTTCACTCAGAGGAGGAGAACATTCAAGTCCTTCTCGATGGGAGCCCACAGCACTAAGAAGTGCTTGACAGCTAACAGGAATCAAACACATGAGTCTTGTTTCAACAGATATACAGCACCCAGTTTTTTAAGCTGAATTTTAAGACAGTGAGCCCAAGCTGTAGTAAGCTTCTTACATCACAGTCCTTGGACCGCTGTTATTCGCAAGTCATTTTCACACGCACTGTCTCAATCACCCTGTGAGTCAGGCATTGTCACTCTCATTTTAGTGATGAAGAAACTGAGGCTCCATGAGGTCAAGTGAGTCACCCAATGCTAAGTGACAGGGCTAGACTCAAAGCTCAAGTGCTGACGCTGAGTGCAGTGCTCACTGCCACTACCCACAACTACCATGCCTGCTGGCACTATGCTCAGTCTGCTTGACAGCACTGGGAAACAGGTCTTAGGATTTTATGTTGTAAGTTCTGGAAAGGGGTATGATTTTGTTTGTGGCTTCTGAGTCAAAGAGTGCTTTCTTAAATACATAAGGGGATCCTCAAACTCTGTCCACAGAAAGTTTCCCGAATAACGGGACAGCATTAGTCTACAAGGCAGGACAACATCTATTCTCTTGCGCTACCTGCCAGAGATGCCAGTGTGGCAGGACCTGGTGTCAACTACTCTGATCTGTTGAAACAGCATGTCAAATGGTGCAGACCTGAGGTGGCTTTTTTTCCATGACACAATGTGAAACACCGTGGAGACAATGAAGAGGGCACAGAGGCCCATTCCATATATCCATGCTGTTATCTTCTCCCAGCAGTCATCGGACAACCGATGGAGGAGGGCACTGCCCACGATGGCCGGAACAATGAGGAACTGCAGGCAAGGGAGAGGAGCATAAATGTCCTGGGTTTTGCTGAATTAAGACCTTTGTTAAAAATATGTAAGCTTATCAGGGACAATTTGAGAAAGATAATTTTAAAACAAACCACGCCTTTTCTGGATAATCATAAGGAGAGCCAGAGGAAGCTGTCCGTTGCTGCACTTACAGCAGGTTCACAGCCTGGGAGCTTTGCCCACTGATGGCAGAAAAGGAGGTGAGGCTACTTACCAGTTACAAAGCAGAAGCTCTTTATCCTAACTTCATTAAATAAGAACAAGTCTCGTCCTGTCCTCTAATGTGATTTAGGGTAGGTACTTCAGTATTCAGACAAGTATATACTGAGATTTCACGCTGGGGGCAGGGGTTGGGGGAGTACTAGGGTTCTGATTTTTAAGTATTCTTTGCTGTTTCCCCTGAGCTAATCAAGTCAGTAAGTGAATCAAGTCAGTAAGTATTACAATGTATATACCACAAGGACAAATCAATTGTTTAAATCCTGTGTCCTGATTTTTAGCTTGGATCTGTATATTCCACCAATTGAGGCCTACTGCAGAATGAACAGGTTTGGGGATTATTTTGATTTAATAGCACCTTTCAAGCAAGCAAGGTTAATTCACTCCCACCTATTCAAACAATTTTAAGATTCCTGTGTTCTAAAGAAATTTGTTTTCTATATTTTATACAAATTTCAGTGTCCAGTCCTGGCAGTGACTCTGACTTGTTAATATTTCATAATAATACAAAACCTCAGGACAAGTAAACCATTTTATCATATATAAAAATAGGCAAACCTGGCAAAGAAGGCAAACTTTAGCAATATTTTTACCCTAATACCTACTTTTACCCTCTTGCAACAGAATATTAAATACCCCAGATAAGATCTGTATTGAATTTCCAAATTCTAAAATAGCAATATTTTTTCCCTAATACCTACTTTTACCCTCTTGCAATAGAATATTAAATTCCCCAGATAAGCTCAGCATTAAATTTCCAAATGCTAAATTTTTCATTGCCCAGAACAAAATAAGAAAATCAAGGACAATAAAATTGTTGAAAACACAGTCTAATTACCTTTGAGAGTAATTCCTTTCTACTTTTTTCATGTAAAAATATCCTCTCTTTAATGAAAATGATGACAGAAGTGTTTTTTTATCTGTGTTAGAAATTTTACTGGTCTCTGAAATCCAAAGATCAGGGATACCATTTCATAAGATAATATTTTATTTTGTAAAAATTAACATGGAGGTTTATCAGTTTTTCCTCATCTTTGGAGTATGCAAGTATTCTTTCTGACATATACAGAGGTGGTAAATTAAGGGATTACTCAAGTCTATCTCAAGTAAATTGTATTCTTAAAAGTGAGCTGTACATCTTAATTGCCAAACCATCATATTTAAGTGCTCTATATTGTGCCAGGGAATAAACATTTCATTGGTTGCTTTTATTGGTCAGTAGAATGGAAACTGCCAAAGCACTATTTCCATAATTTGTATTGGTGTTTTGCAATTGATGAATGGAGAAAATGGATAGATATTAGAACCATGAGTGAAAGAACAGGTCAGGTCAACTGACTTATTCAAAGTTTATATTCCTTATATCCCAATCCTGACCCAGACTTAAAACACACAATGTGGGCCTCCCTGGTGGCACAGTGGGTTAAGCAACGCACTATGAAGCAAACCGCAGCCACTGCAGCACGAGTTTGAACCCTGCTCCCGGCCAGGGAGGGGACCCACATGGTGCGGCAGACCTCTCCTGCCGTGCCCGCTGCTCCCCTCAGCAGTGTACTTCTGTTGATCTGCCTGTTCTGCTCCCCACTCTCTGTGGTGAATCCTCTCACCCCCCCATACCTTTGGCCTGTACCCCAGTGCTTGTATGCATAGATGGATGAATCTTTAAAAAAAAACAACACACAATGTATTTGCTTAGGGGCCTGTGGACAATTACTTTCAAAGGTAATTTTACTTTGGCTCTGTTAAATTCATCAGACATTTAGTCAAGAAGAAAAGATAGGTATCCAGGCAGTTTTAGCAGATGAACAAATTGAGTTGTACATTCTTTAAAACCAAGTTTGGGTTCTAAACATTTTAACCCTCTGGTGCTGTGAAGATCACTTCACATGAACCTGTCATTAAACAAAGAACCCTGTTAGCACAAATGTACAGAGTTCTACTAAATCCTGTGCCCAGAATCTATGCCAGGGGGCCGGAGAGATTGTCCACTAGAAAAGTTACTCCAAATTTCATTACTGAAGCCCTTTTATAGAATCCAGGACAAGCATGGCTGATATTAATTTTTTCTAAAGAAGAAAATTTTAGCAAGATTCCAGCATGTTAACTACTTAAATAAAAATCTTGCTAACACTAAGGAAATAGGATACTCAGTTATACAATAGGGTAATGTGTTCATATTACCAAGTAATAGTTGAATTCTATTACAATACATAAAACAGATGCTTTATAAAGTTAGATCTATATTAAGTAGTGACCAAATGGCACTGTTCTCAGATTATAAAGGAAGCCATTGAAAACTACTTTATCTGGCATCCTGTTTCCTTTACAGAAAACACTGTAACTGTTCTTTGAAGGAGAGGGGTTACAGAAATGAAAAAACAAGAACCTGAAAACAAGCAAATTTATTCTAATGACGTACATATGTCACCATATATTGCACTGACATTATCTAAAACACATCAATGAGCTTGCTCTAAAATACTCTTCATTAAAGGAATAAATTGGTATCCTCTATTTCTTGTCTTTAGACAAGAAATAAAAAAAAAAAGTTTCTGTTTTTTTCTTAAAAGTCTCACTAAATGCAACTTCCAAAGGGGAATAATGAAATTAGGAGATAAGCAAATGCAAATAATATGACATTAATGGGTAAACTATGAAAATATATATGTATTCACAAACACCACATACAAAAAGAAATACACCAAAGTATTAATAATTTATCTCTGGGCAGTTTTGGTTTTCTTATATATTTTTTAGTGCTAAATGTCTCATAATAAGGACAACTTTTATATAACTAATTTAGAGGTCAAATCAGCTTTTTCTTAGTAATATGCACCAACATTTGCTCTGAAAAGCAATGGACACAAGGTGGGGTGGCGAGGAGGATATGACTTCTCGTTTCAAAGGATGGTTTAACTAAATAAACAACAACACAAACAACTGGTAACTCTTTTGGCCAAAGATAACCAGCTGGTTATCTTGAAAAAGTTATTTCCTGCCAGGGTGAGAATCTTCCTAAATAATTGTCTTTGGTTTTCTTACACTTAAGGTGCTGACCATTATTACTGGAAAGATCCTGTGAGGCACAGTCCGGGATGGACAGCATTGACAGAAGGACAGACATGACTCACCGCTGATAGTGGGTAGGTAAGGATATAGGGATGGGTAAATCCAGTTAGTCACGCTGAGGTTACTGGAGGTAATTGCCCCCTCCTCCCACCAAGGCCCTCTGGGAAGGGCAGAAAAAGCAGGAACTGGTACTCACTGCATGCGTGTAACAGTTAGCAGCGTGTTCATAACAAGTGGGCTTGTAGCGGCCATTGGCTGGGGCCCGGTGGTTCATGAACCTGTGGAAACATGAAGACTTCACATGAGAAAAAGCTCAAAGCCTGTGAAGAACAATGGGGAAGGTTGCCAGTGGTTGCTGACTGTTGGAAACACCTAGTTACAAGAACAAAACCAAAGCCACTTACATTACTGGAAACTGAGCCAGCAGCAAAGATCCTAAAGCAAATGTCCTCATTTATTGGATTAAGTATTCTTTCAATTTGTTCAAAAGGAAAACCTACCAGCCCAAAGCAAACAAAACCCACATCCACCCACATCAACTGGTAGCCCCTACAGTAATAAATTTAAAAAGGCACAACCAAATTTTAACAGAAAATAACAAGGGACCTTTTCTAAACTTTACAAATGCTGGTAACAAATGCCATTAAATGAAAAGGGATATAACACATTTAAAGGGCTTCTGCTTTCTCTCTCATAATTTATAAAACTTTATACGTGGAGATCTCTAAACCCTGCATTCCATAACTAGTAAGCCTGTCTGACTAGTTTACCTATATTGCATTACCTGTTCCGGCACCAGAGAGCTTAAATGAATGATACCTGGCTGTCTGTAGGCCACCTAATATGAGAGGGACATTTCACTTTCCCCAAATTGAAGTAGTTTGCTTCAGAAACCAAATGTGTATATGTACCTCAGTATCAAAATCTGTTGCATATACAGACCTAAGTCCACATTCTACACTTCCCTTTGGGCTAATTTCATGGCAAGCAGTAACATAGTGAAGAGCATAAATAGCATAGGACCTCAAAGGATGAAGAACATTCTTCCTTTTAGTGTGAGTGCTGATTCCCCCAAACCTACCCATATCCAAGGCCATGTGTCATGAGGAGTTCTGGTTTAGTCAGACTGTTCTATGGAAGAAGAGAGCAGTAACTCAGGAAGATAAAAGATAAAAAAGAGCGTGCAAAGGAGAAGACACAGAGGTCTGTACATTCTTGTGTTTGAAGCCTGCAGACATCAACTGGCTTTGCACCAGAGATTACCCTTTTGTTAGAGCTGGATTAAGCAGCAGAGAGGTGACTACTCATACCTTGTTAATTAATATGATAAAAAAAAAAAAACCTGATAGCAAGCTGAACCAAATGGCAGAGCCACGTTGCCAAAAACACATTCTATGCAATGCCCAGCTTATGAGCTAAAGAACTGTCAACACATTTTCTCTGAATTAAAGACCTGTTGTCCTTAAATCAGATAAATAAAATAAAATGGCAGTCCCCGTTAACCCAATGCAGAAAGTTCATGCAGGAAATCCACTGGGGAATGAATTGGGGACAACAAAGATATTTTGCTTGGAAATATCAATGGGACAGATGCTTAATAAGTGTGCAAAATATATAGTTTTTATAGCCTAGAAACTTTTTATGAGAAACATACATGTAACAGTGTCAAAATTATCACAGGTATTATCAAACATATATGAATAAATCTTTTCTCCCCTGATAATTCTCTAAATAATTTTATTAATTTCCTAAGGGACAAGAGTGTTGCTATACTGTTCTTATTAGTAAAAGGGAAAATAATTACACTCATGGGAAGAATGCTTTCAAAGCATCCCAAGAATTCAAGGATCTACCACCTCATTACTCTGAGATATAACACAAAGTTACAAGTGTACCCTAAGAGGAATTTTAAAGTGCAAAGAGCAAGGTTGTGGGATGGTTGAGGGCAGATTAAATTAAGAGTCTGCTGTGTAGGGTGCAGTAAGTCAGATTTGTCTACCCACCACCAGCTTGCAGACTAAAATAGCAATTTATATCTCTGGCAGCCCAAACTAAAAATAGTCAGGCTATTACACAGCAACAGGGATAGACTTTCACATTTTCTACTAAAAGCAAAGAGGCTGGATGGTCATATTTGCAACAGCTCAGCCCCTGTCCACCTGGGATAACTCAGGTTAAAAATAAACTCAGAAGTTGCACAGGGAAAATATCCCACCAATGGAGACTTAAGGTAATCAGTCTCTCACTCTGGACAGGGTCAGCTTGGGGCACTAAGGAAAGGTAAGAGCAATGATGCTGGGAGCAGATCACTGTCTGACTGAGTGGGCCAGGAAGCCCACTGCTATGCAGGACAGTTGACAATGCAACTTGCCACTTCTCCCTGATCTGCTAGGGCACAACTGGGCCTCCAAACAGCCTCCTGAAGAAATCAATTCTAAGATCCAAGGTAAAAGCAAAGGTAAAATGCAAATCAACTCCTCCGCACTGAGCCTAATCTCTTCTCCCCCTAAAAAAAAGCAAGGTTCTCAAGTGTTACAGAAAACACTTGTGTGTGGAAGTCACTTCCACGTAAGGTGGAGTAACCCCAGTGGTTATCCAGAGCTAGAAGAGTCTCCAGTATGCTTCTGAGAGGGGGAAGGCAGGTGATTTAGTCCTGGCTGTGGAAACCACACTTAATTACATTACTGACCAAACAGTTTCCTCAATCATCCCACTTTCTCTTTCTATACTCTCTATAGCTCCCCCTTGCCCTCTCACCCTGATGAATGTCAAAACTACAGAGAAAATAGATGGGGACCCAGTACTAACAGGAACATACCCTAGCATACTTTATTTTCTTATGTTAGTTTTATTTAGTTATTTCAGCGGCCTGTTTGTTTTCTGTATATATCACATATGATGTTTGACTTCATCTGATTTATTTCATGAAACATAGTGTCTTCAAGGTCCATGCACACATGTTGTTGCAAATGGCAGGATTTCATCTTTTTCATAGCAGAACAGTATTCCGTTGTGTAAATACCCATCTTCTTTATCCACTTAGCATACTTTAAACTTAGCCAAATGCACTGTGCCTTTGGGAAGCAGATCTGTAATCCACCAGAGGTCTAAGATCAAGTCCTAAAAGATGTCCTTGACTCCTATGTGTTCCTCATTCTCCATATACATGTTTATTCTGAACTCACTACCTTCAAAAAACATTCCATATCAGTCTTCCTTTGTACAGTTTCACAGATCCTCCCCTACGCCAAGACATCACTGGTTTCTTTGCTGGTCCCCATGACTCTCTTCTCTATATAGCAGCTGCAAGAGTCTAAATCCCCATCTCATCGCACACCCAACCCAGGCACACAGCCTTGCCATCTGGCCCTCACTGCTCCAGCCTCAGTCCTCACCCTCTGGTTGCATCACCTCCTTTCTATTCCTCAATCACGGTCTTATCCATCTTTGGGTGTTTGCATTTGCTGTTTATTTACACCTAGAATATTCTTCTGAGCTGCTTAGCTGTCTTCTCACCAGTTAAACGTGACTGAAATGTCACCTCCTCAGTGTGGTTTCCCTGGCCACCCTGCCTAAAGTATCACTACACCCTCCCCACCCTTATCACTATTAGTAAGAATCTAATTTTGAAAAACTTGTTTCCTTTTCATTTCATCTTTCCCCACTGTAATGTGAGTTTCACAAAGGCTGCCTAGTGCACTGTTTCACTCCCAGTCTCATGCACAACTCCCAGCTTCTGACTGGAGCCTAGTAAGTGTTGAATGACACTTGCGTCTATTCTATCTTAATCAAGAGATAGCCTATCATCAATTAGTCTTACTGGGCATTCAGCAAATTCTATATGTAGCAAAGGAAAATAGGCAGTTTGAGAGCCAAAACAACTGTGACTCTCAAGAAATTTCTTAAAGGCCACGACCATGACCATTTCAATTTTACATTCCCTTTTAACATCACTTGATGGGACACAGCACCTTATTATTATCTCACCATTCTGGGCTTGGGGTTCAGGAGCAATGCCCATTGCCAGAGGCAGTGATAGTGGAGATAATTATTAAACAAGAGAATACCACATAAGGTGAATACCACAGGTTAATAATTCAACGCTCTGCAAACATTCAGAAACAGACAGAGGCAGTCCTGAAAGACTTCCTAATGCTTTGGAGTAAGATGCTTTATTGCACATTCAATTCTGAAGCTAACCAGTGGTCATGAGGCTGTATCTGAGGAAAGAGGCATCCTTTTCCTTAGTTTCTCAGTTGCCAAGTTGGAGAAATGAGGATGGACCACAATATACCTGGCTCTAGACTCTGCAAATCCTATACAACATGGATGTTGTAGTGTGGGTAGAGAGACAGAGGTGAACTGGCAGCACCAGTAGTGAGGAGGGACATGAAATTCAACCAACCCTTGGGTCTGCGCCTTCCTAGTGGGGTGACTATAAGACTATAAGGGCCAGTTCCCCTCTGTGCTCTTAAATGAAAAAAGTAACATGTGATAGTTCCAGGGTGATGGTTAAGGATGAGCTGAGTAATAACAAACAGTGCCTGGTACAGGAAGGCACTCTGCAAATGTTAGCAGTTAAGACTGACTCTAATCAATCTCTCTATGAAAGGAAAGAAAAGTGTATGTGGGTGTTGCACATGTATAAATGCTGTGGGAAGACTCCAGAGTGGAAGGGGTGATGCCAGAGAGATAAAATAGGACCTGTGTGTCCTAATGGAACTGCTCACATGCTAAGCATTTGGAGAAGTCATGCGTGCATAAAGCTTTCCACTCAGAATAGCAGGCTATTTCCTTCCAGGTCTCCACAGAAATGTGAGAACTCTGGAAGTTGACCCAAAGTTGCAAAAACCACCACGTTTCTATTATGAACAAACCAGGGAAGTTTTCAGGTTTTCTTGTTCTCTAGGCACAGCTACAAACAATAGCCCAATAAGACTTTTTCACCACAACCGAATGCTCTTCAATTGAATCCAATAAACCTATCTGAAGACACATGCATTCAGAGAGTGTGTCCCTCCTTCCATTTCCTCTGTATTGACCTTCCTGCAGCTTTCTTTAATGCTCAAAAGACATATAAAGGAACATGGTGTTAAGAGTACGCAACAGTACATTGAATATTTTAATGTATGGACCACAAAAACCAGAACCTCCTTGTTAAATTTACTTTACATTTGCAGCTCAAATTGACCCCGAGAAGTATCTTTCTAATGTAGCCTCTATAGAGAAACAAGAAATTATAGTCACTCAGTCTTAAGAGGAAAAAAAAAAAAACAGAATAGATCTACATATCATCAAGATAATAACTGTCAAATATCCATTGATACTATGCAGCCACTGAAAAAAAATCAGTCTATGTCACAACAAAAGCAGCTTTTCAAATGAACAGAGTGAAAAATCATATTATTGCTCTGATAATGAGGGCTGGAAATGTTAGTGTCCAGGAGAAAAAAAAGTTCAATAAGCTCAGATGGTAGGATCCTAAATGAAGCTTTTAAAGACTTTCTTTTAATAATATTTGAAGGTTTGTGCAACATATAATTACCAAAAAAAAAGCCTTTTTCTTTCTCGAGAAGAATTCAAAGGATAGGAAAGAAATATAAACTCATAATCAACTAAACAAGGGTAATTTCACAGGATATTTCCTCTGTTCTCTGAAAACAGGAAGAGCACAGATGTGCAGAGAAATAAAACCAAATCAAACAAACCACATACGTGGGGCTTTGCCAATCTGCCTGAATGCATTTCATTTCACATTCTCTCTAAAGCCCTTCTAGTCTTCATTCCTGACTTTAAGTTCCAGTGCCGGAACAAACATGGCTCCTTTTCCTCTTTAGAAGCACTGATTTCAAGTGCCCTCTGGGGCAAAAGGCGTCAGACATTCAACACTCTGAATCTTCAAACTAATGGTCCTTTTGAGGGCTCAGTCTACCATAACTCTTCTAAGCATCTCTGGCTCTGCTTCCCTTTGGAACCGGCAGAGAATACCAAGTATAGTGGGTACCAATCTATTAGGGAGTTGTAAAAATGAAAAGAAGTGCACTTTAATATTCTGAAATAAGGCAATGCTTAACAACTCAACACAAGCACCTCCTTGGGAGATGCCCTGCATTCTTTTTCTTCTTTCAAATGCCCCCTGTCACTGTACACAAGCTAGCCTGCTGATGGAGGTCTGGCGATGGGGACAGTTGCCTGATTCAGACAAAGGGATGGAGAGTTACCACACTAGAGGTGAACTTTCACCCACTTAAATGGGGAAGAATTAGAAAAAGGGCCAGTTTTCCACTCAAAACCATGAGCCACCTCCATGCATTGATAGAGGGCAGAAACCCTCAGTGGCGATCAAGGCCAGGTGCCTCCCCAGGCTGGCGTTTCCAAGAGCTATCCGGTGGCCCAGCAGCCTGCCAGCCTTCCGGTGGTGCCTCCTAGGCTCCTCCTGGTTTCCTAACACAGGCGCCTCAACAGCAGGTCTCACCACCCCAATACTAACTTGCCCCCTTCGCAGTACCTAAAATAGCACCCACCCTCCTGGGGCTCCAAGTCTGAGAATTCGCAAGGCCGGGATGTGGCCAGGCAAGGCTAAAGCAGCAGAGCATGCCTCAGTTTCCTCGTTGCTGGGCGATACACAGGCAGAGCACCTAAAACACCCAACACCCTGTTTGACAACAAATCTCGTAGCAGGGTACGATAGCTAGTGGGCCCTTGTTCGCGCGCCTTGGGAGCACCCCACCCTGGGGCAGAGGGGTGGAGGTCAAAGCCAGGGTCGGAGACCCCCGGCGGCGCCAAGCCGCTGGGGTTCCGGTCCTCTAGGCAAACATGAGCCCAGTCAAGAGAGGGTCGGGAGGATGAAGAAAGGTGATCGACAGACTCCCTTGAGAGGAGGACAGGTTCCCGGTCTGTGGTCCGGGAATCCATCCGATGTCTGCGATCGCGAGAGGGAACTCAGGTCAGGCAGGACATCCCGGTTCTCCGAGGAAGGGGCTCGCCCGGGGACGGCTGGACCGGGAATCCCCCTTGGATCCCCAGGGCGCGAGATCCACCCGGGGGAGATGGATCCAAGTGGGAAGCCAAGACCCACGCGGGAGGAGGCGGGATGTGTGACGGCTCCCCTCACGGGCGGCGGGGCGGGGGCGCCATCCCTCTCACCGCTGGAATCGATTCTTGAACCGCATTGATCCTCCGATCCTTCTGTGGGGCCGAGAGCTCCGTCTCGTCAGCGCCGGCGGCCGGGCGCGCGGCCCTCATGGACCTGGGCTGCTCCGGAGGTCGCCCGCGTGCCCGGCGGACCGCTCTGCAGAGCTGGGCCGGAGAGGGCCAAATCGGGGGTCGGGACTGGGTCGGGGCCAAACCGGGTGGCTGGGGGCGGGAGGGAGGCCGCTTAAACGGCCCTGGCGCCTCCCGCCTCCCGCCTCCCGGCTCCTCCGCCCCCGGGCACCCGCGCCCCGCCCCGGAGCCCGGCTCCACCCCGCCTGCTCCTCCCGCCTGCGTGCTCCCGCGGCAGGTCGCGCGTCACTGCTCGGAACGGCCAATCCGGGCCCCGAGCGGCGCGGCGGCTACGCTGTCATTCAACCCGCAGGCCCCGGGAGGTGGGCGTGGCCTCTCGGAGGAGGGGCGGGGCGAGGGCGAGAGGAAGATTGTTGTAGGCGCCACGAACTTCTCTGTAAGGGGTTAAGTGGAAGCCTGAAGAGATATGAAGCAGAGGGGGCGAAAGAGACAAACGGTAGAAGGAGAGCTAGGTCAAGAATTGGTTGTGAGTTAGCAGAAAACAACCCCCGTCTGCATTCTGATTCTGACTCTTGTCATTCATTCATTTTTCATCATTCATCCCTCCATCCCTCTGTTGATTAATTTCTTTATTACTTTGAGGGAACTCCCCCTTGGCTATTATGCCAGGTTCTAGAGCAGGTTGTAAAGTCTTCCCATGTCTGTTACGTGAGGTTATTGAAATCACTAATACCGCGCCTGAGTTTCAGAGAACTCCAGAATGAGAGATCTTCTACAGAAATCTTAGGTTGTCCTCCATTTTATTTTCTCCAGCTTCCAAATAAGTCAGAAAGCAGATTGAATCAGGGACCTGTCGACAAGCCTAAACTCAGAGGGTTTCCTGGAAGAGAGGTTCAAAAGAAAGTGAATGAATGGGTGATTTATTGCTCCTCCAGGTAGCATGCTCACACCCCAATTTGACAGTCTTAAGGGGTCTGCAATCAGTGTTTACTCCGCATGCAGTGGAGCACTGAAAAGCTAGGAATTCTTACACCCATAATTTTAGTTTCCATTCTCTTGACACCTTCCAAGTGGCAGAGTCTAGAAGCATGCTTTCCATGATTTTCTCATTCATTTCCCCAAGAACTCCAAGGATAGGCATTATCTCACTCATTTCACAGATAAGACCAGTGGAGAGGTTTGGAAAATTGCTAAAGGCAAAACAAGAATTTCCAATTAGCATTTTTCTAATTCTAAAACCCCAGATTCTTTCAGCATCCAGATTTCTCCCTAAATTTTAGGTAGTGTATATCTCTATTTAAAAACAAAAACTTATTTTCTACACCAAGTATGGAAAATGAGCATGAATTGAAAGCTTACAAATAAGCATAGCACAGCAATGTCAGATCGTTGGGCTTAGTGAATTGATGAAGAGGAAAGTTTACAAAGGAAATAATTCATATAGATTAAAATAAGAGAATATGGAATAATCAAAGGGTTAGCAAAACACAAACAACAACACAACGAAAAATCCATGGACTAAGATGTCATGTCACATTCTATCTAAGAGTGGGGAATATGTAGAGATAAGTTTTCAGAGTGTCATGGGGCTAATTAGAGTGCAGAAGAGAAGACAGTTTGGAGAAGGATTTTAAGAGAAGATGGTGGGCACCACTCAGCATAGCCTTTCACACTGAACTAAGGTGAAAATGGTGAGAACAGGAAAATTTTTAAAGTCCACCTGTGTATGGAAATGCTGGTTCAAGTAGTATTTACATGAGAAAAAAAAAGGTGAAATAAAATTCAGTTTAAGTAGTAAGATGTCTTGATTTACAGTGGTCTATTTTACAAAAATGCAAGAATATTAACTCTAAGGGACTTGTTTAAACAATATGATCACACATGTAAATCAAGCTTATTGTTGGTCAAAGCTCCCCTGCCCCCAAAAGTAAAAGCAATATTCAAAAGATGAAAATGAAACAGCTTGGAATTAATTATGTAAACAACCACCACATTTTTTAATTGAAGTGTCTATTCTGTTTCTCAGGAGGAATCCCAAGTATGTTTGCAGAAAAGAGATACTAAATTCAATTTAGAGGTTAGAGAGAGGAAGAAAATGGAAAGTTTTCCACATTAGCACCATGTGACATTTTTTTGTTGAGCTCAGTGATATAATTCTGTCTGCAAAACTGCAGACGCACAGATGCATGGGCACTGCCTTTGCCTAGGAGAAAGGATTTGTGATGGAGCAGATACCAGCTGCAGAAGAATCTCTGGGGAGAGCAAGTCTGCTTGCCTGGGGACACTGAGTTCCTGCACTGGACAGGATACTGATCCTACTAGGAACTACCTTAGTAGAACCTCCCACCTCCTGTCATGCTTCGTTATAGCAACAGGCACTGTCCCCTTGTACCTCATCATCCAATTAGGAAGTAACAGCTCTGCTTGAACTGTGACTCCAAATGCCCCGGAAAGATTGCTTGAACTTCTAATTCTGAGTCTGGTTCTATGACTAGCTTTCAATATGTGTCTTTTCAAACATGAAATGTAACGTGATGATGAAAATGTAACATGTTCCCAGTCAGAATGCTCCAGAAAAAAAGACTGGCTTGTTCCATAGTCCTTTGCCCACATTCTCTGATGCCATAAGAGGAATGTGTCCCATTCTCCCTTCCAATTCAATTGTTGAAATCCTAAAGTGAAATGTAGTGGTATTAGGAGGTGGGACTTTTGGAGGGTGATTAAATTAAGTACCACCCTTGTGAATGAGGTTAATGCCCTCATACAAGGGGCTCAGATTGATTTCTGGCCCCTTCCAACATCTACCTGAAGGCACAGGGAGAAGTCAGCAGTCTGCAGCCCAGAAGGGGTTTCTCACCAGAACTCAACCATGCTAGCATCGTGGTCTTGGACCACCAGCCTCCAGGACCTTCCACCTCCGGTCATGTTTCATTATAGCAACTGGAGCATATTAAGACACCTGATTTTTGAAGAGCACCCATGTCTCTCATGCCCAGTTACTGCACTTTCATGATGAAAACAATCCAAGACAAAAAAAAAAATAGGATGAAAGAGAGATCCTGAGAGAAAGGGAGGGCTTTAGGTAGATAGGTTATTTTAATCTGCATAATGAGTGAGAGAGAAAAATTCCATAATCTGTGGAGTTTGGATAAAGGTATTTTGTGAAGTGGAGGGGCACTTAGCTAAGTGAGAGGACTCACAGAACCGTGGAGTATGAAAGAATAGGAAAGTGGTTTTGAGAAGTCTTGTTACAGGTATGAGCTGGATACTCTAATATCTAGAGTCACTTCTTTATTATTATTGATGGGGAAATTGTATTTATTTGAAGGTGACTTCTCTCAGAGACTGGATCTCATGAAAGAGGGATGGACTGTGGTTGTACAGATTCAGCTTTTTGAATGCCTAACATGGTCCTTGAACATCCACAGCTATGAGCTCATTTTATCCTCAAAACCATCCTTTGGGGCAGTTGATAGAAACTATGTCTATTGTATAGGTGAAAAAGTAAGACCCTTGAGAGGTTTGGTGAGTTACTCAAATTTTCAAGTGTAGATGACAAGTCAAGAATTGAGCCTATTTGTTAATGCCTCTCACCATACATAGCAGAGATCATTCCTCACTGTGCCCAGACAGGTTCTCTTCTTGGTAGGCAATCACTAGGTGGCTTTCTGTTGGCTGTTGTGATCATTCTCCTCCCCCACAAAAGAGCATTATGTAAATGCAATTAATTACTAGCTCATAATGATTTTAAAGTTTCTGTTCAGCACCACATGAAGACTGCTGCAGTTATTTCTTCCCAAAAAAGGTTTGGAAGATGATGAGAATTAAGATGGAAATGTCAGTGAATACAAAGAAGATCCCCTCAAAAAGTACATAGGAAAAAACAAAAGTTGGTGGCATTGCTTCTCACAATGTGCTTTATAGGCACAAAATTACACTAAGAATGTTCATATTGGTTCATATGAAACTCATGTATATGCTTTTGCATCGCTCAAAGAGACTATTTTTAACATAGTGCTGATAACCTTTGACTGGGGTCATTTAGTCCTCAGTCTTGATGCTGCTTTTTCACAAAGGAATGGATGACAGGAAACCAGGGGCAGGAAAACAGTCAACTGAGATTTTTTTTTATCCTGTAAAAGTCAATCTTTACCTGAAACTCTTTGAGAGATCCTTTGTGTTTTTGTGTAGTCTTAGCTATTCTATTTGTTCATAATACATAGAAACTGGTGGTGAAAGAGAAGCATGACTTCTCTTGCGGGCTTCTCTTGTAGACTTATGGGAATGTTCATTTCTAAACTTGCCCCCATCACTTGATATTGCAATGCTAGCCCTATCCTCATTCATTTCTTTGTATCCCAATGCAAGCCCTTGCAACTGCTATATGGGTTTATTTTACCTAGAAGAAAATACAATCCTAAATGATAATCATAATTACTGCTAAAATGATGTTACTTATAACTAAAGTTCTTATGTCTATGAAGAAGAGAAATACATTGTGTATCAATCTTAAATATCTGTCTCCCCAAACTTACACATTCTATGAGATCTGCCCTATCTCTTTCTTCCAAACAACCCAACTAACCCATCCAACTTTTCTTTTCTGTGCCAAAGGGGAAAACCCTTCACCACATAAAAGGTCTGTCTTTCCATTGTCCCATGCACAGAAATTTCTTTTTTTTCTCTTGTGGCTTCTGTCCTTCATATCCTCAACAATGACTCTGCTGAGCAAAACCTGGAGTCTCCATGGGACCCATCTTCTTTAAAAGATACAGGAGGAAAGGAGGTCTTAAATAATGAATACTTTAGTCATTTTCTCTATCACACATTTAGTGAGTGAATGTTTGTTGACAGTCTAATGAGCATGTAGGTGGCAGGTACAAAGTTGAGTATAATGCCCTATCCTCAAGGAATCTTCAGGCAATGGGAGAGAAAAACAATTGACCATAAATCTCTCTTAAGTGCTAGGATGGAATATTGTTCATGATATGTGAGTGGCACATATGAGAGTTTTTAATGATACTGAGGTGGGACAGGGAAGGGAGGTGTTTAAGAGATGGAACTGGAACTCAGTACTTAGTGATTAGGTGAGAGAAAGTTAGAAGGCAAAGAAATTGATATTCAAAGGAGACAGAGTGCCCAGTATATGCCCAAACACTGTGTGTTTGAAGACCTGCAATTCCACCTGATTTACAGGTGGAAGGCATTTGTGGATCTGTATAGTAGAGAAAGGTGTTTGGGTAAGAAGGATTCAGATTAAATAAAGGACTGGTGTACTCAGTCAAAGAAGATTGGAATTTATACTAAAAAGTAGAGATACACTGAAAAACTTTAAACATACAAATGGTGTGGTGAGTTTTATATTTAGAAAGATCTCTGTGTTTTTATTTGGAGAATGAACTGGAGGAGGATAGATGAGTTTGCTGGTTGTCTATCCAGCACAACTGTCCACGATGATAGAGATGTTCTGCATCTGTGCTTCTCGACAGCACAGGGGTTAATCACTTACACTACTGAGCACTTGAAATTTCACTAGTGCATCTGAAGAATGACATTTTGTATGGCTACTTAATTTTCAGTAAATTTAAATAGCTACATGTGGATAGTGGCTTCCATATTGGACCACGCCACTGTATGCCCCTTTCATCTGTACTAATAGAAACCTCAATTTTAAGCTGGGCTGCCCAGAATAAAGACCACATTTTCTAATTGTCTTATAGTAAATTATGAGTCTTATGACTAAATTCTGGGCAATGGGATGTGGGCTGAGTGCAATTTCTGGGGCATGTCTTTGAAGGTCTCCTTATTCCCTTTCTTTCTCACCAGGTTGAAATGTGGACATAAAAGAGAGGCATTTGGGTTACATGGCACAGTAGAGTAATAAGATACAATAGAAAGAACCTGGGTGCCAGTGGCTTTGGTCAAGAGCTACTAAGACAGTCATTTAAGTGCAAGAGAAATAAATTTCTCTTATTATTTATACCATTCTTGTTTTGGGTTTTTGCCACATGCAGGTCATCATAACAGAATCTATGAAGGAAGCTGAAGTAGAATGACTACTTAAAATATAATCAGAATAATCCAGACAAGACGTGATGAAGATCAGGACAAAGGCAACACCAATGGGAGTGAGAAAAAGTGACAAATCTTAGGAGGATGGAAGGGTTCCTTATACAAAGTTTACATCTGTGAAAACTCAAGGAAGAGTACAGTTCTATCCATGATTGCTTCTGAGAGCATTATGTTAAACTTACAATTCAGTACCACTTAAAAACAGAAAGCTAATGAGTAAAGAGAAACAAAAATAGGACACATGCTTTTCCCCAGATCCAACTCAGATTTGCTGCAATATGGAAATAATTAAGTCAATGTAGTATCTGGCCTCAGAAACTGAGGAATATTTTAGACAAAACAGTGAGGGCAAGCCGAGAGTTAACCTTTAGTACAAGTTCTACCATGATTTAAACATGTATTTGTTGTGCCTGTAGATCACAATGCCATGCTAGCAAAAACACTGACATATCTTAAGACTTTAGTAGAAAAAATACATTTTAAACTGCAGCATATCCGTTTCTTAAGTGTGCTTAAGCAAGCTTCCTATTCTTTTTTACACTATGACTTACCATCAAAAGCCTTTACACACAATTAAATTGTAAAAAAAAAAAATATCTGGTTGGATATAGTCTGATTATAAAGGCTCTTATGGTATTTAAATAGATACATGATTATCTTCTAAGCATGACTTCCTATGTCAGGCACTTTTAAAGGTAAGAGCTACAAAGGAATCTGGCACAGGACTCTTCAGACCCCTGCTGGGACAGACTTGACCAGCCAGTCCCAGCTTGGCTTCTAGTTGCCTGAGGCCATGTCCCAGGGATGACCCAGCCCCCTTTTGAGTTCCTGTTGGAAAAGCTCAGGGATGTCAAAATAATTCACTGTTTGTTTTACTTTAAGGTTGATTTAGACTCAGGGACCTCAAAGTCCTGTATTTGAAATGTAATCATCAGGAAGGAAAAGGCCTCTCTCTCTCAGTCTTTATGAGAAGCTAGAAATCTGCTTCAAGAGTTGTCAGCTAGCAGACACAGCTGGCATGTAGCATTTATACTCACTAGCCCTCACCAACCCTCTGTAATTTTGTACTTCCCAGGAAGTCTACTTGAATTGGCCATTGCTCCCTGCCATCCTCCAGTCCCCAACTCCTCATTCTCCTTCCAAATGCCCAGTCACCTCTGCACACATCAGAATGGAACTCAGCTCTTTCCCCTGCATTCTGTAGTTACTGAACGAAATCAGTTTTCACCATTTTAAGTAATAATGTCTGGCTTTGTTTCTCTTAGACAAAAGCACGAGCCAGGCCCAGACACCTGACAATTCTGTCATGTTGGTGTCCTTGTTTTCTGAAAGCGAGGAACCTGATGCTCCGAGAGATTAAATAACTCACACAATATCGAGTTTGTAGTTCATTAATACCTGGCTCATCGAATTATGTAACTATTGAGCTGCAGGAAAGTTTAAGATTCATCTCATTCAACCTTCTCATTTTACAAGGATTCTTAGGACTGGAGATTTAAATTTTTTTTCTTGTAAGAGTCAATTTGGTAGAGTTGCTAGATTCAGCAAATAAAAATACAGGATGCCCTGTTAAACTTAAATTTCAGTTAACAACAATTAATTTTTTGGATGTAAGTCTGTATCAAGGTCTGTTTATTCATTACTGATCTGAAATTCCAATTTAACTCAGCAGCCTGTATTTTATCTGACAACCCCATCCTGAAATATCCACTTCCCAGGGACTTCCCACTCTATACTTGATCAAGCAAACATCAACTGTGTCATAATTTCTTTGTAGGAACTTGTGGTCATGTTTGTCTGAATTACAAGACAGGAAGACTATAATTTAGTGAGTTGTGCGGTTTTGATGAGACACTAAACCTTTCTAAAGTTGGGAAAACCCTACGTAGTAATATTTATGAGAGCAGCATGGTTCATTCACAAACTCACCTCCCAGAATAAATTAACTCTAAAACCCCTGTGTGTCTTATAAACTTAAGTGGCAGAGAATCCCATAGTTGATGGCTCTCTCAACTGCTATCTATTCGATCCATCTCTTTGTTGCCAAGTGAGTTATTTCCCAAACAACTAATTAAGAGTCTCTAGAACTTATAGCCCATATAGGGAGGAGGCCATGGAGGCCCAAATTGGCAGAGAAGGTTTGGGGAAGCAAAGAGATGGGAAGACTCAGAGCCAAGACCAGAGAGAAGAAGAAACATAGGAGAGAGTTTTATCTGATGAGTAAACAGAGCAGTGGAAAAACAGATCAGTCCTTCTGATAAAGAGACTGGTGGTTCCAGAGTTGACTCATTAGTGAGCATAAAGAAATGTGAGTCTTTTCTGGCAATGCCCTACCTTTGTAAACAGAGACACGAGTGAGTGAAACATTACTGTGATAACATTACTGTTTTTCTTTACTGACGGGCCCAGCACCACCGATAAAAGCTACAGTTTACACAAAAGTCCTAAAGAATGCTAAGGTAGAAAAAAATTCTCTATTTGCACAGCGTTATCACACACTGTAGTTTTTAAGGACCAGTCACAGCGCTAGGCTGGAGGCAGCACAAATGTTCTACAACTGGCCATCCTTCCCACCTCCATGTCCATTTTATAAATGAAGCAGTGAAGCTTCAGAGTCATGAAGGACCAATTCAAGGCTGCACCGTTAATGAGGTGGCAGAGCTAGAACCCCAACAAGGTGCTCTGGTTCAGTAAGGAATAGTTTCTGAGTGGCTGGGTGTGCAGAGTTGTAGCTGAGCTGAGCTGAACTGAGGTCCATGAGATGAGGGTGACTTCTGAGTGCACATGAAAGGGACACTGGCATGAACACGTGCACATTCTTCATTGCACAAAGCCCCAAGGCAGTGAGTGCACACAAAAGGCAGTGAATCCAAAGCCAACGGTTCACAAAATCCTAAGGCAGGAAATGCTACTGCCACGCCACTGGGAGTAGTATAGTTGATAGGAAGTGAGGCCTTCTGTGACTGTGTCATCTCTCATCTACATTTTTCTCTTTGCTCCTCCTCCTGTTGTTGTGGTTTCCTCTGTAGACTGACTTCCTCTGTTTACGTGTTGGCCTCTCCATGACCCTCAGAGGGGTGCCTGTCTCCAATGTCAAATGTCTCAGGACATTTTGTCTTGACTTGCCCTTCCCTGGGGAGACAAATATTTCAGCAGTGGTTTAAAAAGCACACTCTGGAGACAGGGGTTTGAGTTTGGCTCCTGCTTTGACATTTCACTCCTGGGTGTTACAGTTTCCTCTTCTATAATATGGAACTAATAATAGCCTCAACCTCATAGGATCTAATGGGGAGAAACTAAGAGAAAATTCTAAATGCTCTGCACAGTGATGGACCATAGCACGTGCTCTGTGAATGCAGTCACTGCAGTTGTTGGTTCTATTATAGCAACTCTGGTGTTTATAGCTCCTGGTTGAGTGGCTCCAAGTCCCAATCTGATATTCTCAGTGGAGAGTCATTGGCTGAGCTTGTCTGTCTCATGAGGCCATAGGTAACCAGGTTTTCTCTGAATTGGCTGCCCAATCTAATCAACTATCAGTAGGGTAGACTGAGATAGAATATAGTTAATGGGGTCTCCCTGGTGGCGCAAGGGGTTATGCACCACACTATGAAGCATCCGTTTCTACTGCAGTACCAGTTCGATCCCTGGCAAGGGAGGTGACCCACATGGCACAGCAGACCTCTCCTGCCTTGCCTTGCCCGCTGTTCCCCTCAGCAGTATTTCAGTCAATCTACCTGTTCTGTTCCCCACTCTGTCTCTGGCGAATACTCTCACACACACCCCCACACCTCTGGCCTGTACCTGAGTTCTTGTATGCATAAATAAATAAATCTTAAAAAAGAAGAATATAGTTAACCATCCATCATTTCATCAGGGGCTGTGAAAGGGGCAATCCATTTAGATGGGCGTATGGGTGTAGCTGACCCTTAAAAGATATGCAGTTGTGAATGTGTGCCAGAATTTCCCCACAACTGCTGGGTTACAGCCTTCTGCACTTTTTTGCCCCACTTGGGCTAGATAGGAAATTCTTTTTCATCTCCATGCCAATAATATGCTTTCCTACCTCCCAAAGAGTCACATACCCTGTCCAATTTATCAAATTCAAACTATGTATTCGACCCGGTAGCCTGCACTTTGTATGCTGCAGAGAGGGTGATGATGGGGCCAGGCCTGAGGATGGACATAAAGATGAACTAGGAGAAATTTCTGCCTTTCAAGGCACTTCAAATCTGGGGGGGGGGGTTCACAAAATAACTCTATACCATGGGTGTGTATGATCAATATGGCAATGGAGATCTGGTCTAAAATGGTAAGACATCTCAGAAAGGAACAGACATGTTCTGTTTGCTGGGATTCTAAAGAAAATCTTCTTGGAGAAAGTCATTTCACCCGGATGGTAATAGATAGGAAGATAGTGGATCGTAAAGAGGAACAAAATACATAATCTATACAGTCTGAGTAAGTATCATAAGTGCAGTTTCAGAGATGGGAAGGTATAGAGACTTTGGGACCATCGTGAATGATCTGATTGGGTTCAAGTGTAGGTTATTTACTTAATGGGGGACAATGTGTTATGTGTGAGGAAATGTTGACTTGGGTCATGCAGGAATTTGATGCCAAAGTAAAGAGTTGGTGCTTAATTTATAAACAAATAGAACCTATAAAAGGGAAGTAGTCAAATGCCTGCTGTCTAATTTTTCTTTTATGCTCTTATTTCACTGGCTGCATGTGTTGTAAAAATATGTTCATTTAACTGTATCTTTATCCCAGCCTCTAGAAGGCAGGAATTATATAATAACTAGCCTAGCCTAAGTGGGTACTCACCTTTGTACCTGCCAGGTGCTAATCTAAACACTCAACAGGTATTATGACCTCATAATGACCCCTGAGTAGGTATGATTATCCTCACAGGCTGGCACTGAACAGGAAGTCCCCTAGCAAAGGTCACACCACCTAGAACTTTGTAAAGCTGATATCTGAATCCACATGGACAAACTGTCTCCTGCTAGCTATGAAATCCCTTTGTAGTAACACCTAATCTAGCTCACAAATTATTCTGGACTTTAAGGAAGACAATTTATTTCAAATTATACATGAGGTGATACTCTTGGCTAATCATAATGATGCAAGACAGAGGAGACCTACTTACCTAAGACCCAGTTATCTAGGCAGGGTCTGTTTCTGCACATGGAGATCAGAGATGCAAACTTTAATCAGACTTGATACGGGAGAAGGGAGATCTCTGCCTCATTCATAGACCAGAGAACAATTCTCTAAAGGACTTTTAAGTCCTGAATAATTTATGCAATGACTCATTCTTCCTTTTAGATGAAGCTTTTATTTTTCAACCAAAAGAACAAACAGAGGCACAGGTGTTTTCTTAGAATCACTGGGTATTAGAATTGGAAGGACCTTCAACTGCTGCTCAGTTCAACATCCCCACTTGGAATTCAATTCTTGGATCCCCCATGAGTGCACACCCACCTGTCCCAGCAATTGTTGGTCCTTTTTTTCCATCCTCCATATTTGATTACACTCACATTACCTCTGCTGGTGGGTGTGTTGGTGAGTTTTGTGTAACTCCTGGCACACTCACTTTGTGCAACACCTTTTTCTTCCATTCAAAGTGAATAAATGATGCAAATAATCACGATGATCCTCTTACAGGGACACACTTGACTATAGTGTAAAGTGTCTATTTAAAGTCGTACATTTGCAAAGTCTGGTAGTTTCACTGTCAACAGTCAAAATGACTAGTAATGCCCAATTTGGCAGTTTTGTGGATATCAATAGTTGTTGGAACTGGCTGGTGATTGGGGGGAGTTCACCATGACAACTTTGGACAGTTTTACTGTCAAAAGTTTAATGCAGGGGCCTCCCCGGTGGCACAGTGGGTTAAGCAACACTATGAAGCAAACCGCAGCCACTACAGCACGAGTTCGATCCCTGCTGCTGGCCAGGGAGGGAACCCACATGGCGCAGCAGACCTCTCCTGCTGTGCCCGCTGCTCCCCTCAGCAGTGTACTTCCGTTGATCTGCCTGTTCTGCTCCCTGCTCTGTCTGTGGTGAGTCCTCTCACCACCCCCCCCACCACACCTCTGGCCTGTACCCCAGTGCTTGTATGCATAACTAAATAAATCTTTAAAAAAAAATAAAAAAAAAGTTTAATGCAGTTGAGAACTATCTCTAATGACAACTGACCAATGACAGCACTGGGGACTCTATCTGTCCCTTGCTCTGCATCTCCTCCTAGGGTTTTAGACCCTTGCATACATCGTCACAATACTCTTCAAGTTCTTCACACTATTTCCTGCCTACTTTCCTATGACGTGCTAAATGCTCAGAAAGTGCCAACGAGTTAAACAGCCCCCCCTCTATGAAACAGTTGACATAACTGCCCCAACTTTTAGCTGTCCTGTCCTAACAAAATGTTATGTTTCTTTTCTCACTCCAATCTCAGAGGAAGGGGCTCATCGTAATCATTCACTTACACCTTTACTCAGATCCTCTTTGATTAATCGGAGGACCTCATTCTCAAACATATAAGTAGCGTCATCCCTCTTGAATTGAGGTATTTTCTCTCTCAAAGGATAACTTGACTCTGACTAAATGTGCCACTGTAGAAATCTGAGTAGTGAATTGACTTTTTATCCAAAAAGAAAAAAGGAACAACTCCCGAGTCTCCCTTTCATCTTTCATCGTTTGTGTGTGTATGTGTGCAGTGTTCTTCATTTTACTTGTCTTTCAGAATTACCTGGTAGATTTTTAAAAATTCTGACAATTAGGCCAATTCTCAGACCAATAAAATCGACATTTCAGGAAGTGGTGGTCAGAACCAGACAGCGGTATATTTAAAGCTCTCCAGGTGATACCAGGGACCTCCAAGGTTTAGAAATACTCATCTACGTGCTACCCTTGTTGCTCAAAGTGCGGTCCTAGACCACCACTGTCATCATCACGTGCAACTGGTTAAAAATGTAGAATCTCAGGCCTCATCTAGCAAACCATAACCTGCATCTTCACAAGAGCACTTGATGAGTCCTATGCACGTTAAAATGTAAGAAGAAGTCTAGTAGGCTTTAGAGCAGCAGTCAACAAACTGCAACCAATATGCCAATTCTAGCACATGGCCACGTTTGAAAGGTTTTGTTAAGCAAGACACTCCCATTCACTTACATGCTGTCTGGCTGCTCCTGTGTACCATGGCAGATTCAAGCTACTGTCATAGAGACTTTACACTGACAAAGCCTAAAATATTTACTGTCTAGCTCTTTATAGAAAAAGCTTACTGATTGCCAATGCTTTTGAAGATAAAATGGTTAGATCCAGCCAGGAAAGCATGCCTTTGTCTGTTTCAGGGCAAAGGTAGAGGGGAGGACAAGAGGTGTCTGCCCTTATACTGGTGATGCCTCTTTGAAGATAGCTCTTCCACCTCACAGGCCTTTTATAGTCACTTTTAGGTTGTACTGCCAAAACTTGACTTACTTCTAGTAAGTCTGCATAGCATCTCCAGAGAGACAGATGGGCCGGTACAGGTCCACCCTCAGAGTCATGCTCAGACATAAGCAGACATTTTATGCCATTACAGTGATGTTGCAGAATCATTTGATTAATGCAGTATTGCAAAGTCTCTACTGGAAAAACAGGAATCAGCAAGTTGAGCCGAGTGCCCAGGCATCCACATGATCTCTTCCACTCCACTTCCTTGCAAAGATAAGAAGGCTCCCCTCCCCCCAGCTTATTTAGACAACAGCTTGATTATATCTTTTTACACAGGTGCATCCTTGGCATGCATTAACTGCAGGCCCCTGGTTAGAAAGTCAGCCCTTATGCGACTTGCCCATCCCAGGGGCACATGGAGCTGATTGACTTTTTGGTGGAATACTTTTGCAAGCCAGTAGGCATGACCTAGGTCCCAAACTTTTCTCTGTAATCACAGAACATAGAGAGAAGCTGACCAATTCATGGTCATATTGATCTGTGACCGTGTTCCAGAGGAAACCTGGAGCATGGCATTGCTTTATAAGCCTCATAGATTAGAAATCACCTGCTCTTGTTTGCATTGTAGCTGCTGATTCAGTAATTCTGGGGATAGGCCTGAACCCTGGCATTTTCTAGCAGGGTTTAAGGTGATGGTGATGATCCAAGGACTCTGCCTTGAATAATGTCTAGAACCAGCGTGGTAAAGCATGGTCTATTGTCTGTTTCTATAAATAGAGTTTTAATGGAATACAGCTCTACTCATTTGTCTAACATGCTGTCTGCTTTCATGCTAATGGCAGAGCTGAGTCGTTATGACAGAGGCTAGATGACTGGCTAAGCCCAAAACAAAAAACATTTGCAGCGCTGCTTCTCCAAGGGTGGTCCAAGAACTGTCTGCATTATTTGGAGGGTTTGTTACAAAATGCTGACTCCCAGTATCATCTGGACCTATTGCTAAAACAGTCTTGGGGTGCCTCTGGCAAGCCCCACTGCTTCCAAGCTGCTCTGGTGATGCTGAGAAGCAAGACCCTGCGTTACCCAGGCCTACTGAGGGAGCCTGTCAGAGTCATGGGTGGGAGGACATTTTCCTGGCACGGGATGCATGTTTTGAAGAAACTCACATTTAATTAGATAAACAAACCATGGGTGCCTCCCTTTCCCACTATGTAAGTCCTGATGGATGGTGGGCTATTGGATCCTGGTGGCGTTGTCTGGGTCCCCAAGAATCTGACTTTGAGGTGGAAATTTGTGTGTGTGACATTTATTAGGGAGTGCTCTTGGATGAACACCTCGATGAGGGGGGAAGGAAGGAGCAGGAGGGAGGTAGGAGTGGGAGAGAAGGAAAAACAGCTGCACTGGTTTCAGGAGAAGACTTTGTCAACACCATGGAAGCTTTGAAGCTGAGCAAGCCCTTCAGACTGGTGCCCCAAAAGCGCGAGAGGTCAGACCTTTGCAGCCCCTGACCCCTCACAGTTTCCCTAAGGACAGGGCATGCTCTTAGGCCAGCTTATGCTCATAAGCCAAGACAGTTACCGAAGGACTGAGAGCTGTCTTAGGGCAGCATTCCCAAGTGCTGGGAGGCACATCCTTCCTTGATTCTAGAAGGGAGATTTGGACAGTGGCTGGCCACCAGCACTCCACGGCTTGTCATTGCTATAACTGATAACTACCACTTACCACCCTCTCCTCTGGGGCCCAACTGTATCTTCACTTGTTTCATCCTCACAATAGACTTAAGAGCTTATTTTTAAAGATGGCCAAATGGAGACTCAGTTTAAGTAAGTTTCCCTGGCCCCACACCAAGGAAATGATCAGATGTTGATTCTGATGTAGCTTGCTGACACTGACAAGCATGATTTTCCATCATACCAGTAGTTCCCAACTTATATTCTTCAGGACAGATGTTCGTGTGTATTGCATATGAGATGAAGAAAATAAAAGACTAACCGAACAGTTTTGGGAAGTTTTGCGTTAAACATGAGAGTTTTCTTAAAAGTAGGCTTTCTTAGAACTTGTCTTTTTATGCTTTATTTCCCAAGCTTACTTTAAAATGAGATTATTTTGTAGCAGAATGTACATTGGCCACATTTTAGGACATGCTACATTACCCTAACCAGGCTAATTCTGAAGTATCTCTCTGTGGGAAGATGTGAGAATTGCCTTGAAAACACATAGTCTCCTGTGGCTGTGCCCCCCACCCCCAGGTCCTCCACGTCCCTCCTTGCCAAGAAAGGAACGTTCATAAAACTTTCTTACAGAAGGAATGGAATGCAGAATTTATACTTTGTTGTTCTTTGGTCCAGTTTTAGAAATTCTGGGGCAGAATGTCCTGATGGAAGGAGAGGTCAGCTTCTGAGCAAGGACTGCCCTATCCCCTGGAACCAGGCCTTCCCATGGCCCCAGCCAACCTTGGCGATGAGCCAGGCCCCGCTTTCCCATGAATGCTGGGTATGGAGGTGGTGAAGTGACTCAGGGAGCTCTTTGGATTTAGTGCTACTTAAAGTTGACATATGTGTATGTGTGTGTGCATTTTCACAAGAGAAAGGTCCAGATAGGCCAGACCTCTGTCTCCCAGGTCCCTCCTCTTAGAGACTGAGGTAGAACCCGCAGTGGAAGAGGCTAAGCCCACTTCACTGCCTTCTCTTCCTGCTATCAAAGCTCAATGAATTGACCCCTAAATTAAAAACTGAACAATATTCTGGCAAGACTGAGATCATTTTATTTTACAGCTTTCTGACATGGAGTGTTAGCAGTATCTGTCACTGCATTAACAATTATTTAAAGGATAAAAATGAAAGACATTTAAAGGAAAAATGAAAGGATAAAAATGAAAGACTTTCCTGGTTCAGGAGATATAATCTGGAATTCAAGTGGGGGCTTTCATTTCAGGCTTGCATCGTATTTGTTTTGTGTTCCTTGTAAGTGAAATCATTCACTTCGCATCTATTAGAAACTGGCCTTGAAAGAATCCCATGTTTTCCCCTCAAGAGATCTGTCCTGTATAATTGAATATTTTCCTCACCAATAGCACAAGAAGAATATGAATATCAATCTCATAGAGTTGTTGTGGAGATTAAATGAGCTACTAATATAAAACCTTACAACATTGTTTGGCCTGTAGCTCATACTTAATGTACAGCAGCTATTATTTTTATGCTTGAAATTCCCACTTGTTAAATAAAATTCATTCCAATACCTTACATACAGATATAACAACTGCTGCCATTTTGCCAGATTTGCTTTACTTACACATAGGCAAAACTTCTGAAAGTGTTAGGCATCATGGCACTTAACCTTACATTGCTCCAACATACCTGCCATAAATGATGGATGTTTTCCTTCATAAGAGTATTATGATGACACATAAGAAAATGAATAGTAATCCCTAATATCCAATTTCTAGTCCATAATCAGATGCTAACTGTCCAAATCTTATTGCTTTTTATTTTATCCATTTATTTAATTATTATTATTATTATTATTTTTTTTTACAATGTTTGCTTTCTTTTCTGGGTGTAGTCCCCATAGGATTTCCACCACCAGTTCACCCATGTACCATCATCATAGTCCCTTGTGCTTTTCCCACTCCTGCCTTAATACCAGTCCCTCCCTCTTCCCTGCAGAATGTAATTTGTAGTTTTCTGTTTATTTTTGCTTTGTTTTATTGTTATTTTTTCCAGAAATATGGATGGAGCTTGAAGGGATTATGCTCAGTGCAGTAAGTCAGAAGGAAAAAGAAAAATACCAAATGGTCTCACTTATAGGAGGAATATAGGAGATCAAGGAAATCTTATTACTTTTGGGGGAGAGCCTAATGGAGGTTGACCTAATGTATTTTGGTTTTGTATCGCTTTAGTCACCTCTGAGCTGGAATAGCAGTCCCTCTTATTTTCCAGTGCATTGACATATTGAAGATTGACCAATTGTTTTGAGGAATGTCTTACCTTCTGTTATTTTCTAATTATTTAGCTTATTCCATTATCTTTTCTATTTCCTATACATTGGAAAGTAGATATAAATACCTCATTAGATTGACAATAAATATTTTGGACAAAAATACAGTGCTTCATTAGTTATATGAGTATGACATGGGTACATGTGCCATGCAGGCTGTCAGCATCAGTTATTATTATTATTACCAAGAAAGGATCCAGTAGTTAAACCTTCCTGTGACAACCATGTCCAGGAAATGGTAACAAAAAGTAGAGCTAATCTCTGTGTTATGGTGGTGATTATAGAAGGATGCCCCCTACCAAAAAAAAGCAACTCAGATCACTGATTTTTCATTAAAGACTTTGAGTTACTTACTAGTATTTAGACCGGTCATATCAAGTGTCTCCTGTTGGATTTTAGGTTAAAATTTCAAAATTTAATTCAATTAATTCAAAACATTCAAATACTGCTGTTGGCCAGTTTTTGTACCCAATTGCTAGAATACGAGACAAAGATAAACTTGAGCATTGCAGTCTAGGGACTTCTTAAAATTCTCTAGTCTGTGACTTTATTTACTCTCATTAATGTGATGTCTGCAACCATATTTATTTTTCTTCTAATTTTTAAAATTATCCTCAAAATTCAAACAGACATGGAAGCAGGGGATAGCATTGCCAATAAAGTTATCCATAAAAGAAACTTATGAGGATGTGGTTAGTAATAGTCAATGAGTAATGTCAACATTTCCCCACTCACTCAGCCGTGATCCTTAAAACAATCTCAGGTCAGGAAATTAGTTTAAACTAGACATGAGAAGCTACCATTTCTTCATTGCCGTTTCTGCTGTGTCTGATGATAAGATTTATCATATCTATTGCTTTTTTCCCATAGATGATATTTTATCACATGGCAGACAGATGAGTTTAAAAACTGGCTTCTCTGCCTAATGGCTATGTGGTTTTGGACAATTAACCACACAGTTTCCATATCCTTTTTTGAAATTACAGTGAAATAAACATAACATCTTTTTTCCCATTTCATCCGTTTTCAAGTAAACACTGTAGTGGCATTAAGTGCATTGACTGTGTTGCCCTACCATAACCACTGTCTATTTCTAGAGCTTTTACATCATCCCAAACAGAAAGTCTGTACCCATTAAATAGTGACTCTTCACTCTCTATTCTGCTTTCTGTCTCTATGAATTTGCCCATTCTTAGTACCTTATAGTATTAGTCTTTCTGCATCTGACTCATTTCAATTATCATCGTGTCTTAAGTATGATGTCTTCCTGTCTCTTTTGTGTTGTAGCATATGTCAGAATTTTATTTAAGACTGAATAATATTCCATTGCATGCATATATTACATTTTATTTATCTTTTCATCTTGGGATAGACATATTGGCTGTTCCCCTCTTTTGGTTTTCATGTCCATATCTGTTAAAAGGAACAATAATTTCTATTTCATAGGATTGTTGTGAGTCCTTGAGAATTTAAGTAAGGGAATGTGCTGAAGAGGACAAGATACTTCTTTTCCTTTTTCTGTGCTTCCTATGATCCTCTGTTGCAATTTCTCTAACTTGACTCTAAATTATTTATGGGAGGAAGTTTCTTGGGGACAGTCTGGGCTGTGGAAGGGGGACAGGATGAGGGTGGAAGGCAGAAGCAGACTTCCAGTTTGTTGTCTGTCTCTAGGCCTTGAAACATTTGTTAGCTGAAGAATTTGCTAGCTTTTTCCAAAACATCAATAGAGCTTACTATAGAGACAGCAATCTTTGAAACTTGACCCTTCTTATTGCAAAAGACTCAAGTGTTCCAATCTGGGCCATCAGAACTGGAAAATAAAGATTTTTATCTTACTTCAGTACTTTTCTTCTTTCTAGGACAGATGTTTCCTCCAAAATTGCAGCAGGGGAGGGCAAAACGCTATGGTTTTATCCCCCCTAACATAAAGAATGTGTTTCAAAGATTCCTAAGAAAGAACATATTTAATCTTCAATCTGAAGGGGTCCTAAGTACGCCATTCCAAAATATGCTACCCTAACTAAAGATTATTTTGAGCTGAGGGCAAATGAAAAAAGCAGACCCAAGAACATTTCTTGACCTTTCCCCTGTTCCTCACTAGGAAGGACAAGGTGATTCTTAATCATGGAAAAAAATCTAGGTAGCTATGGCCTCGAAATGTCACCCTAGGATCTATGTGGCACTTTGTTAAGTAGTCCTTATTTTTTCCCATACATTTACCTTTCCCAAATCTGCCAACCATAAAAACTCAGTCCTTTTCTTTTGTCTTGCTTCTTCTTCTCTCTCCCTCTCTCTCTCTTTCTCTCACTCTCTCTCTATATATATACACACACAAATATATATATATACACACACATATATATAAAATTTTTAAGATGCTACATAAGTCCAAACTCTAAGCATCTAACCACCTCTTTGAGCTAGTTATCATTGAGTATTCCTATGTGTGTATAGGATGTACACATTAACAATCACCCACTTAATGTTCTTAGGTTAGTCTTTTACCAGATTTTTAACACTCCAGCCAATTAACCTAAGACGGTCAGAATAAAGTAATTTTTTCCTTCCCTACAAATTCTTTTTGTACAATGTAAGTAATCTAAGTGCCTCTGGAAGCCAACTGTGTTAGGCCCTTCTCTTTAGAAGGTAATATCCACACAGCGGGAGACCCTGGCCTAGCCAGGATCATAAAACAAGTTGGGGCAAAATAGGAACTAGAAGCGCCATCTCTTCATGTCTAGCTCAGTGTTCTTTTTTGTCACTTTATTATTTTTTTTAAAGATTTATTTATTTATACATACAAGAGCTGGGGTATAGGCCAGAGGTGTGGGGGGGTGAGAGGATTCACCACAGACAGAGCAGGGAGCAGAACAGGCAGATCAACGGAAGTACACTGCTGAGAGGAGTAGTGGGCAAGGCAGGAGAGGTCTGCCTCACCATGTGGGTCCCCTCTCTGGCCGGCAGCAGGGATCGAACTCGTGCTACAGTGGCTGCGAGTTTGCTTCATAGTGCATTGCTTAACCCACTGCGCCACCAGGGAGGCCCTTTTTTGTCACTTTAAAAATCAGCTGATGGCTTTCCTGTTTGGGAGATGTACTTGTTGAATACTACCTAACCTAAGTGAAGTCTTTTTACTGAGTACTGTGAATGATAAATGAAAAAGCAAAAGTTGTAGTGAAATGGGGATCCTAGAGAGGAAGAATGGATATCTGAAAATAATGTGAGGGCATATTTGGGGTGTTGTGGTAATTATAGCTACATGAGGCTTAATGGTGTGCCTCCCCGTAATAGAGATGTTCACATCCTAATCCCCAGAAACTGTATTACTTCATATGGTAAAAGGTAAACTATTACTTCATAGGCCAAAAGATAAGATTAAGTTAAAGATCTTGAACATAGGTGATTATCTAGGTGATAATCCTAGATTATCCAGATGACCCCTAAATGCAGTTACAAGTATCTTACATGAAAGTGGTAGAGGGAATTTTGAGACAGAAGGAGCAAAACAACCCCAATGGTAGAAATTAGAGTGATATATCGCAAGCCAAGAACTTCTGGAGCGATCAGAAACTAGAAAATAGAGGAATAGATTCTCCTCTAGAGCTTTTGGTGGAAACGTGGCCCTGCCAACTCTTTGATTTCTGGCTTCCAAAACATAATTGCATTAATTTCTGTTGTTCTAAGACACTGAGTATGTGATGTTCTGTTATAGTAGCTACAGAAGCTTATATAAAATACACATTCTTTCTGTATCTAGAAGTGCCTAACACATAGTAAGCATGTAATAAAAGTTAATTGAGTGAAGGAACTTAACAGTTTTCATTAACTAAGTTTCCTTAGGAATTATTAGTATTCCTAACAATAATAACAAAAAAAAATTAAAGAGTTTTGTAGCTTCCTGAATACTTACAACACATGACAAAGGTTCTGAGTAGTTCTAAAGTAAACATTTTAACAAGCCCAGATTTCCACAAGCATATTTGGCCGCATATCCTCTTGTCAAGGAGTTTGGGTAAATATCCCTAGTACAAGTGTCCCATAGAACAGTTTGGGAATGGCTGGTGGAAAATACTGATGCATCCATAGTACTTACTATAGCTAAATTATGGAAACAGCCTAAGTGCCCCACAACACATGAGTGGATGAAGAAAATGTGGTACATATACACAATGGAATATTATACATATATTATATACATATACACAATGCAATATTAATCAGGGGTCAAAAAGACAAAGTCATGCTATTTGTGGCTATGTGGATGGAACTAGAAGGATAATGCTAAGTTTAAAATGTCAGAAGAAGAAAGCTAAATACTGGATGATGTCACTAATGTGTTGAATATAAAGTAACTAAACTAAGAGTAAGAGAAAAAACAAGCTTAAAAACTAACTCTTGCTAGCTGACTACAGAACTGAAGCACCAAAGAAGAGAGGGAGAGAGAAAGTCGAGAGAGAGGGAGAGAGGGAGTGAGGGAGGGGTAGGAACAAAGAAGGAAGGAAGCACAATGGACTATGATGGTAGACTATAGGTAATTTGATTATGGGTACATTATGGTGGTAATACTTGATGGGGTATGCAAATATTACCTCAATTAAAAATAAGTTTTACTTTTTTAAAAAAGAAAATGAACCTGCATCCAACTCAAATGACGCTGCATCAAACTCACAAGTTGTCTGAAAATGGTGGGTCATCCCCAGGCTTTACAAGTGTGTGTAACATAGTTTTGTGTGTAGGAATGGTAGCACACAGTTAATGATGGTGATAGGAAGGGACTCTTCCAGGGACAGAGAAATGGGGATGCCCTGCTGTTGATCCATGGCTTGCTGACTCTATCTGAGGGGGAAACGGGGTGCAACAAATTCTGAACTTCTCAAATGGGATTTGGCTACCAGTCTGTACAAGCCAAGAACTTGCTGTTTGCTGCTCACACAAGGCTCCAGCTCTGCGAGCTCAAGCACTTGGCTTACACAGTGGCCATCCTGTTCTAGAAAATGGGCTTTGTCATCAGTCAGCTTACATCCTGTCTCTTGGTGACTGGAGAATGACCTATGGATATTTTACTTTACTTTATAATGAGAAAAGTGATCCCATCAGTCATTGCTGTTTTTTTTTTTTTAGTACTACTCCACTCTCCCCTCTCCCCCCTTTATTTCTTTCCTTAAACATAAAGCCTTAGTGAGAACAGAGTCAAAGCCATATAGTTAGTCAGATCAAACAGCCTCTTTTTATAGTTGGTCAAGCTGAAGTCCAGTAGAGGAAAGCCTCTGTGGGGTTGGCTGGGAACAGGTTGCTCTGTTCACACTCTCCAGATTTTCTCTGAAGCACACCACCTGGGCAATTACTCAGAATAGGAGGTCACACAAGTCAGTTTCCAAGTATATAGGTCACTCTTGTTTTCCAGTCTCCTTTCCTCTGTATTTTCCTCTCAAGAGGAATTCAAGCTATATAAATTATCCCACATATCTCTTAATAAGTTCAGTACCATACCGCTGAGGATCTTTCTCTAGAAATGTCAGTATTGGTTCCCTGATGGTTTCAGCTTTTTATTGAAACAAATTATATATATCAAAAGAGCATTTATGTATACTGACTAGATTTTCAATGCAGAATACATCCTTATAACCAGCACTGAGAACAAGAACCAGAACGTTACCAGCCCCCTGTGAGTCCCCAAACCCTCACCCTGCAAGGATGAATATACCACAAATGGTTCATCCAGTCTACTGCGAATGGCAGGCCCCAGATTTTAGCAGTAAATTCTACAGATACTCAGAATAGTTGGCCAGGACTATGGCAACATGACAGTGGGATGCACCTTCCTTGGATGAGATCTGGAACAACCCATTTTTTGCCCTGTAGAGTTCTGATTCTCTAGGAAATAATCTATCCTTATGGCGTCATGGGAATTTCCCTTCTGATGTGACGTCACCAGCTCCAGGAGCAAAAACAACAAGCTGGAAGGACCTCAGGGGGAAGTGAGAGCCAAGCCTGCTTCCTCTTTACTCCAGTGAAGGCTCTTTACCAGCTGATCACTCAGTGTCATTGGTCAACAGTGGAACTTTTGACAAAATCATAAGCGACTTTCCTGGGAGGCAGGTTCTCAATTGCTTGGTAGGAGCCTTAGGAATAACCACACTCAAAAAGCTGATATATAGAGATGCCCCCTAAAAAAGTTTTAAGAGGTAAATGAAGCCCCTAAATAAATTTTCCCAGATAATACACTTCTTCAAAATAAGAGAAAGGAAGGGTCAGGTGGATGTTGATATGCATTACAAAAGAGAAAGGCCTGTTGAGCTTAGAAATCAAGCTGTGGAACCGGAAGGGATGATGCTCAGTGCAACAAGCCCAAAGGAGAAAGACAAATGCCAGATGATTTCATGCATATATGGAATTTAGAGACACAAAATCAAGGAACTGACAAAATGAAACCAAAACTAACCCTAGAAATATGGCTACAGAATTGAAGCTACTAAAGGGGGAGGAGAGGTGGGGAAGAAAAATACAAAGGAGGGGACCCAGTGGTTTAGGGGAGAGAGAACCATGGGTACTTTGGGGGTGGGGTGCTGTGGTGGCAGATGTCTGAGAAGGTGTGAAGCAATTCCCCTAAATGATACATGGTGTTGTAAGCTGATGTTATCTCAAATTAAAAAAAAAGTAGAAAGAAAAAGAAATTATCCTTACTAGAGTCACTTCCTTGCAAAAAATTAAATAAGCTTTCAGGGATCATCCCCTTAAAAAACTAACACCCCTTTTTTTTTGCTTTTATAAAAATGGAAACTAGATATTTGCAGTGAACATAATGTGAAATATACAGATGTTGAATAAAAAAATTAAAAAGAGATTAAAAAATGATTACCCAATTACTTTCTAAATCTAGAAGCTAGCAGAACAGAAAGTAAAAAATTGCTTCAATGTTAATTTTACTCTCAGGGATAGTCACTGTTAACTTCTTGATGAACATACCTTTAACTTATAAATATGTATTTATATGCCTTAGTATACCAAGGGGATAGTATATTTACTATTTTACAATTTGCTTTCTTTCACTAGAAATATGGCCTGGACATTCTGTGCAGATAAGGCAGATGGGAACATGAAGGATCTCTGGCTTCTCATTTGAGGAAAAGACAATAGGAAGGTAAAATAAAACAAGAAGCTGTGCAAATTATCACAGACTTCCGTGTAAACTGCTTTTCATAATGTGATATTTAATGATAACTTTTTTTTCCATCATGAGGAAGCATCATCATTAAATGAACTTCTATTTCATCATTAAATAAATGTATAGACTTTATTGTCTATGGGTGGACATTAGGCAATTTCTAATCATGCGTGATTGAAATGAACATGGTAGTAGATAGTCTTAGAAATCTTTGTGTACAGTTATTATTGTTTACTTAGAATACATTCCTAGAAGATGAATTGCTTGGTTAAAAGCTATGCATTTTTCAAAGCATTTGATACCAGTCCCCAAATTGCCTCTAGAGAGGCTGTACTCATCTACATTTCCAGCAAAAGTTCCTACAAGTGTTTGCCAATGCTGAGTCAGTACGAGCATTAAAGAAATCTTTGGAAATTTGATAGGGTGTATATGGTTCTTGGATCCTTTAACTTGTGTTGTGCCTGGAGTGTAAATGCTCGTCTGATCTCTGATCCTTTGATGAAAGGGGGATCACCCAGCTATCTAGTTATCCAGTCTCCTTTTATTCCTCTATACACACACACAGTGGTTTTTGTTCAAACAGGATTCACATTCCTACTTTATTTTTCTACTCATTTTCTCCCCAGCTACTCTCATCTCAGCCCTCTCAATAAAATGTCTCCAAGCCCATCCTTTGAAACACTTTCTAAGACCACATTCCTCATCAAGTCTTTTTTTTTCCAATATTTTTTTAACCTTTCCCTTTTCCTTCTTCAAATCTTTCCTGTTAATTATCTTACCATACCCTAGTCACATGCACAGTTAGCTCCAGCATGAAATCTGTGGCTGACTTCTTAATTCTATCTGGCTCTGGGACTGAGTGATTTTCCTACTCATTCCTCAGTTTTCTCATTTCTAAGCTGAGGAAGGTTAATTTAGTAAAGACAAGTTTTAAGACCTATTTTGCCTTTAACAATTACCCTTCAATATTTATGTATGGCTTATTATTCCACAATCAGGACAGTGATTAAATTTTTGAAGTCACAAATGCCTTTGAGAATCTGATAAAAGTTTTGGGCCCTATTTTATCCAAAGTAGATTTAAAAGTATGAATATTTAATGACACTATGATTATGAAACCCTCATCAGAAGTCCATTTAAGGACTTGAGGTTAAGAAGAGTGACTTTAAGTCCATATCTTCTTGATTTTTGTTTTTCTTTTCAAAAAGGGGAAAGTCTAATAAATATTTGTTACTATGAGTTGTCTCCGAATAGGGAGGTGGTAAGACTAAAAAAAATTACGTGAGTTTATTTTTGGAGTTTACAGATGTTTCAAAAATGTTTAGTCACCTTTGCTATTAAATCTCCACTCATGCACACATTAAAAAAGGCAAGTTGATAGGCTTTCAAAATACAGTGGAAATAGACCATGACCTTTAGTCTTTTAGGCATCATAAATCATCAAATATTTGGGCGACTACTACATAGCAGTTTGCAATTTCAAATGTCCTCAGAGCACTGCAAATTGGTAAGCAGTTATAATATGATGCAACTTCTACAACATAAGGACACAGATTTTTAAGGGATTAGTTCATGGGGCAGGAGTAGATTGTGAGAGGATAAACCAGTCAGTTTTCAAATTATTAGAAAATACATAAATGCTCTCTAAAGGAAGAAGGGTGGTTACATAGGCATACACTAAAAAACAACAACAACAAACCCCTAAAAAACCTGGTGACTGTTTTTAAGAATTTAATTGACATGTTTTTCCTGCTGTCTCAACGTCCACACTTGGGTATGTACTTCTTGTTTCTACTGTGTGTATTTTTCTCTTTTCTCTGCCTTCCTACCTTATGTGAAATAGAAATTCATGCAATGTAAACTGCTTAGTTTGCTGCCATTAATCCTGTATTTTCAACCCTGGGTACTTGTTTCTCTTGGTGCAATTCTGTTCTAAAGGTAAGTGATGACTGCATTCTGTGCCTGGGACTTCTATTACTTACTGTCTGTTCTCCATCCAAGCAAACAAACAGACCCATAGCCACAATGCATGGAAACAAGAATAAGCCCTAGAGGCTAGGGTTCAAGAACCAAGGAGCTGGGCTTCAGAGACTTCTTACCCTGTCTTTCAGGTGGCCACCTTGCTGTGTCCTCATGTCCTTTCTCTTGTGGAGTACACCTCTGGTGTCATTTTCTGTCAGTTCTGTTAGGGTCCCCTCTTATGACTTCACAGGACACTTACTACCCATTTGAAGGAGGTAACCACTATCACCACATACAGTCATATTGAGGTTTAGGACATAGACATGTGGAGATTTGTGGTCCAGACCATAAATCTTATTTCATCACAATTCATAAAACTGTGCACTTCAAAAGGGTGCTTTTTGCTCTAGGTAAATTATGTCACAATACATAACTAAATTATTCATGTTAGTAAAAATTCTATCATATATTTAAATCCAAAAAAATAGAACCTGTATTATTTATATGATTTTGATTTATTTACCAAAGGAAAAAAAAACAGAGACACTTCTTCCCTCTCCTGGTGGTAATATTGAATGAATTAAATGTATCCTTGAAGTCATATTATTTTTGATTCTGTGATGTGGTTAGCAAACAGAACAATTCAGGTAAAGAATTGGTGCAGAAGAAAGCTGCAATGGTAGGTCACCCTCAGAACCCAGAAAGTTTAGTCTGGAGTCTATAGCAGATTGGAAAAGCTATACATATGGGTGATAGCTGAATTCATCTTCTGGGTGACTTGTTTGGGGAAGTTGAGATTGAACTTGAAATCATTTAGGACAGATTTGTGACCAAGCAGTTTGGTTTTATGGAAAATATATGACATTGAATTTAATCTTGGCTTCAGACAGATAAATGGGGATGTCACAGTGACTTCTCCACTTATCACCAGAGAAGTTGTGACATAACCTCTTTGGATCTTCATGTCCATGTTTCAAACATATGCTAATAAAAACTAATGTGCAGGGTTGTCTTGAGCATTTGAAATAAAGACTGTAAAACTCTGACACGGGCGCTGAAACTCAGTAGATACTCAACTATCTACCGCATTAACATCATGTGTGACTTGAATAGCAGAATTCATAATAGGTCAGGCCCAGAGATGTAATCTGGGTAGTATGTGGTTGTGGATCTCTGTTGCTGTTTAGTACCCTGGAGAGCTCCTTTGGAGGTAAATTGCTGCATCTGAGGAATGCTAGAAGACCTTTCTTTCCCTGAAGGACCCCAAAGCTAGTTTCCAAAGCTTTTTGTTAAAGATTATTATGAGAAAATTGGTACCTAAGAATCTGGGGATTTATCTTTATTTACCCAAAAGCATTTGATTCTCAGTTACCAGGAAAAGGTATTTCTTCTTGAGGGTTCAATAAGATATCCCCCACCCCACCCCAGGCTTGGTAGTAGAACAATTCTGTGATGATAGATGTAATGGAGAGTGTTGATTAGTAGTTCACTGCTTGGTATAGTGGAAAGTGCTTTGTGTTAGAATGTGAGAAACCTGGACTATTGATATGTTTGTTGTTTTCTTTCCCTAAGTAGGTGATTTGAGATAAACATTTCTTTTTGGGTTTTATTTTCTGGTTATATGAAGGAGGGGAATATTGCATTAAAGGACTTTTATGCTTCTTTATAGCTAGGGTATTCTAATAGCCTATGGTTTGAAACTGAAGAAGGATCTTAATTAATCAATCGATTTATATAAGGCTTGATGTCACATTCACTCTGTCACACCCTGTGCTTTGTTCTGACAAGTGATGGACAAATGAGACCAAGGCCTCTCCCAGTCTGAGCTTGTAGGTCCATCCAGTGCTCCCGTGCAAGTTTAGCCCCACATGACACTTCATGAGTGACCTAGAAGGCATGTCAATTCCTATTGTGGGAGGTTCAGAGCGGGCAGCATCAGCATTGAAGAATCAGAATCTCTAGAATCTTGCAGAATCAGGGTAAAAAAGTCCACTGGAAAGATGAGCCAAAGCTCACAGGAAAAATACATAAGATATAATTAAATATAAACAGAGGGAAAATTCGTAACTTGAGTTTAAAAAATTAAATTGGCAAGCACAGGATGAAACAATAGGGTGACAGCTTTAGGTGTCTGACCTGCTCTTCTGCTTCACCTGTGGGGACTACATAATCACTAAGGCACTTTAGTCACAGAGTTGGGAAAGGATTGAGCCTCCCTAAGATCTTGCCTCCTAGAACCTTTATAATGCTAATAATATGGTTCCATGATACCTTCCATTCAGCACTCTCCCCTCCCTATTCTTTCATTTACTCCTTAGAGAGTAGGACAGGCCTTTTCTAACATTGTACCCACTCTTATGTCCCTCATCCATAGTTCTTTATTTGCACATGATAGGAAATTAATAAAATAGACGTATACCTGACTTTATAACAGTCCACGTTAAGGTTGACCTGACATTGAATTTATTATTGTATCTTATTGGGATAACACTGGTTTATGACATTGTGACCAGTCATTTTGATCAATACCAGTTAACCATGTTATGGAGTTGTCAGTAAATATCAACATCACCTTGGGCAGCAAGAAAATTCCATACTCTGTGCGGTGAAGACAGGTACACTAACATTGTGTTCCACTCTGGATTTGTAACTTATGAGAGCTTTTCAGATTGGAGACTGTCCAGAGAAGAATAAACAATTTGGTGGCAATATAGCCAAGTGGTTAAGGCCCTCTATTTTGGAGTCAGACACTCATTGAGGTCTAAGTTCTGAAACTGTGTGACCTTAGGGAAATTACTTAATCTCCCACCATCAGTTTCCTCATAATGCAATAGAAATAATTAAGAGTACATAGCTTATTTACTTATAGCAAGGATTATGATGATGATGATGATGATAAATTATGATTTATGTGTGAAAGAATTAGAGTTGCTTAGCTAAAAATAATGAAAACTCAAGAGTGTGGGGGGGGATGGTAAGACAACTGAATGGGAGATGATATCTGTTTTTAGGCAATTGAAAAACTGGTATTGGGAAGAGGTATTGGATTTGTCTGGGGTAGATTCATATGAAAGACTTAGGCTGAACAGTAGGATTTTCAGAAAAGATAGTATTGCCTCAACACAAGTTTGGTGGAAATTTTTGACAATCAGTAGTATTAAAAATGGAACTCAACTCTTCAGAGAAAATTCAAGCAGATGCTTTAGATGGAAGCCCCATACAGGGTGAGTTTGGGCATCCCAAATTTGGCTGTGAATCAGAATCCTCTGGAAGTAAAGTTCAGGACTCTAGTAGGCAGCTCAGATAGTTCTGATAGAGTCTGTACCTCCTGAGGCAATTTAGAACCACTGGACAGAGGAGGGATCTCCTGCACCTATGTGAAGCCATGATAGGATTCTAGTGGAGCAGTGTTATGAGCAGGCAGATAAGAAGCCAAGTGGATTTTGTAATTATTTGAGAGTGGCTGAGAATCTGGTTGGAAAGAAGTCAAAGAGTGGCTGAGAATCTGGTTGGAAAGAAGGTACCATCTGTGTGTGGGAGAACTTAGGTGCTAGGTTGGGGATTTTGGAGGTTACCAAGCAAGGTTCCGTGATAAATGTGGTGCCAAGGTGGCTACAGAGTTTTTTTTTTCTGAAAGGCTGAGCTAATGAAGAGTGAGGCATTCAGACACTGTTCTTACATCCTCTTGGAAGCCATTCTCTTGAACCTATGACATGAATCGTCACCTTCCATTTTCTTCATTTCAGAGATACCCTTGTTAAACTGTTTATTGTTGACCCATGACATTAAGGTCCTTTCCATTCCCAGCATGTGGAAAAGAAGGGAGAGCTTTCATTTAAGTAGTTGTCCAGGTAGTAGAGGAAGCACCCATGGGTCTACTCTGAATCACAAGTCTCAAGATTACAGACTTGAAGCAACAGTCCCCAGACATCAGAGGTGCCGAGGGCAGGAAGCCAAAGTTCAGAATTTCCCTCTTAAGGAACTAGAGTGTCTGCCTAAGTCCACTCTATTGAATTCCTTCATGTAAGTGCTTTTGTTCTTATCTCAAGGCAATTCTTAAGTTAATTAGTTACAATTATTAGCTCTACTCCAACAGAATGCACAATAACAGAAGGGGAAATGAGGCCATCAGGGAGATGCAATTGGGCATTCGGAGACAGCATAGGGAGCAACTACAACTGCTCACATTGACCAATTTAAGTCTTAAAAAAAGTATCAAATCGAAACCTCCTGAATCTGCGAGTCAAGGACACACAGAGGGCACAGTGCCAGGCAAGTACTGCACATACACAGTGTTTCTCCCATGATCTGCCCACATCCTGAGGCAACATCCCTGAAGGTGGCCCCTGTGGGAATAAACCACAGCCACAGAAAGAACAGTGGGACTTGTCAGCAGCTCTAGGCTTGAAGACTTGCTTTTCTACATTAGCTGTGGCCTTTGGGACCAGTCCGCTCCCTCACTTGTAGAATGAGGTAGAAACACTAACTGTGTAGGGTGTCGGGAGCCTTGTGTGTGAAGCACCTGGGTTTGAGCTTTTTTTTTTTTTTTTAAAGATTTATTTATTTATCCATACAAGAGCTGGGGCACAGGCCAGAGTCCAGGGTGGTGAGAGGATTCACCAGAGACAGAGCAGGGAGCAGTACAGGCAGACTGACTGAAATACACTGCTGAGGGGAGCAGAGGGCAAGGCAGGAGAGGTCTGCTACACCATGTGGGTCCCCTCCATGGCCGGCGGCAGGGATCAAACTCGTGCTGCAGCAGCTGTGGTTTGCTTCATAGTGCATTGCTTAACCCACTGCGCCACCAGGGAGGCGCCCTGGGTTTGTGCTTTTTTTGATAAATGCAGATTGAGTTCACGAGGGTCCCACTGCAACTTGGTTCTCTGGGAAACCATTGCATGATTCACGTGGCCCTACTTAGGTGCCTTCATAAAGATACCACTAGCGTCCAGGATTGTCTTGACTAGTTCCATAATATTTCAGTGAGACAGATCTAAATTTGCAGCTTTCGGGGTGGCATTAAAATAATGTGTTTATGACTCTGGGAGGTGTATTAGTTGCCTCAGCTGTCGTAACAAGCAACCACAAACAGGGTGGCTGAAAATAACAGAAACGTATTGTCTCATGGTTTAGGAGATGAGAAGTTTTGTTGGCTCTTGGATGACTCTAGGGGAGAATGATGACTCTTTGCCTTTTCTCCCTTTGCCATCCATCTTTGGTATCCCCTGGCTGGTGATGCCTCACCTGGCCACATGGTATTCTTACCCTGTGTATCTCCATCTCGTCCTCCCTCTGTGCATGCTGTCTCTGTCTAAACCTCCTCTGTCCCCAAGGACACTAGTCATGTTGGGTTAGAGATCACCCTCATTAGTCATGTTGGGTTAGAGATCACCATCATTACCTTATTTTAGCTTGCTTACCTTTATAGGGACTCTCTGTCCAAACTAGGCCTCATTCTCAGCTACTAGGGAATAGGAACTCAACATTTTTTTTGAGGGAATACAATTCAACCCCTAACAGTAGTTAGAGCTGGGTTCAAGTGTTGGCTCTACTACCTGCTAGTCAATTTATTCCCCTCTCTAGCATCAGTTTCCTTGTCCCTAAAATCAGGACTATATTATTAACCACCTTATAAGGTTGTTGTGAGAATAAAAGGAGACACTGCCAAGTGACTGGCAGGTGATGAAGGAAAAGAGTATTTTCATGGACTAATTCCCCACCCCCCCCCTTTTTTTAAGAGAAGAAAGTTCTTCCCAGAATCTCCCTGAAGGAATAGTTCATATTCCCATGTCCTAGATACAAAGGAGGTTGAGAAAGTGAGTTTTAGCAATGGGAGAGGCAACTGCCAGTAAAGAAAGAGGTGGGGTGTGGGTTGAAATGGGGTTTTGGGGAAGACCCAGCCCTGTTGCACTTATCTTATTCTTTGGTAATATTCCCTATGACACCTTTGTGGCACTTCTCAGCCACCTTAAGAGTTCAGAAACCACTGGGTCAAATGTTCATTGGTGTGGATGTTATTTCTTTTTTTTTTTTAGATTTATTTATTTATGCACACTAAGAACTACAATACAGGCCAGATTTGGGGTGTGTGTGTGTGTGTGTGTGTGTGTGTGTGTGTTGGGGAGGGAGTGGTGGTGAGAGGATTCACCAGAGACAGAGCAGGGAGCAGAACAGGCAAACAGACTGAAATATACTGCTGAGGGGAGCAGTAGGTAAGACAGAGAGGTCTGCTACGCAATGTGGGTCAGCTCCCTGGCCAGGAGTAGAACTCATCTTATAGTGGCTGCAGATAGCTTCATAGTGCTGAGACTTAACCCCTTGCACTGCCAGGGAGGCCCCTGTGGATGTTATTTCTGACACAGATTCATCGTGATGATGTCTAATTTTAAGATCATAACACGTTTGTAGTAGCCAGAAGCCAGACCAGTGTCCAAGGTTCTGTAGATCCACAAGCAACAACCTCTCTGTGACTTCAGTTCTGTAGTGCTTTACCGACATCTCCATCTTCCTGAAAGAGAGGGCTCTCTGTATTCCCAATGGGACAACAGGATCCCAAGTTTCTAGATGTGAGTCAGTTGGAGATCCTGACACTGACTTAGGGAGATGCAGGATGTCTTGTTTTGGTGCATAAACAAAGTTTCTACCCAGTGCTCCTGGAGGATTCAGTATTACTACAGTGTCCCCAAAGTGTAGGAATAGAACCTGCTTTCTGGATAGCATTACTTTGTACCATCATGTCAATATAACTCAGCAACTAGAGTCAGACCCTGCATCTGTCATCATAATTTTGATCCTTATGTTGCCTCTTTCTAGCTGTATATTCTTAGAAAATTACTTCTCATTCTAAGTTGCATTATGTGTAAATTAAGGACAGTAGTATTACCATTTTAGGACTGCCATAAGAATGAAATGGAGTATGTGACAAAATCACCTGTCCCTGTGTCTACTATCTGGGAGTGCCCCTGAAGCTGCAGGTGAGGAGTTGGGCAGATGTGCCTTCAACTCTTGCAAAGTACTTTCACTTTCTAGCTGGATCATCATCACAAGCTACCATTGCCTTTGGCATCTGACCCTTATTCAGAAACATGACCGTTGCTGAAATGCTTCAACCTTCCAGGAGGCAGGGCCCAGCAAGTCAGAATGTCCTATAGTAACCTTCCAGCTGAGCACCATGAACAGTGATAGAACAGAAAGAAATGGAGTGGGAGCTCATGCATGCCCAGATAGCCTGTTGTTTTGGCATGGGCATGGGTGAAGGGGCTGAGAAGTACACACTGAGCTGAACAGCAAAGGCAGGGGCAGGAAGAAGGCTGTGTGCTGATAAAAAGCAATGACCTGACTTTTTTTAATGCTTATTTTATTAATTTCTTTTTTTCTTTATATATATTTGACATTAATTATAACCCCCATGGATTCCTCATCACCATTTCACCAGTGCACCATCACCTCAGTTCCTTGTGCTCTTATCTGCCCTCAACCCTTTCCTTCCCCCCTCCCCACCAAGTGTCCCCAATTTGTCCTTGTCTTTTTGTTTTTATTATTTTTATTATTGTTATTATTCTTTTCCTTGATCCTTATTTGGTTCCCTTATATTCCTCCTAGGGGGGAAACCATCCAGTTTTTTCTTTTGCCTTCTGACTTATTTCACTGAGCATAATCCCTTCCAGCTCCATCCATGTTCCTATGAATGACTCTAGTTTATCTTTTTTGATTGCTGAATAGTATTCCATCATGTATATGTACCACTTCTTCTTGATCCAATCATCTGTTTTTGGGCATTTAGGTTGTTTCCAGGAATGACCTGACTATCTAAAGCCCCAGGTCTGAAGACTAAATGGTTGGGAGCAGAATGACCATTTGTATCTCCTGTAAAATGAAAGCTAGTGTGATTAGTGGTATATAATTATAATGGTGTTGTGTGTTTAAGGGTGAAAGCCCCACCCAAACCTCTGCTACCCATCCCAGATCTGCTGAAATAGATTCTTGATAATAAAAAACCTGAGCATCAGCAATTTTGACACATTCTCCAAGTGATTTTGTTTTACCTGCTTATTGGTTGATCTTGGGGATGCATTGACTTACCCTTTGTTAAATGCTCCCCCCAATGTGGTATAAAAGTGCAGAAGTGCAGAATTTCTTACAATAATTATCATGTGGGTAGCATTTCATAATAGTTGAAGGAACTCTATTTGGGATCTGAGCACCTCAAGTCTAATCTTCATTTTCTTTCAATTTACCCATAGGAATTTGGGCTAATCCATGTAACTGCTGTTTCTCAGAGATAATGTCTGCTTCTTACATGACCTTGTAATCATCACAGGGCCTGTATAACAGCAGGTGTGACCACAATTATCTTTTAAATGCAATGCTACAAACTTTCTCTTTATCTTGGAATTTTCTGCACTCCCAGTTTTTCTGGGCAAATTATAACTGTCACATTTTGCTGATCTTGAACTTAGCTGTCACATACTCAAGTGAAAAAACAGAAGGGAAAAAGCATATTCACACACACACACACACACACCTACATTCATTTTCTCTCTTTCATTCTCAACTTCTCTTTTCTCTCCCTCTCCTCTTTCTTCTCTCTTGTTTTTAACCTCTCCCCGCTCCTTTAATTAAACAGCCAGACCAGATGGCACTAATTCTCAAGATACTTTACAGGTAGACAATCCTCTTAAACCTTACTCAGAGCTTACTCACTCATATTTTGTATATAGTTCTAACAGGACTTGGTTATCAAACTTCAAAGTATCAATTAGATCAGAACCAGTAAACAGAATAAAAATGAGAGGAAATGAATAGGAACCAATAACACTATATCTTAGAAATGATTGCCCAGCAGCAAGGTAGAAGAAAAAGAAAACAATATATAACAGAGTAATGTGGAACAATTGAGTTTAGAGCGAAGAGACACCTGTGCAATTCTCTGCCCAGTGAGCTCCCTTCTGTTTCTAAGGATAACTTTGAATCATCAAGAAGGCTAAAATTTTTAAATATAATCTAATTTTTAAAACATCATTATTTTTTCACAATAAGGTTAAGTTCTGTATTTTCTGTTTAAAAAGCATTGATATGGGTGCTCCACTTAGGACAAATTTATATCTAAAATATTTAAAACTTTCAACAAGATTTGACTTCTGAGGGTCATAGTTTTAGAGTTAAACAGCCTCATGATCATAATAAATTAAAATTTATTGACTGGGTATTTGACAATAATCCTCTCCATTAAACTGGTTGACTAGATGTGACCCATTAATTGAACTGGTAAACTAAGCAGAGGAAGTCTTTCTGCCATTCCAGTGTTAAATGAATCTTAAGACCTTTTCCAAAATTAGAAATACAGACTCTAAGAATTAATCAATTTTACGTGGTTGACATAGAGATTTAAGGACTCTAAGAATCAATTTTCATAGAAGCATATGTTCAAACATCCTTCTTATTTCTCCCCTTTAAGTCCCTTTATTCTTTACCACATCAATAGTGTTCTCTCTTCCCCATTCCCACCCTGCTCCATCTCACAGGTTCAAATCTATTCCCCATTCTTCAGTCAGTTCAGTACTACCTCTTCCAAGAAGCAGTTGGAAGCCTTCAGTTGAAACTGATTTATCCTTCTCTGAACTTCCTGGGGATGTTGCTGATATCTTTCATTGTATGTTTCAATTTCTATGCTATAGTACAGGTTTTTCTTTTTTAAATTATGGCTTCTTTCTCTTAATAGTCTGTAAAGGGCTTGAGGACAGATTCTGGGTTTGATTCATTTCTGTGTCTTAATAGCACCTAGTATAGTGTCTCACATATAATGGGCATTTGAATGCTTATTGAATGGACAAATGAATGAATCAGGCCAGTCAGCTGTTTATTCTATGCATTTGTCAATGTTACATGGCTGACATAGAGATTTAGGACTCTAGGGGAAATTAGAATTTACAGACAAAGGCATTCATATGGAAAATTAGTACTCTGGTTCTTTTTTTATCCTTAAAGGAGTAACAATTTTCCCTGTTCTTAAAAGGTGGGGCCTTGTTCAAAAGAAAAGTCTTTGAATGTTACTATATGGCAGTGAATGGTAAAGCTATAGTTTCAAAGCACATTTGCTTGACACTCTGTGGTTCATTAGTTCTTAACAAAAAGCAGTCTAATAACACCTCTTATGGGTCACATGCAGAGATTTCAAATCCTTTGATATACACAACTCCTTTGACTACCATAACCCAAGATAATGGCAGGGTGGACAAATATTTTTACTCTTGCTTTTCAAATGAAGAGTCTGAAACTCAGTGAACTAATAGGAATGATGCAAGATTGCATGGTAAGTAGCGGATCAGGGCCATTTTTGTCAAGTCTGACTTTAGTTCTGGTAAACACAAATAAATCACTAATTCTTGTTTGGTTCAGTCCAACATTCTCTGCCATCTTTGAGCAAGCACAGAAACCACTGAATCTACCCTTAATTGCGTACTTCCTACCTCACTGTGTTAGTTTTCCTTTTAAACATAGAGACAGTGATGTTGAATTTCATGTATCAAGTTGAGTAGGCCAAGGTAGCCAGATATTTGGTGAAACATCAGTCTAGATGTTGCTGCGAAGATTTTTTTTAAAGGTGATATTAACATTTAAATAAGTAGGCTTTGAATAAAATAGATTACCTTCCATAATGTAGGTGGACTCCATTCAATCAACTGAAGATCTTAAAAGAGATACACTGAGATCACTCAAGGAAAGGGAATTTCACTCCCAGCAGCCTTCAGACTTGAGCTGCTTCAGCTCTTCTCTGGGTGTCTGGTCAACGCATATGCCATACAGATTTTGGGTTTGTCAGTCCCTGCAATAGTGGAAGTGAATCCCTTAAAATATACCTTTGTTTATGTGGATAGACATATTCTGTTGGCTCTATGTTTCTAGAGAATTTTGAGTAATATAGACCGCTCCTAGTTTATAAGGATAATTTGTTTTGTAAATGCATTTAAATTTAACAGATAAGAACTCAATGAATTCAAATGATATCAAACTTTTTAAAATAGGAAGGAAAAGAAAAACCTCCTTACCAAATAACAAGCAAGCAACTAAAAAAAATTTTTTTCCCAAAGGCAAAACAGATAATGCAACCCTGGACATCATCGAAAGTAGCATTTCAACTTCTTATTCTGAAAACTGACCTTAAAGATCAAAGAATTAAGCACTGGTTCTGTCCTTCCTGTATTAGTTACACTGAAGGGTAACTGAGCCCTAACTGATGAGAGCACAGTCTTCTTTATGAAAAGAATTGCAGTCGATAAACGTAGAAAAAAATTACAGCGCTAGAACTATTTTCTAATCTCTGATGAAATTATTCAGGCACTGACCAACCATAGACAAACATGTGATCAATGGTTCATGAAGAACTTCATGGAAGTGTGATCTTGCTGATTTCCCCTGCACCCACTCATCAGTGTGTGACTACTATCAATAAGATAATCAGATATGTGCACCTCTTGACATGCACACTGTACAGTAGACTTGAACCATCTATGAAGAATTCTTGCCAAAAAGGAAATGGACACTGAATCAAACCTTTAACTCAATGCAGAGGAAATACAACAACCAGAAGAATAAACTAAAGTAAATAGTAAAGCAATAGGATAAAAGAGATCAATTGGACTACTGCATGAAAAACTAGAGGAAAGGTCACCATAAGAATTTGGTACTCCTTTGGGTTTTATTATTGCAGTGACATGATCCAATTTTGCTCACCCATTTCCTTCATTTGGCCTTCAGTCAACATCCAAAAGTCTGCCTCCTGAGTCAGGCCAGGACACTAGTCCTCTATCTGCTGACCTTGTAGTAGAGACTGATAAAGTTTGCCCACTTGATTCTTGGAGGCTGGAGGCATTTGCATGTCCTCTGGCTCCCAGGCAGAGGTATTCCAATGTCAGTCTATTGGCATGGAGGCTACATTGTGAAATGCTCCTCCCAACACCCTTTGTCTTGCTTTTAAACATTTGCCCAAGTATTAGAGAATCAGTGTAGAAAAATGGAAAGTACACCTAAGTATAAAGAAGAAAATGTTGGTAATTACGTGGAGTCCAATACTACTAAACTTGCTTTTAGACATAGATACATATATTTTTTGTACCATCATGGGATAAATATATCCCAATATTGTATATACTATTTAGGAACTTGTCTGTTTTTTAAACTTAATATTATATTACTAGCCTCTACCATGGTAATGAAGTCACTGCTACCATGAATGCAGACTATTCCACTGGAGAGATGCACCATCCTTTATTAAACTAGCCCTGTTTTGAATATGGAGCTGTTGTCAACATTTTGGTCTTTATTTTTATTTGTACATGCTTCTTATATAATTAATCAATATTTTCTATAGTATAATTTTCTTAAAATGCTACTGCTAGGTAAAAACATTTTCTAATTTTAAAGGTTTTTGGCACCTATATACATATACACAAGTATATATGTACACACACATATACATACACACATATGTATAATCAAATTGCCCTATAAATAACTTGCATAAATGCAATGCTTAGCAACAACAATAAGCATTTTTTTTCCATTATCATCACCATTGTGATCACAACAGCTAATGTAATTGAGCTGTTAGTATGTATTTGGCAAAGTTCTAACCATTTTATTCATAGCAACTCTTTAAATTTTGTCATAACAACTCTGTGGTGGGTACCATGATTATTCAAAATGTATGCTAAGGAAACCCAATTATAGATGATTATGTTTATAAAACAGAAGTATGTAAATGAATAAGTTAAAAAAAACTATTTCCCTATCTTAAAACCCCAGTTTATTGACTAGACACCGTTAAATGTTTATATTTGTTGAAATATTTTCTTTTTATTTTTTTCTCCAATTAAGCTTATTGCAGTAAAGTTGGTTTACCACATTGTATTTGTTTTAAGGGTTATAGGTTCAAACCTCAGCAAATTTTTTTTCCACACCATGCCCACCACCAAATAGGTATTTTTTATGCACATAAAATCATGTAAGTGTATGACTAAACCTTTTTTAAACACAGAAGGGATTATCTACGTATCACCATATATATACACCACATATGTCATCATGTCCCCTACGATCTGCACTTTTCTTTTTAATATTTATTTATGTATACAAGAACTGGGGTACAGGCCAGAGGTGAGGTAAGTGAGAGGATTCACCAGAGTGGGGAGCAGAACAGGCAGGTCAACTGTAATACACTGCTGAGGGGAGCAGCAGGTGAAACAGGAGAGATCTGCTGCACCATGTGGGTCCCCTCCCTGGCCAGGGATCGAATTCGTGCTGCAGTGACTGCAGACAGCTTCACAGTGCTGCAACTTAACCCCTTGCACCATGAGGGAGGCCCTGCACTTTTCTTTTCACAGTGTATCATGGTCATCTTTCCACAGAGGTTCACACAGATTCCCCTCGTTTGCTTTTACAGCCACATGCTATTTCATGTGCTATTTGGCAGTGTGTCACATGGGCTCCTGTGTTTCCCTCACCTCCCTAACCAGGCTAAAGAGGTCTATAGCACAACTCAGCAGCACTTAGCAAGGTCTAAGTGCATAACAGGTAACACTGAATGAAAAAGTGTGCTCTGTAGGGTGTATATGTTCCCTGAAAATTCAGGTATATGGAATGGAATTGCCAGTCTGAGAATGCAAACCTAAGAAAGTTATAAATCTCTAGTTTTCAATTAATATCTTTGGCAACTGGCTAGAAGTGATTGTGGATTGGGGGGAGTCATAACACCTTTGAGTTCCCCAATGAGTTGCATCCAAAGCATCTCCAGAAGACTAGGAATTCACTACAAAGGCACTTGGGATGCTCAGGTTCCATTACTGACCTTGCCAGATGTAAACTTGAAGAAGACATTTTTCCTCTCTTCTTCTCTTTGCTCCCGTATGAGAGGTTTGGACTGGTGGGTGAGGATGGCCCTTTGACACCCTATGAGCTTAGAACACAGAGCAAAATCTGTCTTCCTCTGTGAACCACGTGGTGAGAATGGGCATGACAGCTCATGTTCTCTGAAGAATGATCTTTACTCTTGGCATGTACACTTGACATTTTTTAAGATGGAAAAATACAGAAAGAAGAGCATATGATAGAGTCTTAAAGTGAGAGTGAGAACTGAGCCAATTCTGCCGTCTGGTCTTCCAGAAGCAGAGCAAGAGAAAAAAAACCAGCCTATGCTATTCATTCTCTCCTAATTTAAGCATTTTCCAAACAGCTTGGAATATTCTGTTAAGAGGGTACAGGGATACCCTTTGTAGGGTCATCTGCAAATTCAATTATTCTATTTAGATAGTGACAAAGGTACCAACTTGTGCATATACTATGATTATAAATAGGGAAAATATACATTAAAAAGGCAGAAAATACCACAAAAGAGTACAGTGATTATCTTTGGGCAACAGGATAACTGGTGATCCCTATTTTCTTCCCCATACTTTGCTATATTTTCTCAGTCTCCCCAGTGAATAGTAGGAAAAAAACCTTTAATATGTTATTAAAAATCAAACATAATTACACTGTCTGTTGTAGGAAATCACTTTGGGTAGTTAATATTCTCATTTCTTTCTCTTCTCTTCTGCATTTTTCAAGTCTGTCTTAATAAACACATTCATTTTAGAAGGAGACTCAACCCCATCAGGGCAGTTACATACCCCAAACTCTTTCTCTCTCTTCTTTCTAATAAAACCCTGATTTGGGGCAGTGATGTCAATGTCAACCCAACCCAATCCTCACCTTCCAGGCTTCCTTGCAGATGGGGATAGACATCTGCTCAGGGTCTAGACGATGAGATATGAGCACAAGGTTTTGCGGGAGGTCATTGGATGACTTGAGTGGCGTGTGCTGGCTTGCCCTTCTTGCTGAGTTCCTTTTCCCTGTCTGGAACTCAGAGACAATGTTCAGAGCTCAGAGCTACAGTGGCCATCTTGGAAACATGTTGTAAGAAATCATGATGTAAAGGAGAGAATAGGTACCTGGGACACCGGGAGCATCCTGGAGACACCATACAGGGCTGAATCATCTCCCTCCAGACTTTGGGCTATAGGACAGAGAAGAAAGTCCCTGCTGTGTTCTAGCCACTGCATTTTGTGTCTTTGTTAGTTGTTGTTGATTCCAGTTTTTAACATTTAAATTCCTAACCACTGCAACCATCTTTAAAAAAAAAAGTTTTAGTGGGTAGGGAATTGTAATTCACTTAGGATGGAAATAAAAGGCAACGTTGTATTAAAAATTAAGGATTGTCTCTGAGGCTCCAATAAATCTAATCTGTTTCACACTGTCAATGTTCCATGCACAGTGGTTAAGTTCATTATTTTTACATTTGGGGACAATAAGTTTGTAATCTATCCCAGCAACCAGGAAATCAATGCATCACCATATGCCTAAACTAAGACCATTTGTCATGGTTTACGCTCCTTCCAAAGAGTGCAAAACAGACCTCAACTTGAAGAAGCACCAACGTGGGCATAGTTACTTGAAATGTCAGATGGAAAACATGTTAGAAAACGGGGTGTATGCATGCATCCTGTGGAAGGAAAGGACTCAACCCTCTGTTAACTTTCCTTGGCAGGTCCCTGATTAACAGCCATGCCACAAACACAGACGGGTTTTCAGGACACATTTCCCTGTCACTGGTGGCTTAATTTTTAAAAGGGCAGGGTGGGAAAAGAGAGAAAAGGTCAGGAAAAAGGAAAGATCAGGGTCACAAATGCCAAAGGGCAGAGACCTTGGGAGTTGCTAATTAACTTCAATGCTTTCTTGTTGTAGAAGAGCAGGTGAGGTCTCACACCTTGCAGGCAGCTAGTGACTGTGTAGGAATTCCCACCAAAGCTTGGGAGAATTAGGAATCCAGACGGCAACTGATGCAGAATCTTTGGCCTCAGAGACATGGGGAACAGCAACCCTTTTCCTGGTGGTTCAGTCGAGGTGCCTCCATAAAGGAAAAGAGGAAGTTAGGGTGGCTTGGGTGAGGCTGTGGTCACAATGGATTCATCCGAATTCTCAGTCCTTCCTTCATGGTGTCTGTGGAGACGGCAAAGGGACAGCCTTGGCCTGGTTGTGGCTGCCTCATTTATGACTAGCCTATCTGTGTGTTTCCCTGCTCTTCACGCTGGGGGCTGTCACAGCAGCGCAGCTTCCTTCGAACCACACGTGTCTATGCCGTTTGTTTCCACAGATAGTTCCAATGATAATTTCTTTGCCACAACTAAAGGAAAAATTCTCCTTCCTTTTTACAACAAAGTTATCAGCATAGGATGGAGATTTCTTGATGTGTCCGGTTTTTTACTGGATGCCGTGGGGATTTAGAACAGACCCACAAGACACAATTCATTTGCTGGAGGCATTTAAGATCCAGCCAGGAGAGAGAACTCAAAGGAAATGAGCAGGATTTACAAATTAACAGAATTTACCTTTGTGGAATGCACACGCACACACATGTGCACACACATGCACATTTTAGTATGGAATTCTGCCCAAATATCTTAGCAATGCAAAAATCTAGTTCAAACTTGCAAATTATTGCTTCTTACTTTAAAAAAAAAATCCTACTACAAGTCTTTAGACAGGGTCCTCAACCCCATTTATCCAGAGCAAAACTTGGGGTTAGGTTGGGGGACACTGAAGGTTGATTTTTCTCATTATACACACAGAACATCAAGAGGTGACATGGTAGTGAAGAGTGAGCCAGTGGTTTCCAAGTTAGAGTGTTCAGGGACATCCACACAATGTACACGTAGTTTATAAGTATATGCGCACACACACACACACACAAAACATGTAACTGTCTACAAATATGTGCTTATTTAAGTCTGCACAAAGGTGAGCACTACATTTTTCTTCCCTGACAGGAATGCACTCAGAGAAACATTTGAATGCTATAGGTTCAGAGAATGGCTTTAGTATCTTTGTTGCCTAAAATGTATAAAATTGGGAAATCTGGGGTTGTAGTGAAGATTCAGCTGCTATATGTTTCGTACAGATTTTCCTGCTGTTTGGTAAGCTTCATGAGGATACACCATTGTCTGCCATGATGTGTCCCACACCTGGCACAAGGCCATCACAGTGTCTGACAAATATTTGTCAAATTAGATAGCAGTTCACAGACAGGAGCAATTCTCATCAATACTGTCCCTCTGCATCTGTGCTATCCAAGCTGCAGCAAGGGAGCACACAGAGGAAGACAGCTTATATCAGAATGACCTTCAGTATAAAAATAAGCATATCATTCATAAACGTAGGCGGTTTGTCTTTAGTAACAAATCATTTACATAACACCTTACAACTGAAGGTATTGTGACCCTGTCCATAGGTATGCATCAGCTGGTTAGAACCAAACTAATACCTTGACATCTAATCTGCTTGGATTCTTTCACAGAACATGCTTATACAGATCACCGCATAAACATCGCTTCCTTAAAAAAACAAACAAACTATAAACAGTAAATGACAGAAAAGGAATGTAAAGATAATAACAGAAGAGATTTAGGTTGACTATAAGGAAATTTACTTTTACTTTTTTTTTGTCTTGGTTGGGGCCTTTTAGATCCTTTTTTAAAAGATTTTTTTTTTTTTTAAGATTGAGATCACATCAGTTTAAAGCATTATATAGGTTACAAGATTACATTTTCTCTTCCTACCAGCAAATGTACAGATACTATCCACTACCAACCAATTGGTCCCCTCTATTCATTCTCTACCCCCTGCTTCCCCTCTGGTAACCATCAGTCTGTTTTCTGAGACTAAGGGTTTGTTTTTGTTTTCTTTTTATTCCAGATGAGTGAAGTCATGTGGTATTTGTCTTTTTCTTTTTCACTTAGTTCACTTAGTGTAAGCCTTCAAGGTCCATCCACATTGTTGCAAATGACAAGATTTCACTTTTTACAACTGAGTAGTATTCCACCATGTATATTATATTCCACTGTGCATACTATGCCACATCTTCTTTATCCATTCATCCATAGTTAGACTCTCAGTTTGTTTCCATATCCTGGCTGTTGTGAATACTATCAATACTGACAAATAATTCGGATTCCAAATCCCACTGCCAGTTTTCTACTGAACCACTCTTGGGCAACTTTGAACCCTCTCTTGGAGCAGAAATCTCTTGTGTCCTTTCACCCCCCCTCCCCCTCCACATCCAGGTCCCATCTTTCTAGAATCTCCTGAGCCTCGCGTGCCTGTCAACTTTAAATTGCTGCTGGAGCTGGAGCGATTCCAAGCAGCAAAGCAGCAGGTCCCAGCATATGGTGGGTGTGTAAATAAATAACGATTGACTACAGCCTTGAACACAAAAGAAGTATGTGCAGAAACTTCCCACTATCTTGGGAGGATGTGAAATAGCTAAGATCTTTCTTCATCTTGGTGTCACAAAGCCCTTATCTGGAACACTGACAACCCAGAAAGGTCAAAGTCAAAATGAATTATTGCAACAGAGGTAGATAATAAACGCTCTCTTGCTTTCAATATCTCAACTACTAGTGTTCTCAGGGAAGATGAAGTAATGAGGAAAAGGCCATTCTGGAGACTCTTGAGCAATATTGACTGTGTCTGCCCTCCAGTTCTCAGAGATTTTGCCTAATTGGGAGGATTGTGCTAATAAAAAAGATCGTATTCATCAAGAGGATTGTGTTACTGGGTGTTCTTCAAAAATAAAGGCAGTGACAAACCAGTCACAAAGTGTGTCCTTCTGCATCCCACTCACCAGTAGCTCCATGGCCCTGTGCAGAATCTGGGCAGCTAGGGATGATAGGGCAAACTCTGGCCGAGCCAAAGTCCCTGGGTTGTTAATCCTGTTCTGTCAACTGAAAAGTTCAGGCAAGACCAGCTAAGACTCCTGTGCTCTTTTATCAGAATAATAGTTCACCCCCTACAAATGTTCAGGCAGATTAAAGGATGTGCCTGATATTCATTAAGTGGCTTTGGAAGCATCTGTGGGATATCTGGAGGGACTTGGGTATGTTAAGGTTAGATCTGAATTTTTTTACTTCAACCCAAAGATTTATTTACATTTGAACTCCTAACATGTTTTCTTTGTGACTTGGTCTTTGTAGAACCATGAGTTTCTTACTCCTGTTCTGCTCATTTACTCTTTACATTGCATCCAGTAAAACCACGACCGCATTTTCTTCCTAAAGATATTTTTTCCTATAGTCTACCCTCAGAAACAGATAAATGGGTATTCTCCTTGTGCATACTCAATTTCCTAGGTAACTGACAAAGTTGAATGATTTATTTTATTTATGCATACAAGAACTGGAGTATAGGCCAGAGGTGCAGGGGTTAAGAGGATTCACCAGAGACAGAGTGGAGAGCAGAACAGGTAAATCTACTGAAATACACTGCTGAGGGGAGCAGCACACCAGACAGGAAAGGTCTGCTGTGCCATGTGGATCAGCTCCCTCGCCAGGGATCAAACTTGTGCTGTAGTGGCTGGTGACAGTTTGATAGCACTGAGACTTTAACCCATTGCGCCATCATGGAGACCACACTCTGACAAAGTCTGATCTTCTAGCTTCTGTCCAAACTAGAAGCATGCATCACACCCAAAAGAATCCTGTCACTGCTCCTGGAGGGCTTTGACATGTTACACATCCGATCACATGTACTAAACCTCCTCTTTAGACACTGCGTTGAACTCATTAGGGATGTCTGAGCAAAGTACCACAGACTGGAGGCTTAGCGAAGTCACTGATATGGAGGTTAGAGGTCTGAGAGCAAGGTGTGGGCAGGACCAAGCTTTCTCTGAAAAGTACTGGGGAGGGATCTGCCCTGACCTCTCTCCTACATACTGCTAGTTCTTTGGCAAGTGACTGCATGATGTCAGTTTTTGCATGCATTGTCCCAGTGTTTGTGCCCGTGCCTGGATTTCCCCTTTTATGAGGACACCAGTCATATTAGCTTAGGAGCCCATTGTACTCCTGTATGACCTCATCTTAACTAATTATACCAATAATGACCTTATTTCAAAATAAAGTCCCATTCTGAAATGCTTGAGATAAAAACTTCAATATATGAATGTTGGGAGTTGGAGAAACAATTTAACTCATCACAGGCACTATATCCTCTTTCCAAATCTCTACTATATGTGGCAGCACTTCAGTCTTTACCCCTTCTTCTCAACACCCCATTAGAGGAGACTGAATCTGTCTGAACAATCTCCGGGTTCCAGTGATGAGGTACTTACTTTCACCTTAACTACTGGTTTAACAGTGGCTTTCATTTTGTTGAAATCCTACTCTGTGCCAGATACTTTATGTACATGATTGCAAATTTCACCCAAATTAACATTATTCCCATTTTGAAGTTGAGAGGGAAAGTTTAGGTGACTCATTAAAGGCTAGTGTTGACCTTGAATTTTCTGGCTCAAAGCCCAGACTTAGTCTACTCTACCTCAGTGTCTCCTGAAACATCAGAAGAGATTTTTTTCTGGCCAAGTTACAATAATTTATTTTTCCTCTGTTGGAAACCATGGCCATCTTATTTAGGAGAAAAAAATCTGAAAGACAATTAGATTATTCAACAGATGTTTATTGAGTAACTTCTAGGTATGCAGTTCTAGCGTGGGAGAGAGCTGGCCTGTAACATACATGGATGGGTATTTGTTTGATTTGTTTTTTTTTTTTTTTAATTTTTGTCTTTTATCTGGCAGCAGTGTTTAAATTTCAGAAGGCATTTAAGTAGTAGCAATTCTAGGCATGTCTTTATGATATAAAGTTTAAATACTACATTACCTGGACACACTTTTCATTGTCTTTTTATGTTTAGGTATAAGCCTATAGGAAGTGTAAGTACCAAGAGATGCAAAGCAGGTAGGTTTGTGTGAGTTACTTCTTACAGCATGACTGAGACTTAAAAATAAGTATTCCCTCTAGCATTGATGCACTATATCCTCAGGGTGTACATACTCTACTAAAACAATAGTGACTTTGATAATGACCATGGGTAGTGGCTGGTCTTATCACCCATCAGTCTATATCAGTGCTTGACATTTTTTATCCACTGCACAGAAATAGGTAGAGTTTTTAGTAGGTGGAGATAGAAGAACTGAAATAGCGGACATGACTATTCAGTATTCTTGAAGTCAAAGTTTAAAGATATTCAAATCAAATCCTTTGCATTGGTGTTGTGAATTGACATAGGACAGGAAGGTAAGAAGTACATGATGTTTACATGCCCCCTCTCTGGCAAAGAAAGAGGCATGGCACGTCAGAGCATAAGGCAGTATGAGGAAAAGAAAGTGAAAAGGTATATATTCTCTTCTTTTGAAACATAATGTTAAAATCCAACAGAGAAAGAACTACTTGTAGCCACTGTAGCTAGTGGTGATTAGGGAAAGTTCCATGGAGATAGTGAAGATGAAACTCTTGGAAGGAATGGTTAGATTTTAATATAGAATAAGGACAGTACAACATCAGTGCTTCTTAATCTACAGACTTGGCTTCAAGGGAAGCCAAGAAACAATGGAATTGGCTGGTAAATTGTGTGTGCAATTGTCAAGGGAGAGGACCAACAACATTCATCATTTTCAAAGGTGTCTCTGTAGCAAAAAAAATCTTTAAGACTTTAAGGTTTATGTTTTAAGTCCTTGAACAGTGAACTTCAAAAAGGCAAACCTGAGAATGAGAACCTTCTAAATCAGGCTAACAATGTAGTATCTGGCCCCGACTTGAAGTTTTTGTACAGAGATGGATAAACAGTAAAATCAAAGGTGAGGAGTTAGACGTGAAAGATGGGAAAAAAACATCGAGGTTGAAATCAAGCTTGTGATTTGAGACGGTAGAGTAGAGCCACAATCACACAGTTAATAGCAAATAAATTAATATTGGAGCATTGAGACAGAGAGAAGTGGACAGAGAGAAGAATACAAGCTTATAAACACGAAGCTAGGAGTCAGGAACACTAATTTTAGCTGAAGGGTTTATTACTGCTTTTGGACAGCTGTGAAAATACAGACAACAGAAGGGAACACAACCAGAACTGAGTTCAAAACTACTTGTTGTGTGGACCAGTTGTGTGGCCTCACACAAATTCTAGAGCATCCCTGAGCTTTCATTCCTTGTTTTTAAGCAAGTTTGTACCGTGTCTTTCATGGGGGAGGGTGAGGATGAAATATGAATTAGAAAGTATCTAACCTGTAGCAGACTCTTGATAAATGCTATTCCCTTCCTCCCTTCCTTATCTTGAAAGAGTTTTGCTTGTGTCCTACTCATAGTTATCGTCCAAACTATGTAAAAATATTGCATTTGCTTTCATAAAAAGTGTGTATGATATGAAAATAATGAATTAAAAGAAGGGGGATTAAAGGGGTTCTAATCCCATGAGAAAACAAAAATAAGACATATAATGTTAAAGGAACTTCTTGGTTTTTGATAGCAATGTATTCTACCCAGCTTTTAAAACACTGATTAGAATTTCACAGCTATGCAAATAATAGTCCCAATGAGAATTAATGTTCTATTTAAAAAATAAGAAATAAATCATGACATTTTAAAATACACTGTAGGAAGAACACAGAGTTGGGGGTGGGGACCAAATAGGAAAAGGGAATAATAGGACCTGAACCCCGATCTGAAGCCAGGTACTCGTGGGAAAGTCACTTCCTTCCAGGCTGTTTTCCTCATAGGTAATATTCTTCAAGACACTTCTAGTTACTATAAGATTCTAAGCACACATGGCATATTGAAAAGCTTGTTTTAAATGACGAGAAACTGGCTACTAAATATCCTAAAAACAGCTAACTATGTCCAGGCGCTGTTTACTAAAGTGCTTTCAATGATTAACTCGTTTAAATACCCCAAGGCACAAAAAGGTGGTTCTGGTCACCGAGCAAATATGCAGAGTGGGACGGGGCTCCAAGCTTTGTCTTGTAACCACTATGTTCTAAATAACCATGCTCCCTCAACGAACTCATACAGGCCTAGGATGTGAAGAACTGGCCACTTTAGAAGTAATAACATTCTCGAATCTGAAAAGTTCAGTGATTGACTTAAAGAGAAAGGAATTACTAAGTATAACATAGATTTGAATTGGTCTCTTTTCTCTCAACACAATTGCACTCTCTAAAGTCTTTCTCAGATGTTTCAGTCTCTCTTAGAAGTTGCCAGGACAGCATTGGCAGGTATAGACCAATAACTCGCTCTACTTTATAATAGTGTTGTTGACCTTTTGCATTTGGAGAACGTGACCAAGGCCGCCTTGGGTGTCTTACCTTGAACAGCTGCTCTATGCACCGTGAACATGGTGAGAAGACAGAGCTCCCACTTGTGTGTCCTGTGGGACCTGTAGACTGAGAGAATTGCAGCCATGGGAAGAACAGTTTGTCCACAATGTGTGGTGCTCTCTCTTCCTTGGTCTTCCTCAGCTAGCTTCACACTATTGTGCTTTTCTTCCCCCGTGGAGCAGGATCCCCCAAATGAAGACCAGACCCCCTTGCCCAGGAGGCTTCTGGAGTGCTTTGCTGCATCACCACTAAGCGGATGGAGGGCTGGGCTTCCTGAGTGGCCTCGGGAGCGTACTCCTTACTGGGGTCCTTGCCTCTGCAATCATAGAGCATGCAGGAGATGAGGAAAACCAGGAGCAAGATGATATAGCTGGTGACTAGGATGATCAGGTTCAAGGTGACAGGGTCGATCTCCAAGTAGAACTCCATGGCATCTCTCACTCTAGGGAAATGGGTCTAGAGAAAGGCAATGGGACCAGCTTGGGAACTGCTGATCAGAATAGCTAGATGGGCTCTGGAGTAAAAATACATTAATCCCCACTGCTTCCAGAGACCATACAGATTAAATGTGTTCAGTTTAATAACTTAAGCTCTTGCTCTTAATACTGCTGTCACTACAACACAGAAGCTGTCTCTCACCAGTTCACCTGTTCAAGAGAAGATTCATATGTTACCAAAGTGTGGTATGTAAGTAGGATGTCATACAATTGATTGTCCAAACAGGCCATGTTTGGGGCTTAGAAATGTAGCACTTGGTCCTTTCTCTTCTAGCTTATGCATGTTCAAAATGCTTGCATCTCTTCACAGTCAGCGTTCTCTTGACTCTGTCCTTGAGTTCACAGCATTCTAGCTTCAGCACAATCTTCTGCATAGTTTCAGCCTCCTGAGGAATTGGCTTGTCTACCCATCATGGGCCATGACTACTTCCTACATAATGTGACTCTGCTCTCCCTGGCCACAGAGCACAGCCTTGTCCTTTGGCCCTGGGTCATGAAGAGGGGCTGCTGGTTGCCACATGCTGAGGGCTTCCCTCTGGACCCTAGAGCTAGGGGAGGCCCTGGGAAGTCTAGGATGGAATGCCACAATCTATTTGCATTTTAAAGAGATTGCCTTGGCTGCTGTATGGAGGCAAGAAAAAAATTGAAAGAAATATAAGAATACAGACAACAATTGGTCTGTGTGTCTGTCTTTGTTCCAGTACCATGCTGTTTTTATTACTATTGCTTTGTAGTAGAGTTTCAAGTCTGGGAGTGTGATACCTTCATTCTCCTTTTTTTTAGTAGAGCTTTGGCTAATCGGGTTTTTTTGTGTCTCCATATGAGTTTCATCAATATTTGCTATTTCCTTAAAGAATTTCATTGAGATTTTTATTGGTATTGTGTTGAATCTGTAAATTGCTTTTGGTAGCACTATTAATAATTGGTAAGACCTGGAAACAACCCAAATGCCCAAAAGTAGATGACTGGATCAAGAAGATGTGGGCCATATACACAATGGAATGTTATTCAGCAATCAAAAATGAGAAACTAGGGCCATTTATAGAAATATGGATGGAGCTAGAAGGAATTATACTCAGTGAAACAAGTCAGAAGGCAAGAAAAAAATATCAGATGGCTTCACTATTAGGAGGAATATGAAAGAGCAACGACTACGACAACAACAAAAAAGAAGCAGCTCAAGGAAATGGACAATTACAACCAAAAGCAAACAAAAAACTCAACAGACCAAAAGGCCAAAGATAAACCAATGGGGCCTCCCTGGTGGCACAGCGGGTTAAGCAACGCACTATGAAGCAAACCGCAACCACTGCACCACGAGTTCGATCCCTGCTGCCAGCCAAGGAGGGGACCCACATGGCACAGCAGACCTCCTGCCTCGCCCTCTGCTGCCCTCGGCAGTGTGTTTCAGTCAGTCTGCCTGTTCTGCTCCCCGCTCTGTCTGGTGAATTCTCTCACCTCCCGCGACTCTGACCTGTACCCCAGCTCTTGTTTGCATAAATAAATAAATCTTAAAAAAAAAAGATAAACCAAAGGGACCATTGAGGGGGTGGTGAGGAAGGGAGGGCAAAGACAGGAATGAGGGCAGAAAGAGCACAAGGGATGGTGCATGGGTGGAATGGTGGTGGGAACTCCCTGGGGAATATAAATGATGTCAAATATAATTAAATAAATAAATTTATAAAAAAATACAGACAACCTTAGATTTCTAAATCACCATCCTGCCTCAGCTGTGGCCCTGTCTCAGCTGTCGTGTACAGGACCATGTTCATTAGCATGCCACCTGCGCAAGTGTGCAGCATGCCATGCTCAGAGGGGCCCTGTACTTGGTTTAATGCTCTGTTATTACGATCTTGAAATCCAATCATTTTTTATTTTGTACTGGGCTTCACAGTTGGGTATCTGGCCTTGACCTCATCTAGGCATTTTTAGCCAGACAGGACCACTTCTCCAAGAGCTAATGGACTCTTCTGAGGCTTCTAGGTCAAGGCCAAAGGTCCCAGAGCTCTGCTGGTATTGTTAAGTTTTAATGACTTGGTACTTTCCTGTCCGGGTTCCAATGTCCAACTTCCATGGGACCTGAGAGTCCAGGGTTGCTATTGAATGGCATACTTATTGATCTGGAGGCTTTTCTCAAATAAAATGTTCCGTAATCCTGTGACCCTAGACTGACCTATGGAATTACATTCCAGAAGAGGAATGGTTCTCAATCAATGCAGGTTTAGGGCCAACTTCACTGGACTCAACCGGGCTCCTTAAGAATATAGATTCTGGATCAACCCCAGATCTATTGAATTTGAAGCTTTGGGGCTATAATTTGGGAATTTGCATTAGTAAAATCCTTCATGGATACTTTATATATAATCAGGATGGAGAATCGTGGCAATAGAAGTGTGAGTAAAGGAGAAGTAAGCATGTTACCAATGCCTTGGATGGATGGCTTTCTCCATGGTGAAATGGTGGTGGGAATTCCATGTGGACTACAATTGATGTCAAATATATATAAATAAAGAAAAAAAGAAAAGAGCGAGAGAGAGATCAGAGGAGGCTCTCAACACAGACTCCAGCACCATCCCAAGTTCTGAGTCCAGCAGGATCAGATAGTACTTTTGACTGAGAGGATGTCCTTTTCCTGGTGGTGATTCGCATTTACCAAGTTCATAAGAGACTAATGTTTAAAACAGACTGATTTATTGAGTTAGAGTGAAAAATACTACTGCCACAGGTCAGGAGGACCAGTGCTGGAATAACTACAGTTTTTTGTCCCTTGAGGCAAATCTACAAAGTGCATTTATAACCAGCAAGTTTCTTGATGAGTATAGAACCTCAGGAGGTGGTACTGTCTGGTGCAGCTGTCGGTCACCTGGACTGCCCCAGGTCACAGCCAGGCATTAGAAGGAGCATTACAAAGAGCATTATGGACCAGTTCTTTATTTTGCTCACTCTGAACTCTAGATTCTTCACTTCTATAGTAAAGGAAGTCTGTACAGTGCAGGTTTTTCAACGTCACACTATTTAGGGAACTTTTTCATGGGTTTAAATAGATGATGCAAAAACGCTAAAACTGACTTTGAAGTGAGAACTACACATAGTTTAGTCAACATGAAACTTAACTGAAATAGATGCAGCTACTCTGTTCTATTGAGTAGTCACAGCAGCTCCAGGCTTCTCTGCAACAGTAATAACCCCTAATCACAACGGTTAATCTGGTCTGACCTCCTCTCTCCTTGCTTCATCCCAGTTCTGCTAAATCTCTCCATGGTGTCCCAGGATGTTTTGTTCAAGGCTATTGTTTTGGGTTCAGTATCTTATTACTATCTACAGAGAGTTTTTGTCTTTGTATCTACCAGCGCTCAAAGTTCAGGCTTTGCTTCCTGCCCTTGTGTTCAGTGAAATGCAGGCTACCTGTCTTGCTTAACCAGCTCTTAGGATAGCTGCTTTATTCACTGTGCAATCAACCTTTCCAAGAGCCTCTTTGCTTCTTGCCAGATCTTGAAGGAACTTTCCTCTTGTGCCATCTAGTGGCCAAAGCGGATGCTGTTAAATAAAGAAAAAATTGGCGAAAAGCAAAGGAGGGGTTAGCTTTTTCTCCTCAGAGGACAGAGGCAGTAATAAGAAGCCATGTCAGAAGCCCCTCACCCCTTTAATGGGTATTCAGCACATCCTCATTTGCAGTATGGTTGTGTACTTACCAGAGGTTGGCAGGTGGTAGGAACTCTGGAGTTTGAAAATGTGAATAATATCCAAACTACTATGTGTCCCATGCTAGAAAGCACTCATGGAAAGAGGAATTATGAGTTCCACTTAGGAATGAGGAATTGAAGGTCAAAGAGCCAATGGAATGCTAATTAGCTCACTCTCTTTCTCCCTTTCATCTCTGCATCTCTCATCTCCCACCTAAAGTAGAAATCAGTGACCTGTGTAGACTATCCTGTGTCATGTGCTTTGGGGAATGGGAAACCCAATCAGATCAGTATTCTGAGGATTCTCCATTTATATGCATGCTATTTATAGCAAAATCCATTTTGTCTGCTGGAACTTAATAATATCAGATTAAATATGTGCTCCATGTAAATGCATTTTCAGTTACTACAGTATACTCTTTAAAACACCAAACTATTCTGTATTTTTTATTAATATCTTTATACATATTTGACACCAATCCTAGTCCCCGTGGAGTTCCCATCACCATTCTACCAGTGCACCGTCACCTCTAGCCCTGTGCCCTTTCCGCCCCCATCCAAGTCCCTCCTCCTGCACCCCCTGTGCTTCTGAATGTCTTTGTCTTTTCATTCTTGTGTTTCTTTTTTTCTTTTATTGTTGTTCTTTTCCTTGCACCTCGTTTTTTGTTTGGTCCTGAATGAGTCACTTGCATTGGGATTTTGTCCTCAATGGTAAAATTACTAAGCGTCCAATGATTTTTTTTTTTTTACAAGTCTATGGTTATTTTACTTCCAACGTTATTAAAACTTGAAAATGCACTACAACTTTTGGTGTGCTGTATTTTATTGAGAAAGCCAGTCACTGAGTAAATTCCTATCCAGAATAGTCACTATACTGCACACCAAAAGTTGTAGTGCATTTTCAAGTTTTAATAACGTTGGAAGTAAAATAACCATAGACTTGTAAAAAAAAATCATTGGAAGCTTAGTAATTTTACCATTGAGGACAAAATCACAATGCAAGTGACTCATTCAGGACCAAATAGTAGTTAACAGAAATAAGACTTGAGGTCAAGCATCTGAATTCTAATCTAGTGCTTTCTTCAGGGGGTGCTGTTAACTGAAAGAGGAGTAGACTATAGATGCTAGAAAGTGAGTGTGGCAATGATAATAACAACCACATGCCTGCCATCTGTATTTTCAAAATCAACTTGACCTGACATCTGTACAGAGACTATAACTCCAACCCACTGCCCTTCTCAACTTCCCAGTCAGGACTAAGTGCCTTCTCTGGGGCCTCTGGGGAAATGCTACCACATTTTATCACTGAACGACTTCAAGTTAATTTTTTCCACCTGTCCTGGGTTGATAGTGTCTGCCTCCAAACTCTCATCCACTTGGAAACTCTGAATGTGACCTTATTTGGGAATAGGGGCTTGGCAGATGTGATTTGTGAGATCAGGTCACACTGGATAAGCTTGGGCCTTCAGTCTGGTGACAAGTGTCCTTGTAAGAAGGTTGTGCAGAGGTGGAGCAGGGACTGCGGGAGACATCAGGACATCCAGGCAAGGATGGCAGGGGACACCAGCAGCCAGGAGAGAGGCTCGGGACAGATTCACCTTCAGAACCTCTAGAAGGAATCGACCCTGCTGACACCTTGATTCCGGATTTCAGTCTCTACAACTGTGAGAGAATAATGTTCTGTTATTTTAAATGACCACATTTATGGTATTTTGTAATAGCAAAAGAAGAAAACAAATATTCCATCTATCTAACACCCACATAAAACCGAGCGGAGCAAACTGCAAAGTATATGTGACTTGTTTTGTCTTACACTTGCCTCTTCTGGCCCAGGGTCTGGTTCCTGCCTCCTTCTTAGGTCTGGATCCATGAAGAAAATGCCTGAGATGAAAGAAATGTGAAACTTACAACCCCCCCCCCCCACACACACACACAAATAAACATCAGACCTTCATTTTAAAATAGCAACTGGCTGGCAGCCCCTGATGTAGACTTTGATATCTTCCCAGTAAAATTCCTCACAAGACACAGGAATATATATCAAGGCTTACAAAAGAAGTGAAAAACTGTACAGCTGAGGGTAATATTTTTAAGATGTTCAGGCATTGCTCTCTCCTCTACCCTCCCCAAGAATTATTTGAACCCACTTCTCCTCTCATTCATTGCGTGGGGTTTCTAGAGGTAGTGTCTCTCAGAAGAGATATCACCTAGAAGAGCACACTTATCATTCTGGAGATTTTTTTGTAGACTTCTGTAAATTTATACCAAAGCCCATAGATTTAAAGCCGGACATTGTGGGGAGAGCAAAGACCACTTTTAAAATTGCGAAATATTGACTTTGTCCATCATAAGACTAACAGCATAGAATTTATACCACAGGCTAAAATACAGGTAAGAGAAAATGAAGAATGTGAGCAGTTTTCCTATTCTTATGGCTATGAGCTGAAAAGAGGAACCCGAGTGGGGGTGACATGAGCTTAAATGTTAGGGTACCCCTGTGAAGTTTCTTCCCTATCCCTTTCCAGCAAAACTGTTGGTGGAGAGACTATAGACTCATCCAGATGGTTACCGCATAACAAAAGGCTTGGTCTTTGATTCCATAGTATATTTCTGGTATAGTGTTGGGTTCTTGGAGATTCTGTGATCCCCTATATGACATTGAGTAGCAATAGTAGAGAACAATGAAAGGTGTCTAACTGGACAAACCAGGGCTGCTTTATAGTTAAAGGCATACTAAAATGGCACGAGAAATAAGTAAGTTTCCAAGACTCTCTGGGGTTGATATGGAAGAGTTGAAAGGCACTCTGTTATCTGCAGCCATACCTCTTCCAACAAGGACCTGTGCCTACAGTAATGGTTTACATGTTTTGTTTTCCGTTGCTGGCATGTCTGTTTGAGAGGTGGGGGGGAGAGAGAGAGAAAAGGGGGGGAGGGGGGAGGGAGGGAAGGAAGGAGGGAGGGAGTGAGAGAGAGGAAGAGAGAGAGAGAGAGGGAGGGAGGGAGGGAGGGAGGGAGAGATAGACTGTGATCTGTGATGTTGTGGGGAGACATGGTAATAGACTAGGGTGTTGATGAAGATGCCAAGAAGTGGTTTGGATTTGAGAAATATGTGTTATAGTTTTTTTGAGGATTATTGAAGGGAGGTAGGGAGGTGTAAGTGATGATGGAGAAATTTGGCTTGAGCAACTGGATATAACTGGGGGTACCATTTAGTGATGGGTGGGTGACTGGTTTGGGAGTGGGTCAAGTGTTCTTGGGATTGGTTAAATTTGAGATGTGGAGAAGCATCTGGATATTTGGGTCTGGATTTTAGATGGAAAAATGTGCATTGCAGATGCATACTTCTGAGTTATTAATACCTAGGGAGTATTTATAGTCATGGAACCACATGAGGTAGCATTGGAAAGATAGTATAGACAGGTAGGGGGCTAAAGATAGAGTTCAGAGGGTCACAACATTTAGAGGTTGAACAAGGAGGAAGGATCCAACAAATGAGTCAGAAAAGGAGAGACCAATGAGGGAAGAGGAAAACCAAGGAGCTTATAAAAAGAGAAATCTAGAAAGAGGTGAGTTAGAAAAAGGAAGTGGCCTACAGTTTAAAAACTACTACATGATTGAGTAATATAAAAATAAAGAATTGACCATCAGTTTTGAGACCTTGATGAAAACAGAAGGGATTTTTTCAAGGAGGGATGGGGTAAGGAATGGAACTCGAAAAGTCAGGTTGAGAAAAGAATAAAGAAGAAAATAGAGAGTGAATACAGATAATTTGGAGGAGTTTGACTGTTACACTGAAGAGAAATGGGAAATAGCTGGAAGGTAAGTTTGGGACTGAAAGACTAATTTTTTTTTAAGATGAAGTGATGTTAAAGTATATATGTGAGCCAAGGGGAACAACCCAGTGTCAAGAGGAAAAGGACACTTATAGGAGTAAGTTCTTTGAGCAGGCACAAGTAAACATAGAAGGATGGGTCACAGCTAAGAGTTGGGACAATTCTTCCATGTATCAAGAGAGAAGAAAAAGTAAGAGTGAAGAGAATGAAGTGATCTGAGTTCTAGTGTCCTTGGTGAAAGAGGGATGGTTGGGAGGTTGTTGATGTCAATAAGTGGTTGTCTGATGGTCCAGTCTGATGACTTGTACGTCACCCACCAAGTGTAAGCCCAACAGCTCAGGCATTTGATGGAGAAAGAGGAAAAATGCATAAAAGTGGCAGCTGGGGTGATCACCCACCTATACTGCAGGCCCTGAGAATATGAATGTATTAGTTGTCTGTGGTTACTACAGCAACACAAATTTTATGACTTGAAATAGTAGAAATTTATTCTCTCATAGTTCTAGAGGCCAGAATATCAAAATCAATATGACTGGGTCAAAAATCAAGATTTGGCAAAATTTTGTTCCCTGTAGAGATTCAAGGGGGGAATCTGTTCCTCATTTGTTTGACCTTTTGGAGGTCACTGACATTCCTTGGCTTGTGGCCACATCCTTTCTATCTTCTAAGGCAACATCTTCAAATCTCTCTGTTCTAGATTCAGATGGTGTTCTATTCTGTGCTAAAACCTCCTTTTCCCTGAGACCCTGGTGGGGGGGGAGGGAAAGGAGGGGAGGGCAAAGATGGGGATGAGGGCAGAAAGTGCACAAGGGACTGAGGTGATGGTGCACGGGTGGAATGGTGGTGGATACTCCCTGGGGAATACAAATGATGTCAAATATAATTAATAATAAAAAAACCCTCCTTTTCCCTTTTATACATGTGGCATGCCTTCCCTCTATTCAACCCTAATTCATTATTTAAGGTCCAGTTCCCATGGCCCTTGCCTAGGTTCCTGATGCCTCAGGTACATGGCACGCTGTTCATGCTACGGCAGCATCATCAGTCCCATTTGCTTTATAAATATGTGTTCATCTTTCTCCCTTCCTCAAGTGATGACTAAGTGGCACTTTTTAAAATTTCTTAGATGCTTAACATAGCCTCTGGCCTATTCTTGGTGCTCACCCATGGGGCTAAGTTTAATCAGAGTATTTTTCTATTGATTTGACCAGAAATATGCTCCACCTACAGTTTGTGAACTAGTTAGTGGCCATTTCTTAGTACTGCTGGGGGCTGTACACTTGGCATCAGCCCTGGGGGAAGGGAGTTTGCACTCAGCAGGCACCGTGAACCCAGGACAGTCCTCCCCAGAAACCGGGTTCTCACATTCACCAGATCCCCACTGGGACATGGCTGGTTTCCTTCCCAGAGGTCCAGCCCTCTGGGATGGGTCTCCAGTGGATACTCCACCTGCATTCTGGGACTGTGGTCACTGGCGTGGATGTCCACTTGAGACCATGCCGCTGGCAGAAGAGCACGTTGGAAGAGACTTTAAAAATGAAAGTCAACTCAGAATTCTGGTGCCATTCATTCACCAAACAAACACTTCTGCTCACACTTCCAAGCCCCTGGAAAGGACATGCAAAGACCAGACCCTCCTCCCGGGGTCTTGTGTCCATGGGTGGGGTGCCTACTTTCATAGCTGTTTTGCTGAGTCTCCCCAGGACTCTGGTGAGCGTGTGGGCGGGCCAGGTGGAGATGAAGACGAGAGGCTGTGGTGTGGTGGAGAGGTGTGAGGACAGCACAGGGTGCACCAGAGAACATTCACTTTTTAAAAGCAACCCCTTGTGGCTTTGAGGCCGCCGTGGTGCTTTGCTTGCTAGTGAGTATAAGCCATCCAGGAAACTGGCCTTGTCCCTGCAGCTGGGTCTGACTCTATGGCTGAGATTTATAATGGGGACATCTGGAGCTGAATGGACACCTCCAAATGCCCTGGCACAACATGTGGGCTCAGCACAATGTGTTCAAAGTTCATTCATATCACAGCCCTTTCTTTTTATTTCTTCAGTCCTTTCTTTTTATTTCTTTTTCCTTTTTTAAAAGATTTTATACAAGAACTGGGGTACAGGCCAAAGGTATGTGTGTGGGGGGAGGTGAGAGGGTTCATCAGAGACAGAGTGGGGAACAAAACAAGCAAATTGACTGACATTGCTGAGGGGAGCAGAGGATGAGACAGGAGAGGTCTGCTGCACCATGTGAGTCACCTCCAAGCTTGGGATTGAACTTGTGCTGCAGTGGCTGCAGATAGCTTCATAATGCTGAGACTTAACCTCTTGTGCCACCGGGGAGTCCCAGCATGTGTCCTCTCCACACTCCTTTTTATGGCCTAGTAATATTCCTTTGGTGGATACATGACTTTTTTTTTTAATCCATCTTAAGTTGGATATTTGGGTTATTTTTATTTTTTGGTTATTAGGAATAACACTGCTATGAAAATTCCTGTACAAGTTTTTGTGTGGACATATACTTTTATTTCTCTTGGGTATGTATCTAGGAATGGAATCTAGACCTACTGATATACACTGATGAGGGGAGCAGCAGGCAAGACAGGAAGAGGTCTGCTGTGCCATGTGGTCAGCTCCCTGGGCAGGGATTGAAATCATGCCATAGTGGCTGGCAATACCTTCATAGTGCTGTGACTTAATCCTGGTGCCACCAGGGAAGCCCCTGTGCCCATTTTAAAATGGGTTATTTGTTTTTTCATTTTTGCGTTGCAAGAATTCATTATATATTCTAGATACAATTCATATTAGATTTATGATTTGTACCTATTTTCTTTCATTCTCTGTGTTGTTTCAATTTCTGCATGGTATGCTTTAAAGCACATACCATTTATATTTTGAAATCTAGTTCATTGATTTTTCTTTTATTACTTGTGCTTTTCATATTTATCTATGAAACCATTGCCTTATTCAAGTTCACAAAGATTGATTCCTGCTTTCTTCTAAGAGTTTTATAGTTTTAGCTCTGACATTTATCTCTAATCCATTTTTAGCTAATTTTTTTGTCTTTTGTTCCTTTCTAGTCCTGGTTTTGTTAAAAGCTTTTTCTGTGACCACTGAGATGGCCATGAGTTTCTTTTTGTCCTTTATTTGATTACATATGGTGTAGTGTGTAATCATAGACCTACTTTTGTATATTGGATCAACCTAGACTTCCTGGAATAAGTCACTTAGCCATGGTGTATAATTTTTTCTCTGTTGCCAGATTTGGAGTGTTAATATTTTGTTGAAGATTTATGCATCTATATTTATAAGGAATTTTTATCTGTAGCTTTATTTTAAAGTGACCTGTTTTTTGTTTTTGGTTTCAAAGTAAGTCTAGACTTTTGGTTGGGTTCAGTTTAGGTTATTCTTGTTCTTTTTTTTTAATTATTATTTATTAAGGGGAAAGTTTAGTTTCTTTGAAGTTTTTCTTCTTTTTTTCCCTACTTTTCTTAAATATGAATGAATCTAAACGTTGCTTTAGCTGAATTCCATAGGCTTTGATATATTTTCATTTTCATTAATTTCAAAGTGTTCTCTAATTCCTGTGAGTTCTTTGATCCACTGATTATTTGGGAGAATTTTGTTTCATTTCCACAATTTTTGAATTCAAATTTCCTTCGGCTACTGATTGTGGTCAAGGAATGTACTCTGTATGATCATATTTTTTTCAAATTTATTGAGATTTGTCTTATGTCTTATTGTGTGGTCTATTCTGGAGAATATTCCTTGTATATCTGAGAAGAGTGTGTATTTTGCTGTTGTTGAGTGAAGTAGCCTATAGATATTTGTATGTCCTCTTGGTTCATAGTGTTCATGTCATCTATTTCCTTGTTGATCTATTGTGTACTTGTATCCATTGTTGAAAGGAGGATATTGAAGTCTCCAACTGTTTATTTCTCCTTTTTGTCCCTTCAATTCAGTCTCTTCAATACATGAATGTTTGCTTCATGTATTGTGGAGCTCAGTTGTTTAGATGCATACATGTTTATTTATTATGTCTTGATGGATTACAGACTTTTTATTATAAGATGTTCATTTTCTCTATAAACAATTTTAAATCTATATTAATGTAGCCTTTCCAACTTCTTCTTGGTACTATTCATATGGTATCTTTATCCATCTCTAGGATGCTCCTTTTATTTCTCTGCTACCAGTCACATTGCTAGCAGCGTCTTTGATCCCAGAGTTCATCAACCAGCCCTAAACTTTGTGATGACCCACCTAAGCTCTAGTTTCTGGAGTCTGGTAACACCACCACCTTTTTGTGTCTCTCCAGCTCTAGCAATAACGGTAATTCCTTGCTGTTATAAATCTTTGGGTAGCCTCCCCCTCCACTGTTTGACTTCTCAGTCTTTCCATTCCCTTTATAACTAGCTTGCTCTTTTAAAGACCCTAGAGTGGGTCTTGTTTATTTCAACCCTGAATGAATCAAGAGTCCTGTTCTTAAGGAGTTTAATGTATATAAGTTAATATTAGATCACTTGTGCTACCAGTTATGTTTTTGGTGTCACATTTAAGAAACTGCCTACAGTTATGACCAAGACAGGCTTGAATGATGCCTTACCTTAAACAAAGGCAGGAAATCCAAGTTTGTGTAGGTATATAATGGATATGGACAAATATAACAGCCTTTCTTCTCTCCAGAGTTATAAAGAATATTTCGTGGGGTGTGGTACAGTGAGCCTTATGCTTCACAAGTTCCCTATACATTATTGGGTTACCTTCATTCCTTTCTCTGGCCCTCAGCTTTCTTTTTTCTTTTTTTTTTAGTGTAAAAGAACTTTAAAACAATTAGTGTGCATAGAGAAAGAAGAGAAGAAAGGATAATAGTTTCCTAATAAAACACCCTAAGTTATCCATTCCCCCATGAGTGAATATGTAGCCAAACAGAGGACTTTAGTTCTCTGAAGTGTAATGTGAGGAGATTGAATTGCTTAGGAGACACTTAAGCTTTGGCACCTGAGACTGGGCAGGACTTTCTTGTGGCACACTGCCTATTACTTAACCACTCTCTGATATCCCAAATTCCCCAAATGGAGGCATGAAAAGCCCTTGCTAAACTTTTCTTCCAGTCCAAAGGTTTTGGTTAGTCTCATCACTGGCATTTGTGACCCACTTGATGTTAAAGATACCAACAAGGTCTTGAACTAGGCAAAGAGGACTTTCAGGGAGTCTATCTGGGACAGAGTATTGGTAAGGGAGGGCAGGGCAACTTTAGCTTGGAACTCTTCCAGAAATTTCATCTGGGTGTCCTTTTCCATGTGCCAGATGCTTCTAAGAAAAAATGAACTTAGAAGTAGATGACTCGTGTTCCAACCTCACCTCTGCTAAAACTACTCTGTGACTTGGGCACATCGTTTCCTTTTTCTGGTTCTTGGATGTCCATCTGAAGAGCAGTGGGATTGAACCACGTTAGCTTCCATGTGCCTCTCAGGATAATCCTTGATAGCCTCAGGGATTTCCTTGGTTCTCCAGCTAGTATTGTTTCCCATAAGAGGTCCCAGATCTGTGGATTCCACATTACACAGTGGAGGGACTGGCAGAGGTACCATGTTGTCGGCAGGGGGTGGATATGGAGCTGCTATGCTGATTCTGATCTTCCAAGTGCCGGTGGTGGTGCTGACCCCAGGCCCTTTCCTTCTCATTATCCTTCCCGACTCCTCTGACGCTGGCTATGTGAACATTGCATATTTTGACCTTCAGTTTCAGTTTCTTAGCTGGTCTCTGAGTGAGGCATTGGGGATTCCCTAGTACTTTCCAACACTTATTGTGAGTTTCCCCTGCCCATACTGGCATGCAATTAGTGACTTTTGATTACACATTTATGCTCCATGAGAGGGTTAGTATAGGAGGACCCAGCATGACTTTCTAAATTCTATTCCATTCTTTGAGGCCCAGGCAGGCCCACATTCACTGCTCCCTCTCCTCTGAACACCCACAAGGTTAGCTCCAGGGATACCCAAATTGGCATATATAGTAATGACATTTTCTATTTTAGGCTAGATTTTGTGCATCTTGAAAACAAAAAGTACTTTTGGGGTAGTCTTTGCATTGTTTTGAAAAATGCTGTGATTTAAAAAAATATTTTTATATAGTTTGGCATAGTTCAATAATGGCTTGATAATGAGAGGAGGGCACTTATTCTGTTGGATCAGGACCCTACCCTTTTGACTTTAATTTAACTTCAATTACCTCCTTAGAGACCCCATCTCCAAATGCAGGTGAGTTAAGACCTTTGTGGGAACACAGTATTTTGGCGGGGGGGGGGGACACAATATTTCATTCCCTCTCAGGGGAAGAGATGGAAAAATAAAGAGGGAACTGCCTATGTGCAGTAAAAGTATAAGCACACACATGAAAAAGCATCCACTAAACTAACTTCAGGATGGGAAAAAGGGGATGTAAATGGAGGGGTATTCAGGAGCTGAAACTGTATTGACAATACTTTGTTTGTGGTGGGAAAAGATCTCATTATACTATTCTTTCTGCCTTTACTCATGAAATAGTTCATAATATCTAAAAGACCATGGAAGATAAAATTGTAGTACAATGTGGTAAGAACTGATGGGGTGGGTCAGGCAAGACTGGTATGCCCAAGGAGCACATAGGAGGAGAATCAGGGGGGTTTTGGAGAAAGTGACCCAGGGGAGCAGGGATGATGCAGGTGAAGAGGGGAGGCTAGTGGTGAATGGTCAGTAGCAAGAACCAAGGCCAGAAACTGCAGCCAGGAGACGTTGAACAGGTTGCTTCTTTCTTGGGATTGTTCAATTTGATGGATCATGAGACAGGAAGAGCCACATTATTTAACTTAGGCTCTTTACAGGGGAGATGTGCTCTTTGAGCTAGATTTCTGATCTTTGCTCCCTGAACAAGGAGTTGGTTGTGTTGGCATGCAATATGTCTTTTGCTTTTGTTATGTCTCTGGTGTGACTCTCCCTGCTGGGGTGAACGGTGAAGCAGACAGTGGGCAGTGTTTCCCAGAGCTGACCGCTCCCCGCTGCTGTACTTGTCCATTTGTCCACTCATCCACCCAGTCTTCCATCGATCCCCACTAGCATCCATCTACTGAATACTCCCTCTGCCTGGTATTGGGCCAAGTGCTAGGATTTGAAAGCCCAATAAACCATGGTCAACTGATGACCAGTGGGGGTGTCGCCTGACAGAAAATAATAAGGCTCCACATCTGTATGAGGTTTTCATACTTCTAAGCACATTCTTGTGTCTTATCTCACTTAACCCTCAGGGTTGATGTTTGGGAGGTTTCAATGTTTTGATTGAGGAGAATGAGACTTTAAAAGTGACTTCAAGACAAGGGACTTTTCCTACTCTGTCAGGGCTTGACTCAAAGGGCTCAGACTGTCATTGTTCCCTCTCTGCTTTCCCTCTCTGTTTGAGGAGACCTCAGACAAGGCTGTCTGTATCCTGTTCTCTGAGAATGACATAAAGTGTTCTGAGAATGAGGAGGGAGCAGGTCCTGCCTGGAAGAAACCCTCACAGTCATTCAGTCTAGCGGATGACCTGGTCAACTAGAGGACAAAGAATAACTTACTCTAAAAGGGACTTAGTTCCCTGTTATTGTAAACAAGAACAAAACAAAGCAAAAGAGAACAGAGAGCTTCCCTAGAAGGTCATCACAGAGATGACTATTTCCCTTTACTCTATTGGTCCATCCACCCGTCCAGACCTAAGCAAGAGTTCTGGAGACATCCAACAGAAGGGCAGACCCTGAGTTCTGTGGAAGGATGATCCTTTCTATAACAGAAGGCATTTCTTGGCTGAAGTCAGAACATGCAACACTTCCCAGGTCCTGTGGGCTCGTCATTCTATGTGCATAGCCCCAGATCACACCTCTTCCCTGCCCCACCTCCAGTCCCTGTTTAGTTTCACTTGGGAACTATCTCCATGAAGCCAGGGAGAGAGTCTCCACTAGGGCTGGGCAACCCAGTGGCAGCTGTGGCCGATTCAGGGCTGCAGCCAGACAGGGATGCTCTGTCTGAGAAAGACTCTGCTTTGAACTTGGAATTTTGTAATCAGAAAATCTAAAAGAGAAGCTCTTTTAATTTCAGCACATATGTACATTTTGTGGTCTGCAAAGTACTAGGAATGATATGTAGAGAGAGACTGGTCATTTTAGGGTGTAGGAAGGTCTGATCAGGTCTGGGGCTAGCAGGTGTGAGGTGAGGGATTACCAGGCTGCAGGGGGGAGGAGGGGACTTTTCTAGAGGGGAGGGGGGAAGGGAAGAAGGACCAGGCAGAGGTTTGGGGCCTCAGGTCACCCTGACACCTGCTACCGTGGCCCCGGGGTGGTTTCCTGCCAGGACGCCAGTGCACACAGACACAATGGGTTTGTCTTGACAAGAAGATGCTTCCTGTTTTTCTGTGTGGCTCCTTGCTGGGCATGGAGAGGAAGGGGTTCACAGTCTGTGTTTTTCAGGTCACCCAGCTCCCTGAGGGAAGGGCGGGGCCAGGTGAGGATGGGGTCTGTGGGAAGGTGAAAGGGAAAGCAGGGGAGCAGTTTATTCTTCCAGAATTGCTCAGCTAAGTTTCGGCCACCCTGAGAGGGCGAGGCTGGCCACACTGTCCTCTGGCCTCCAGCAGCCCCCAGTCTTCCGTCCTGGGTGGCTGGTGTTTCCCAGAATCCCCTGGGTCCTTTCTCTCTCAGTGAGACCTGGTGCTACCTCTCACAGTGACCTTTATCTGGACATGGTGGTCACTGCAACCAGAAGCCTCTGTGGTGAGAAGAGGGGTGGAAAGTAATGAGGGTGTTCTCAAGGCTGAATGAGAAATCTGGAGTGCCCCTTGCCATCCCTCCAGACCCGGCCCCCCATCTGCCAGTCATGCTCATGTCGCAATCGGGTCTCTACATACTATTTACTAGAAAGCCAGTGTCTATGTTTATTCAGCTGCAGACCATGTGCTGTGGTGGGAGAGTGTGGGGCTCCTGTCTCAGCTCAGCTAGGTCCTTGAACCCTTCCTCACGTTCCCTCATCTGGGGATGGAGCCCCATGACCCTGGGTGTCCTCTGTGTGGTTGCATGTTAGGTCCCTTTAACCATCTCTTGGAAGGGCTGTGGGGTTCAAAGAAGTTTAGTCTTTGCACATTTAGGAACGCTTAGTAGAGCTTTCATCTGAAAGAAAAGATGGGGGTTTCTCCCAAAACCAGTCTGTTCCTTCCCACGTGGCCTCATTCTCCCTTGTGTCCCTTTGTAGCACTCTGGGCCCTTCTCACCCTGGCTCATTCACTGTTTCTGGCCTCCGTCTCCCTCCTGTACCCACTTTGTGCTTTAACCAGTCTGGGCCAACTTTGAGCTCCCCAAAGCAGTGTCCGTGTTCATTTACTTTTTCACATGCTTGTTCTCAGGCTAGGATGCTCTGGCTCTTTCTTCCTCTGATAATCCAGGATAGCCTCTGCATTTCAGGATCCTGAACTTAGTGACATCTGCAACAATGCTATATATGGTAACATTCATGAGTTCCAAGAACTAAAATGTGGATATATTTTGGGACGCTATCCAGCCTACCACATGGACTATGGAAGAAAAATCAGTTTTTGTTTGCGAGGACCCAGTATCTATAGGGATGGTCCATTTTCAATAAAAATAGGGATAGAAATTGTAATAATATTTTTTCTTAAATTATCTTGATCTATTATTTTAGACTATATGAACAAAAACCCAGGGAAGATGAATATGATCAGCTATGCTACAGTCTTGATCTTAAATAAGAAAAGCAAAAGATACCACTTCTTAACTTCAGCAGTTAGACAGAAAGCAATTTTGTAGCTTGATTTCAAAAGGATCGACTAGAACTGTTACAAAAAATAATTGCACCATGCTAGTCACCAATTTTTAAGGAAAGCAAATTTTATCACTTCCCCAATTTGCCTTCCTTTCTTCTGTTCTCTTTCCCTTTTCTGGTTAGAAATGTTTCACACCCATGATGGCATTCTATATTTCCTTATCTGAAAATCATACCATCTGGTGGCATTCTGCATTCCTTTTGGACTTTTTATAACCTGCAATTAAGGTGTCGATCCTTAAAGATGCCTACTTTATCTTCACCCAGTTTCCCATGTAGAATTCATGTAGCATTAGTGTTCATTTATATTGATATGTAGATTGAGCTTCAGAGGCCATGCATTGATTTTTCATGTGTACTTGGCTCCAAGCTATAGAGAATGCTCAGATGCAACTGAAATTTCACAGTACTACTTGTCAGGATGTAGAAGAAACCCAGAGGGAGATACAAGCACCATATGGAATAACAGAAAATCCTGGTGACTCTACATTCAAAATATGTTTAGAATCTAAAACTTTACCATCTTCATTGCTTTCCCTTTGCATCAAGTGCCTGTCACATCCTGACTTGACCACTGCACCTATCTACCCGCTCAGCTTTCCTGAAGCCCTTACCTAGGCTATTTTCTACACTGGAACCTGGGTAAGCCTTTAAAAATGGAAGTCAGACCATATCAGGGATAAGATTCCTTTGCTCAAACTCTTTAATGATTTCCCATTTCACTCTGGCCAAAGCCAGCATTTGTATAACAGCAGTAAGGCGCTGCACAAATTGCCTAACCTACTTTTCTCTTGGATTTTCAATACCTTCCTGCTCACCTCTTCTACTCTAACCGCTGTGATGCTCCTTGGACCTTCCAAGTTGCTCCCATCCCAGGATCTTGCACTTGCTATTCTGTCTACCTGAATGTTCCTCCATTTATCTGTTCCTTGATTTTCTTGTTCCATGACTTCTTTGGATTACTGCTAAAATGTGACCTCGTGAGAGAGGGTTTCCATGACCACCCCCTAATAAAAATCACCACTCTCTTTGCCTAGGTCATTCCCTTTCTCCCTTTTCCTGCCATTTATTCATCATAGCACTTGGCTCCCTCTGACATACTTCAAGTGTTGTCATGTATTTTGACACATGACACCCCACAAGAATGTAAATTTCACAAGGGCAGGCTTGTTTCCTCCACTGCCTTATCCAGTACACTGCCCAGAATGTGGCACGTTGGAAGGACTGAATACATATCTGGGGGATGGATGAATGAATGAGCCATTCACAAACATACTTCTTGCTCTTCTTGATAGTCTCAAACTGTTGATTATGAGGAAAAGAACCCCCAACAGAAAATTAGACAAAAGATATGGAAAAGGGCATAGCCTAGTATCTGAATTGTACCACCCCCTAAAAAAACTCATATAGAAACCCTAAATGTTAGTATGCCAGAATGTGGTTGTGTCTGGAGGTAAGACCTCTAAGGAGGTGATGAAATTAAAACAAGCCAGACTGGTCTTAACCCAGTCTGATCAGTGTCCTTATTGGAATGGAAGTCTGGATCCCCAGGGATATCCATCATAGAGGAAAGGCGGGTGGGGCACAGTGAGAAGACATCTGCAGGGCCAGGGAGAGGCCTCAGGAGAAACCAGCTCTGCCAACAATTTGACCTTGGACTTCTGGTCTCTAGAACTGTGAGAAAATATATTTCTGTTAAGCCACTCCATCTGTGGGATTTGGTGATGGCAGCCAAAGCCGTCTCAAACACCCAGCTGCTACCAGATGGAATATTTTGAGTTGAACTTTCGTTGTTCTGGAGTGCTTTTATATGAAGCCAAATGGGAAGCACAATGGCTTGTTAAACTGTTCTAAGGGTCCTGTGGTTTGGGGAGTCCATTATTACTAGGAGAGGAAAGCGTTCTGTTCTAGGAACAATTGCATCAGACTGGATTGACTTCAACTCAGAAGTAAGGGAGGGCCAGAAGCCATTAGAGCAGCTGCTGCTCTCTCTGTCTTCATCAGTGACTGACCAATGGAGGCCTGTTCTGCACCAGGTTCCCCAATGGCTTCACATACATGGGACCATTCGGTCCTCACACACGCTTACATGAAAGTTTATCACCTCATTTTACAGATGAGAACACCAAGGCACAGAGCAGATGGGAGGGTTGCCCAAGGCCCATGTTTTAAGGGCAGAGACAAGGTTTGGATCTAGTGGTTCTGAAGCTAATCTTTGAAGGTCTGCCCTCTCCCTCCTCTTACAAATCTTTCTGCCTGCAAAGATTCACTAGTATTAGCTTCCCATTAGTACCAACAAACCTTTCCAATTTTATTTGTCATTATTCACTTATATGGAGAAATATTCACTGAGATAGAGAAAAACTATCACATCTTGTCTCTCAGCTTTTCCTTACTCTCCACCTCTACATTCTTACCTTTTTTTTTTTTTTTGGTTACTCTAATTTTCCTGTAATGCCTTCCCTATTATTCTTCTCTAAAATCTACTCTCAAAATCCAAATCTTATCTTCCCATAAAGTCTTGAATTAACTCTGTCCCCTGAAAAGTGTGTTGTATGCACACCTAATTTTGGAATTAACCATGTGCTGCTTTATGAAAAGTTTTCTATTGATGGCTCAAAATCCTATATAAATCTTTTTAGGACTTAACTACTCACCAGTTTTAGGTCTCATCTTCAAAACAGAATTAATTCATTGATATCAGAGATAAAATATTTACTTCCTATGATACTTGTAGCCTAACAAAAATACAAGAGATATTTGTTGATCAACTTATATTTGAAAAAACAATCAAGGTAAAAGGAGGAAACAATGTGGTCATTCTACTAAATAACTAGCACCACACTGAATGCTTTATATGTGTTAGTTCATTTATTGCTTATAATATTATTTATAATTATTACTACCATTGCCATTTTATAGATGAAGGAAATGAAGCATAGTCATATTGTGTAGTTTGTCTACAGTAACACAACTTGCAAATATTAAGGCTGGCATTTAGAAGTGCTGTAATGGGCTAATATAAGGGGTTTATAAAAGTGAAGGATTTGAATCGTTGTAATCAGAAGGGAGAACACACATCAAACTCTTAAAGTTCTGCCAGCCATATTTTGTTCACTAAAATCTGTGTTCTTGGGCACAGAGACATATTTCCTGCATCTAGGTAGATTTTATGACTGAGCAATAGCCAGGACATGTGATCACAGATGATGGATGCCCTTTCTGGGCTTGTCTATTCCACTGATGATGGAATGATAATGGTGATGTTGGGGGCTTACTGGATGAAGAGCCATAAGATGGCAGGAACCTGGGCCCTGGGTAATTGTGTGGAGAACTTCCTGTTGAGCAGGAACACCTTGAAACTCTTACACAGAAGAGAGAAAAACTTTTTGAAGGAGTCTATTTGTTTCCCTAGCCTAGGTTACCTACCTGATACACTCTAGCAATTGTGACATTGGCCAATGGAGTCAGTACACTGGTTCCAAATCAGCCCTCCTGATACCAATGCGAGTATTTGCTGTGGAGGGTAAAGGTCAACTTAAACTATGCCCCTCTCAGCAAGTAGCACCTACTAGAGTCATTAGCTGTTTAACAGCTTTTCAGTAAACCATGAACCTCCTATAAGATGGTGGTCTCAATAGGCTATTCCAGATAGCCCAGATGTGTTGTGAGCTATGCCCTGCAAGTTTGTGTAATTACACGCCATGAGATTTACCCACAGATGAAGTCACTGGTGGTGCAGTTCTCAGAATGTATCCCCATCTTTATTCCCTGGGTAACTGATCTTCACATTTAGGAAGGTAATGCTTAAAATATTCATGTACCAGTGACCTCTGACCCAATGTGCCACAAAAAGTTTTAAATAAAAGGCAACAAATTGGAGAATAATACCTCCAATTTATAATAATTTTATAAATAATATTTTATAATTTTAAAATGTATAAATTTTATAAATTTACAAATAACTTTATAGCTATGAGGAATAGACATCTCCAATCTACCCCTAAAGTGAAAATTCCCTGATCTAGGCTCATCAAGTTATAAAGTTTTTGAATTTAAATGGGCCATACTACAATCAATGTTTTATAAAACAATTTAGAATTTATAGGAAAGGTCAAAATTCATTTTTTTTGTTATCCTAGTAATTAAAATATAAAAGGCTTTTGAAAATATCTGGAGGATTGATACAAGTTATGAAAAACTTGGGCCTCCCTGGTGGCCTAGGTGTTAAGTATCAGCACTGTCCCGACCAGGGAGGTGGCCCTGTCTCACCCACTGCTCCTCTTAGCAGAGTATTTCAGTAGAACCTCCTGCTCTGCTCCACACTCTGCCTCCGGTGAATACTCTCCCTGCACCCCGCACCTTTGACCTATGCCCTATTTCATTCTCCACCACCCTCCCCCCTAAAAAACAGAAAAACTTGTAGAAGAGTGATAGAATCAGGCATTTCTGTTAAGATGACAGGATGAAGGAAGTAGTTTTGGCAGAGACTTCCTCCCTCCCTTCCTCCCTTCCTCTCTCCCCCCCCCCCCCCCCCCCCCCCCCCCCCCCCCCCCCCCCCCCTNTCCTCCCTCCCTTCCTCCCTTCCTCTCTCCCTCCCCCTCCCTCCCTCCCCCTCCCTCCCTCCCTCTCTCTCGTTCCTTCTTTCATGCATTGACCTTTCTCCCTTCTTTGAGCATCCATGTGAGGTCAACAACTACCCTCCATAAGGCACTTCATTCACCTTTTTAAACTTCCAGATTTGCAAAACTCAGAAGTGCAGTGTTCTCTCCTGCATGGACTTAGTCCCGGTTTCAGGCTTGGAAGCAACTTGAGAATTTCCTGTTTCATCTCATGCTCCTTCCTTCTTTCCTTTCTTCTTATCAGTTACCTCTTCTTCCTGTAGTCTCAGGCTCTGGGCCAAGCGTAGGTTGGCCTTCATTTCTTTCCCCCAGGCAGGTAGCTGCATCCTCCTTCCCCGACAGTAGAGGGCACCAGAAGACCATAACCCCATGTTGGTCTGATGCTTAAGGTCCAATTTGCCTTTTCATGTGCAGCAGGAAATGGACAAGTGGTTTTGGTTGATAATAGGGTTTTCTCATTTTCCATTTCTTTATATCACTAGTAACATACTTTTGGCACAACTGAAAAATAAACTTATTCTTCCCCCCCCCCCCCCCCCCCCCCCCNAATAGGGTTTTCTCATTTTCCATTTCTTTATATCACTAGTAACATACTTTTGGCACAACTGAAAAATAAACTTATTCTTCCCCCCCCCCCCCCACGTGACCACTGGCATTTTACATCTGTTTCACACACATTCTCTCCTTTGTCAGTTCCAGGAATTATTTTTTTCCCTACAATGCACTTGCTAGAATTATCTATGGGGAATATCCAAATCCTAGGATACTGCAAGTTTCCAGGATTCCCCCTCTACTCACCTCCATGGACTGACCCTCCACCTACTTAAGCTCATTTTATAAAAAGCCTGGAAAATGAAACCATTTAGAAAGAAGAGATCCTCTAAATTTCATAATGCACTCAAAAATTTGCCTTTTAGTTGATGTGTTGTTTGGTACATCTGTGGTTTATTTTTTATTTTTAATCTTAATATTGGGGTTTACATTTTTGTTCCTCCATATTTGCACATATTCCACTAGGCCTCCACCAAACCACCTGTGCTAAAGTCCTATCTCCCTCCCTCCCCCAATACCCTTTCTCCTCCTGTTTTTCCCTCTGGTAATCATTAAATTGTTCCATTAAATCCAAGATTTATTCCTGCTATATTTTGCTTGTGTGTGTTTTTAGTTTTCTATATTCCAGAGACCAGTGAAACCATTGGATAATTCTTTCACTTTCTGACTTATTTCACTTAATGTAATCAACTTAAAGTCTATTTCATTCCCAAAGCTACTATTTAATCTTTTCTTTTTTATACCTGTGTGGTATTTCATTGCATATATGTTCCACAATTTCTTTATCCATTTATCTGTTGGAGGGCACTTAGGTTGGTTCCACAATTTGGCAATTGTGGAAAGTACTACTATGAACATAGGCATATATAATTCTTTTTGTATTAGAGTTTTTATGTAGGTTTGTGATTTAAACTGTTTGTGGATGTCTGCTGTAGGAATGGATTCTGATTTGGCTGTATTTGCATTATTTACTATCTCAAACAGGCTTTTTACTGCCAGAAACATGAAAAGAAGAGAAAGGAGAAACTGTTTGGGCCAACTATCTCTGGCTGCTATGGAAAATTCAGAGACCAAAGCTTCCACAGCCAGAAACAACATTTTTCTCTTGGTAGGGATTCTCCAGTTTAGTCAGTGCCGTTAACGCCTGTGAATGTGGTCTAAGTACCAAACATCTTATATTCAGCCAAGATACAATAAAACATACATTCTAGAAGGCAGGGAATGCCAGAGAAAGGAGGGACAAAGATCACCCACTGCTGTCCAATAATTTAAAAAATAGAAGTCCAGAAGCCAAAGATCATTCATTCTGTTGGGTCTTAATTCTCCTCTATTTGTGGCTTTCTCCCAACTATACTTTTCTTGCTAGCTAATATAATCTGTGAGAGAAATTACATTTTCTTAGGTTCATCATCAAGAGTGATCTTAGGCAATTCTAATCAAGTGACCTATCTGTCGGTCTGTCTCCCTGCCTATTGCCATGATCTCTTTCTTGGAGAGAAATGACTCTTGTTTTTTACTTACCAACAGAGGGTGCCCTATGAGCATAAATTTCCCCTTCTAGACCGTCTTAGGAAAAATAGGCCAGTATTAAACAGATCACTGGAGATGGGACCTACCAGCAGAACCTACCCGCTGTCAAAAAGCCTCAGTTTAGTAAGGTGGAAGAACCCAGGCTCTGTCTACTTTGCCTGTTAGACTGACCCCCATCTCCTCCTGTGTCTGCTTCTCCACAGCTTCGTGTTCATTCTCACGCTGCCCTCTACTTGAAATGCCTCTTCTTCCTCTGGAAAACTTCTAATCCTAGTTTGGAGTCCTAAACTGTCCTCTAAATGCCAGTCTCTCTTCATCTGTATTCCAGAACTTTCACATTATTTCAGTGTGTCCCAATGTTTGAACTGTGAGACACATTGATGCCTGGATCATGTCACCTTGTTACTATTCCCAGTGCCGAGCCCCACATGAGGCAGGCAGTAAGTGCCCAATGAATGCTGGTTGGATGGATGAACACACAGGTTAATACAATTAATTGCAATTGTTCACTGACTGGGAACTCATCCCAGATGGGTGGGATTATTTGAGAAAGTCTTAAACCTGTTGTTTTATTGATTTTGCTTGTCTTGCTAAATTATTTAGAAGAAAATGTATCTTTGTAAAGAAACATAGGCAAAGGCACATTTGATAAAGAATATTATCCAAAATGTGGGCCTCCCTGATGGCGTAGTGGGTTAAGCAACACACTATGAAGCAAACCGCAGCCACTGCAACAGAAGTTCGATCCCTGCTGCCGGCCAGGGAGGGGACCCACATGGTGCAGCAGACCTCTCCTGACTCGCCCGCTGCTCCCCTTAGCAGTGTGTTTCATTCAGTCTTTCTGTTCTGCTCCCTGCTCTGTCTCTGGTGAATCCTCTCACCTCCCTGGACTCTGGCATGTTCCCCAGCTCTTGTATGTATAAATAAATAAATCTTTAAAAAAAAAGGAATATAATCCAAAATGTATAATGAACTCTTAAAGTTCAACACTAAGAAATCAAACAATCCAGTTAAAAAATGGGTAACAGAGACCTTCATGGACACCTCATCAAAGATATACAGACAACAAATAAGGATATGAAAAAACACTGCTCATCATAGACTGGGAAATGCAAATTAAGATAACAGGGAGATACCTCTACATAGTTACTAGAATGGCCAAAGTCTGAAACAATAACACTGAATGCTGACCAAGAGAACAGGGGCTTTCATTCATTTCTAGTGGGAACTCTCATTCATATACCATTGCTAGATGCAAGATGGTGTAGCCTTTGGAAGACAGTTTGGCAGTTTCTTACAAATCAAAGCATCTTCTGACCATATGGTGCAGTAATTGTACTCCTTGGTATTTACCCAAAGTAGGTGAAAATTTTGTCCACTCAAAAACCTGCTCATGGACATTTATAGCAGTTTCACTCACAATTCCCAAAACCAAAGCAATGAATATGTCCTTCAGTAGGTGAATAGATAAAAATGTATATATGTTCAGACAACAGAATATTATTCAGGACTGACATCACCCATTGGTGGTTCCTGAATTGGTTCTCCCTCACAAGAACAACTAACAACTGTTCATAGACAAGACACCACTGAGGGAATCCTAGAACATGGGGATGAGGCTGTTGTACCCCTTGTACCACAGAGACGAAGACAGACCACAGGAGAAAGAGGAGCACTGACACATTGACCACAACTGCTCCTCATCTAAACCAGCACTATACCAACTAGAGAGACATCACCTAACCCTTTGAGACAATGGGCAAATAGAGGCCAGGGGGACATCCAGTTGCCCCAGCACTATGACTCACTTCTTAGAAGCCCCCACTCTGGTCTCTTCTGGCTGGGACTGCAGAGGAATCCAAGAGACTGTACCAGTGGGGATCTAATTATGATGAGAAAGGAAGAGGAGCTTGCAGCATTGGGGACTATGATCTTGGCAGACTGAGTTTCCACCTGCAGGGTCCAAGTAGATGTCCTAACCAGCAACTTTATTTAACTGTAGAATTGAGTTGATGGTGCTGTCTGAACAGGGAGGGCCAGCCAGACCTGCTGTTGAGTATAGTCCCTGGAATAGTATACAGCACTAAAATGAAATGAGCCTCTAAGCCATGATAAGACATGAAGGAACTCCAAATACATATTACAAAGTAAAACACACCAACCTGAAAAGGTTACATACTATTTACTTCCAACTGTATAACATTCTGTAAAAGGTAAAACTATGGAGACAATGAGATCAGTGGTTGCCCTGGGTAGGGGTGAGAGAGTGATAGGAAGGTGAGTAGGCAGAACACAGAGGATTTTAGGGCAGTGAGAATACTTTGTGTGATATTATGATGATGGTTCTATGTTCTTATAGATTTGTCTAAACCCATAGAATGTACAATATTGAGAATGAGATTTGAGGTGCACAGTGGACTTAGGGTGACTGTGATATAGCACTATAAGTTCATACTTGGTGAAAATGCCTCACATGGGTACCAGCATTGCTAGTGGGGTAGGCTATGCATGGTGTGGGGGGCAGGGAGCTTTGAGAAATTTCTGTGCCTTCCTCTCAATTATCAACTTAACAATGCTCTAATCTTAAAAAAAAAAAAAAGAAATATAGCTAAAGAGTTTTAGATGAAGAAGTAGGATATATGAATAGAATGTAAGTTCTACCACACATCCCTGTGTGACTTGGGGTGTCATTAACCTCTCTGGATCTAGTAAGTACCACTAAATGATTTCAGAGGTGTATTCTGGGTCTTTCTAGCACTAACTGCTTAAAATTGCATGAAAAAGAATTCACAGGCATTGATATTTATTCAAAGGAAAAGAACTATCCTTTTCTGGTTTCCTTTAATTGTGGTACATAAGAGCTATCCTTGTATAGACGTTAAAATACTGAATGTGGTTTATTAAAACAAAGCAAAACAGTAATTGGCTTTGAAAATAATCAGTTGAATTTTTCTCAATAACTTACAACTAATGTCCTGTTAAAGGGAATTTATATGCTATTTAAACCTAACTTTTCCTCCCATGGAAGTTAGTTTATATAGATACAGCCCCAGCTATTGCAGATGAATCTTCATCTTTGAGTACATCATCAGGTGCCATCTTGTTAAGCCAACTGAGACTGTTTCCAATGTGGTACATAAATGACTCGAAGACAGCTCTTTGGGGACAAGGTGTTTAACTGATAACTCACCATCAAACTGAAAGCTGAACTCTCCTCCAAAGCCTCAGTGAAGGAAGAGAAGCTAAAAGAGAAAGTTTGATCTAAAAACAGCAAAGCTTTATAAATCCTCCATAAGGATCTCTAAACTCCACAGGGATTTGGCAAAAGATCATTTGGATGGATTTCACATGAAGATGATAGGAATATAACTTGGCTTTCCAGAGATTGCCTGGGGTGGTAAAGGTCAGTGGCGTTTGGAGGGTTAGGAGGGAGAGGCAAGGATTGTACATCAGTCCTGCTCAGAGATATAAAAACAATCAGTGTTGCTCCCAGTCTCAGAACTCCCAATGGAGTTGACTCCATCTCCTCACTACCATTTGCAAACAAAGCCCTGGGGCTTGCCTTTGGCCAACAAAGACTTAGTGGGGGCAAAAGGTTTTCTGTTTAACAATTGGGAAGGGAATCTAAGAGGTCATAGGGCCATTATTGCAGGTGGCTTCACAAGGCAATTAAAAATACAGGAAAGCAGAATTACTTAGATATGCAACTCCTCATTTGGAATTGTTCAGGAGAAAAGGAAAAGTGAAAAAAATGTTTTTCACCTTTCTTGCTTAGACAAATTTCACATAAGATTCAGGTAGCTAGGCCCAGGATACCCTGTTTGGGCCTATGCAGTAATAATGTTATCATTTTGCTGCTTCTTTCATGGTCATTATCATGTTTTAGATCTTCTGGAGGCCCAGATTCCATTTCTCTTTCCTTCTAACACATCCTTCTAAAGGAACCTATGTTCTCACTCACTCAGTTATTTATTAACCTTATGATTGTTTGTAGATTAAAGGAAGAACATCTCAGTCCAGCAAGAATCCCAACCCTACTTGCATTTCCCCCTTCTCCTGCAAACTTACCCACTCATCAAATTTCCTATTGTTCCCTTTTCAAGTGGCAGTTGTTCGGGATTCAAACCCCTGTCTTCCAAAATGTCCTCCTGTCACCTTAGTGAACACCTATAAGTTCTTCAAATTTTGCTCCCATTGTTACCTTCTTTGGAACTTTTTGCATTTTCCCAAACCAGAGTCCTTATACCTCTGTGTGCTATCCTAGCATTGTGTACACACAGCCCTCCTGAACTAGATTTATCCATTGAATATTTACCTTAGTGTCCCAACTTCCTCGCAGTGTCTGTTGTATGATTGATGAACAAAAAATATTTATGGAACAAGTGAATTTCTTCATATTTAAGTTTTGGTTTTGATGAGGCAGGAATATTATTTCATATTGACTACCTGTTGAGAGAAATAAATGATGAATAAAAAAAACATATTTTTCCCTTTGAAATCCAACTCCTTTTGTATGGATTATTTTTATTTGCACATCAGTACTCTTGTCATTTTACATAAACATAGACCTGCAGGAGACGTAATTGTTTAAGGTGTGGGCTATAACCATAATAATAAATCAAGAGAACACAATAGTCCTGAGTGTAACCCAAGCAGGAACTATACAAACTAGACAATAGTAAGATAAAGTTAAAGATGATGTGATAATGTTCAGGGATATTTGCAATTTGGTGGTGGATGTATTTCTCTGTTGTATGGGAATATGTCATAGTGAATTCTTGAGTTCGCTATGAGGGTGACCTAGTCCCCTGACATTCTGGAATCATCCTGAATTTTTAAATCCAAATAAGATATTGTTGTGGAAAAATCCTACCAGTAGATTTTGGGGAGTCTACATGTCTTCGTACACGTTCCAGTGTGCTTCTTAAAAATTGCCTTGTTTTCTACTGTAATTTTCTTTTTGTCTTTCATTGAAACTTTGTGGTAACACCAATAGAAAACAACTTACACGAAAGGATAGACATTGTTGTTCTAAAATTTCCTACTGCTCGATGGTTACGGAGAGGGTGTGTGGAGAACGGACCTTCCCTCTTGTGTATGTCTTCTGCTTATCTCTCCGTATTGCCCCGGCCTAAGTTGTCTGTGAAGATTCAAGATTCTTCTCACTTAACTGTGCAAGCGATTCATCTCTAATGTTCTATGTTCTTCCAGGCTGGGATTTGGCTCAGGTGTGGCCATTCACAGTGAGGGTCAGTACAATGAGTATTTTTTCTAAATGAATAGCATTCTTCTGATCTGATGCTACTCTGTAAGAGGGTAAAAGAGACCTCAGTCTGCTCTTCTTCTAAATAGTAGTTTTCTTCTTCTGGATAATCATAGAAGTAGTTGTTTTTGAGACTCAGAATTTTCCAGAATCAAACATATGGGAGTACGGAATGTGTGACTTGGAAACAATGTTAGACCTCAACACAATAGGCTCTATTGATATGTTTTCTTTTTCTTTTGCCTGATGTTTTCAACAGTGTACCTTTGTGATTTGAAATCCAGATGTATAAGACCTATATGATAATCTATTCTTAAAGCAGGAATACTGGTCACTTTCCAGAAGTGAGACAGGTGATCCCCTCAGACTTTTTACAACCTAAATCTTCCTTACTCAATAATGCTTTAAGTCACTCCAGTTTAATGATTTACTTTGAGAAGAAGTGAACTCAAAAGTCTCAAAATACTGTCATTGAATATATTTAGTTTTGATTGCAATTTCACACTTATCCTAAAAAATCTCATGAAATTTACTGTTGGAAGGGGTCAGACAGTAGTATTGGGACATGGATAATGAACTAGTCTGTGAAAAAAATTCTCAGAAATAATATAGATAATAACCAAAGCTATCACTAATAGAGTGTTCCTATATGCCAGGCAACCTTAGCTGTTTACACCCTTAGCTGCCTTACAGTAACCCTAGAGGGAGGTACACTTAGCATTCTCAGTGTGGAAACAAAGCACGTGGTCTATGTTGATGTGTTAGCATGTGGTCTGTTGAGTTGCATTTGACCATTGATCTCATGTTGTATTTTCTCAATTCTGAGTGAGATGAAGAGACTAAGACTCACACAAGTAAAGACAATTGTAAGGTGTTGAACTCACATCAGCTGACACCCATTTTGGTGCTGTTGACATGCTATGTTTCCAAAGTGCCATCCTTGCGAGCCAGGAGGTCAGGAGCAAGAACTGTGCTCAGAGAAGAGACACTTGAGAGCAGGGCAGATACCACAGTCGTCTCCTCTGTTACCTTATAAAGTAGATCTCTGTGTGAGCTAGCCCTTAGAAGTTCAAAAACTATGTTAAATTCAAGAACAGTCTCTCTAGCCAGCTATCTATTTTTAGACTCAATCATTGAGTATGTAATTAGGGCAACAAATTTAAAAATTAGCCTGAATAAACCAAAGTGTTAATTTGAGCTTACTGTAAACCAAAAAATATAATGACTCCTAAAGCTAAACTAAGTGTTCTGGGTTATTTTTGATACCATACCCTTAATTTGTGGGGATAATGGAAATTCAGCCAAGCTTTTCGTTTTGCTCATGATGGTTATGATTTAGCTAAGTTAAATGGCTACATTTCCTGTTATAATTGATGGTCAGATCCTTGGAGACTGTAGGTTTTCAAATGTCTGTGTATAATTATATGAATCAATCTCGAGGGTACATGAGTTTAGAAAGGAAATTCTTGTCTTGTTCCTAATGCATCTTTTGTATTCTCCTAAGACCTGAAAGAAGTGCCAGTGATTGTTCAGTGAGGTCCAGAGGGAAAATGAAAGTTCCACTGTCCACTGACATTGAGATACAGATCTAGAATTTAAAATCCTAGACTCTAGTCTTCTTTTTATCATATCCTACTACTACTAATAAGAGTCACAATGCATTTGACAGTACTAATAGATAATTATATTTTCACCAGTTTTTTTTTAAATTACCGTTTCCCAATATCTGAAATTTATTTATTCAGTCTAATATTTTTCAGACCCCGAGTGTAAATGTTTTGAATAATTTTCTTGCTAATTCAACTAATCTATAGCAATAATGGAGCAGCACAGATGATTGAATAGTACAGAAAATATTCCCCCTACATTGTTTTGGTAAAGAGCTAGTCTTATGTTTCCCAAATTGCAGAAAGAAAAACAGAAAGCATACACTGTGAAATTTGGACTAAATTTGCATTTCACTACAAATTATTAAGAAAGACCTAATAACAGATTTCCATAGCTGTAACTTGTATTTTGGAACCATGGAAATACATGACCCATAATGCCTTTGTCTTTGTTTTCTCTACTCTATGAAGGCAGGCTCCAAGCAGAATGGGGCTTTAGATTAGAAATTAGAAACTGATTTGTAGTTTACATGTGCACAGTATCCTTTCACTCTTTCTCCTTTCATTGTTCACGGTGAACAAAGAGGAAATAGGACTAAAAAAATTTTTACTGATCCAAAGATGGCCATGCTGAATTCCAATATGCATCCCAATTCCAAATAATTTGGGAAATGAAGCATGATGATAAACAGGAAATTGAAGAAAAAAAGTAAGTTTAATGTGCCAGCCTTCTTTGGCCAAATGGCTTGGGGTTAGACTTCTGAATTCCTGAGTTGTAATTTGTCCAAGTTTTAAATGTATTTTTTATTAACTTGCTTCTTCAATTTGACAGAATATTATTTGATTCCCAAATGGACCTTTGTTTTTAATTTCAAGATCAAGTTTCTTTAAAAAAAAGGGGAGGGGAGGAGGAGGGCTTTTTTAAAATACTAAGATCCTTGGTGATTATAATTTTTAATTAAAATTACTATTAAAGGAAAGCAGAGTTATACTGTAAAAAATCAAATAGGACTGCCAGGGTTCCTAACACTGGTCACACTCTCCAGGAGCAGAAACTTTCAACTCTTTGCTGACTCTTTCAAATTTTATCTCCATCATTTCTAGGAAAGCTGAAAAAATATCGATTTTTTTTCAACTTTAGATATTATTTTACCAACTGAATTTCTGCATGAGTTTTCAAAACTCTCATCTCCTGAACTACACTTGTGACAATACGTTCATGATGATAATAGTATCAATCTGAATTCTGGCTTATCCCAAGATTGTAGTATTGGGATGGTGGGTGTAAAAGAAAGGGGTGGTTAAGTGCAGGACGCTAGTATCCATACATCTAAATTCTTTCCTTCCATCATCAGTGGATGAAATGAGACATAACAGTTTTATAAAAAGGATAGGGTATCTGAGGAGTGGGGATGGGGGTCTCTCTGATGATGTTGAGTGGCATAAGAACTAGAGCATTCCCAGGGCTGAGGAATTTGGCAGATGTGTGTCAAAGAAATGAATGTTGAATGAAAATGCTACAAAGTGGAAGGGAAAGGTGTAAAAGCATTCTACAATCTGGACTACCTCTTGGAATACAATTTAGAGACCACCTGTATCAGAATCATTTCAGGGGGCTATTTAACATGCAGTTTTTTTGACCGCTCCTCAAGACCCACTGACAATGAATTTTTGAGCATGAGGGCTGACAATTAAAAATTTAATAATATTCTGAGATAATTTGTATATATCCTGAAGTTGGAGAAATACTACTTTGGGATATAGGAAAGGTTGAAGAGAAGCAGTCACTTAGGTGAAATTCTGAAAACTGTGTGTGTGTGTGTGTGCACCATGTATGTGTGTACAACCTCCAGGTGGGAAGGAGCTCTTTCAAGAAGCATGTTTTTTAGCAAGGGAGAAACATGATTAAGTCCAGTTTTGAAAAAGCTCACCCTGGCTGAAGTGATTTCATTTATCTCCGAAGTTCTCCAGTCTTGCAGCTGAGAGGTTGTATATGTAGAGTAGACACCATGTGCTTTGGGATCAGGTGGAATAGACAGACTCTTGCTTGCTGTGTGATGGAGAAAAAGTAAGTTCCCTTAGCGTGACTTTCCTCACATGTAAAAAAGGATAAGAATTCTCTACTTAACTGAATTCTATAGGAGGAATGGAGAGGAAACAAAGGATCAGGGGAAAAATATTAATCATAATAAATTAAAAATCAAAATCAACAGACAACTATAAATCAGAGACATTCTGCAGGGGAGGAGGAGGGAGAAGGAACCAAACAGGGGTGGGAAGAGCACAAGAGACTATGGCAATAGGACACGGGTGAATCAGTAGTGAGAATTTCACAGGTACTACACCTGACAGGAGAAAGCATACTTTGGACAAAAATGAAGAATGATGTAAATATATATATATATATATAAACTAAAAATAATAAATTTTAAAAAAAGACTGACTGACTTTAATTCATGTAAATACCTGGCACATACAAATCTGGGAATGATGGTCATGTTATCACATCCTCAAGGTACTTCTGCCCTTTAAAAGAAAACAGGGAAACCCAGCAAACGGCAGTTTCACCTGTGCCAGTGTAGGCAAGTTGTGAAGCCAGTCACAGGTTTAAAAGTTCTGCATGCTGCTATGTGAGACTGTGGGTAGGTGAGGATGCTTCGAGGCAGGTGGTTTCAGGGAGAGGAGAAAGTGGTGTGACCAGTTCTTGCTGAAAAAGTCATGAAAAATTTATATACAGAGAGTCTTTGTCATCAGGGACTAGGTCCGATCTTTCTCGAAGTCAGGCACAGATCATTTCAGATCCGGTGATCAAGTTTTCCAAGTATTTCATTAGTGTTCTCTCTTCCCTGATGATACTTTGCTCTTGCATAGGAATAAAACATCAAGACTATTTTGTACCTTATTTGCTCTTTGCTACCCTTTTTTCTTTCCTTCCTTTCTTCCTTTTCTTTTCTTCCTGCTTCCTTGTTTCCAACTTATGTCTTAAACACTAGCTCTGTGAGTGAGGTCTGTTCTACATTTTCCTATTCCTGGAAGTGAGTGATGGTTTGAGCAGGGCTCCCTGTTCCCAAGCCAGCACCATGTTCCTCCCTGCCACACACCCTCTACTAAATCCAATTGTTGCTCATTCAACATCATGTTGTCTGAGTACAATCTTTCTCCCCTTTGAGACTGTCTTTAATGTTTATTGTAACCTACTTTCAGCTGGTTAGAATTAATGGGGAGATATGCAGGGTAAATTTTGGTTTGTTGTGACATTCTTTCACTTAAGTATAAATGAACAATGTGCATATACACTGCACTCACTCTTCATTTAATCTTGAGTGCCTACTATGTGCCTAGCAAAATTGATAGTTGGGTACACATTGGTGAATAAAATAATTAGAATCCTGTATTCATAGGGTAGATTGAAAAAAAAAACACACAAGTGCATGTATAATAAAAAATGGCTAAAAATCCCATAAGGGAAATTATCAGAGTACATTAAGAGAGAATAACAAGGAGAAAAGGAAGAAGCTTAGGTAGGATGATTCTGAATACATTTCTGAAGATATGAATTTGTAAAATAAGACAAGTCAGTCATACAAGCAGCAGAAGAACATGTACTCAAGAAAGCTCCTGATACAGGAAAGAACTTTTGTGTATGTGTGAGCATCTGAAAGAAGGCAAGTGTGGTTTGGCACCAAGTGTAAAGAGAGTGACCCAAGATGAAGTTTTATAGATAACTGAGGTCTAGGGATTATATCTTGCCAGTCTCTGTTGAGTCTAGTTGAGATTTGAGGCCATGTGTTTAAACTGAAATCAGTCTCTGGTTTTATTAAAACAATTACAAGGAATGAACTTGATTAGTATCCCAAAGTGAAGTAACCAACAGCATACAGAGAACATGTCAAAAATCTTCCCTGGAGTCACTTCCCTCCCTCATCTAAGTGAAAGCAACTTTCTTCTCAACTCCCTTTTCTTGAAAGGGGTCTGGCAGGAGCTGGAAGGGCCAAAGTCTTATGCTTTCCTTGTATACTAAAGAGATAGGTTGTGAATAGCTTATGTGAAGAGGTTGGGGACATTAGACTGGAAATTGAAAGGAGGCTCTGGAATAAATCTTTTTATTTAGGTTCCTGAATTCATGGCAACTGGTTTGAACACTATGAAAAAGAAAATTAAAAACACAATGAGGCTATAGATGCCTCATTATGAAAATGTACTATTAAAAATAACTAAACTTGATTGCAGCAGTGACTAAACTAATAAATCCAACAGAAGGTTTCTGTCTGAATGTTTACCAGTAGCTTAAATCACAGGCAGCATCTTGCAACCTGTCCATTTTGCAGAGGAGAAAATGGAAGGTTTGAAGAGATTAAGCAATATGCTTTAGGGGCCTCTCTGGTGATGCAAGGGTTAAGTCTCAGCACTATGAAGCTATCCATAGCCATTACAGAATGAATTTGATCCCTGGCCGGGAGTTAACCCACATGGTGCAGCAGACTTCTCCTGTCTCATCCACTGCTCCCCTCAGCAGTGTATTTCAGTTGATGTGCCTGTCCTACTCCTCACCCTGTCTCTGGTGAATCCTCTCACCCCCTTGCACCTCTGACCTACAGCCCAGCTATTGTTTGCATAAATAAATAAAACAGGGCCTCCCTGGTGGCACAGCAAGTTGAGCGCCACACTGTGAAGCATCAGTGGCACAGCTATGAGAGTTCGATCCCCCACCAGGGAGGGGAAAACAAGGTGCAGCAGACCTCTCCTGTCTCACCCACTGCTCCCCTCAGCAGTGTATTTCAGTCCATCTGCCTGTTCTGCTCCCCACTATGTCTCTGGTGAAGCCTCTCACCTCCCGCAACTCTGGCCTGTACCCCAGCTCTTGTATGATAAATAAATAAATCTTTAAAAAACATAATAAAATAAATAAAATGACTCTTTAAAAATAAATAAATAAATAAAACGATTCTTTAAAAGTAAGTAAGTAAGTAAATAAATAATATACTTTAGGCCACACAGTGTATATGTTATGATTAAACCTCAGGTCTACTTGACTGCAGCTTTCAGTGGCTGTGTTCTAAACTTCACTATTGTCAAAAGTTTCTTGGGTGCATTTGTAAGGTAATGTACTAAACATTGTGGGGAAGAGAAATCTTAGACTTAATACATGTCCTTGAAGACTTTAGCGTTTACAAGGAAAATGCTAATCACTTACACTGCATGGTGGACAATGGACTCACACATGGAAAACTCATGTGGTAGAAGACTCTCTGGAGGCTGGCAAGTTGGAGTGGGCCTTGGAACAGGCATAAGACATGGCGGTGTGGAGTCCAGAGGATACAAACAGGGTGGCTAGAGGGAACTTTCTGGGTAATGGGCAGAGCAGAAACAAAAATATAAAGATAACAAAGACAAAACAGTTTCTGTAAATGTTAAGTAGCCAGTTTGGACAGAAAGTATAAGTGTAGAAGAATAGAAGGCATGATGTTAAAAAAATTCAGAAAAGATTTAAATAATATGAACAATAATTATCGTTAATATATATTTGTTAGGTACTTATGGTGTGCCATAATATATATTTATATACATGTATATGTATACACACACATAATGGAATACTACACAGTCATAAAAGAGGAAATTTCACCATTTTGACAGCATTGATGGACCTTAAGCTAAGTGAAATGAGCCAAAGGAGGAAGACAAAAACTTTGTGATTTCACTCATTTGTGAAATATAAAGAAAAGCAAAAGGAATCAAGCACAACACAGACTAAAACAAACCTGTAGACTGACAATAGAGGGGAAGGAGAGAATATGGACTGGTGATTGATGGTGACTGAACATTCCATGTGGGGTATGGTGTGAAATATATAGCAGCTGAGGTGAGAAACTGCATACATGGAAACTGGGTGGCACTTTAAACTAATGTCATGTCAAAAAAAATGCACTAAGGTCTTAAAATTTACTATCTCCCTGAAAACTTCCACTTTGTGAGATTGATAATATCCTCCCTCACTTTACAGATAGGAAAACTGAGATTTAAAGACATCATTTGTCTAGAGTCACATGGAGAATAGTGGTGAAGCTGAGACTCAAACCCAAGTTTGTCCAACATCCAAACCCATGTTCTTATTCATGGAACACGTGGTCACTGTGCAAACACTACTCTTGAAGCCAAATGGGCTCTGCTTTAGTCATGGTTTCAGACCACTGGTGACATTTTCCTTCTCCTCTGATTTGTATCAGTCTGTTGTATGTTGTCATTTCCCTGCAAACTTTCAGAGGACTGTAGGGAAGAGTTGGCTTTAATTTTATCTCCATGGAAAAGAAAAAATAAATAATGTGAATCTTGACCTTTCCCTCATACTTAATTCTGTGAAGATTAGTGTTGCTGCTGTAAGAGAACAACCTCACCCATGCTTAGATTTACATCAGGAGACAGATCGAGGAGCTCATTCCTAAGGCTCTAGATGATAGGTCACTTGAGGGAGCTTGCAAGAAGGGACACTATGATTGGCTTTTATACAGGCTTGCTGCTTTACACCCTAGTTTGCCAAGAGTGGATTTTGCCTATGCTTGTTAACCTAGCAAGGTTATTAGTAGTGTCATCTCTCACTCAGGTTGTAAGAGTTTGAATGAACCATTGTATGGCTACTCTACTGACTTTTGGTGTGAACAACTCCCAGAACCATCACTCTGTTTCCACGTTATAGGGACCTGCAACCAGGAGCCCAACCACCAGGCCTCTCCAATTCTGCTCCTTCTTAGCAGAATAAATAATGCCTTTGGGATGTGGACCCCACCCATGAAACGAATGACTGCCGGTGGCTTTGGCAGCCCCAGAGAAAATGATGTCAGGTGCTCTTGGCTTTTGAGGGGATGAACTCAGGGCAGTGAAAGAAAAAGGGCTATACTCACCCATGAGGTCACAGTTTTGGGAATGGGAGTATGCAGACTGAGAACCTCCGTCTCAGGAGATTCTACTGAAATCAGAGTTATAATGAGTCACATGAAAGGACACGAATTGTGGCCTGAAGATGGAAGGTTCCTTAAGGAGGCACTTATGAAGCTCCTTCTTCCAGAAAGAACATAACTTGTGTTGGAAGAGTAATTTGCAGTCATGGATGTTTTTACTGAAAATTGAAGAGTGTATCAAATCTACTTGTCTTGGTAGGTATGCTTAGTTGTATTAGTACTACCTGTTAGTAGGTAGTATATGTTGACGTTTGATAATTTGGAGGATATTATTTCATTGTGCAATCTATTCAGAAGATAACTTTTTGTTATGTACGATGCTAGGCTACTGGATTTAAGACCAAGAACGTGAGAAATAGAAACTAGATAAAATAATGTTTCTGTTCATTATGTCCTTTTGTTCCTAGAGCTCATTCTCACCCTATAGTACAATATACCACTTAAGCAAATGTTTTTAAATATCCCAAACAATACTGTACATTGTGTGTGAAAATGTCCATATGTAATTTAAGTACAAAAATATGCATGAGAATGATGCAAAAGCTCTTGGATATTTGTTACCCTTAGTGGGAAAAGGAAAGGGATGGGCCTCAGCTTTAGCTGTATCAGGAGCAGTTTATTTTGGAGTGTGTGTGTGTGTGTGTGTGAGAGAGAGAGAGAGAGAGAGAGAGAGAGAGAGAGAGAGAGAGAACACATGAACACTAGTGGGAACAAAATTCGCAACATTTCAACACTAAATCTTAGAATGTCATCAGTGATATTACTTTCCATACTTCTCTAAATGCTTGAAATAATTTCTGATTAAAATTTTTAAAAATTAAAAATATTATAGCTGCTTTCCAATGAAGTCGGTTCTTTCAAAATGGATGGTCCTTTGGAATGACAAAAACTGATGTGAGAAGGAAAAACTAAAGAGGCAAGATGGGAGGAGGAAAAGGGCAATTGGGGTCTTCTTCTGGAATCATGAATCTATGCAAAACTTCCACATCCAGTTTGACTGTTGCATGAAAAGAGACATCTTAGGGAATTTGGGGGCTGTGTGTGCTACTGTAACTAAACTCCCTCTGCTCACACGTGGATCTGGTGAGATTTCTAAACTGAAAAGGGTGTCAGATTCTGACCCAGTGATTCTGGAACAGAAAGAAAGAGCAGGGCAGGTGCTGGATCTGTATCTTCTACCATTAACTAGTTCAGTGGAAGCAGGAGGAGAGAGCCAGATTGCACTTATACTACCTTTTAAGCAAACATTGTAAGAAAAATTAATTAAAAAATTTTAAATCCACAGAAATTTGAGGAAGACACTGGAATGCCACAGGACAGGGAGTAAGAGTTTGAGATGCTTTCTAAAGTTTGAGTGCAGGGAGATCTCAGAAGGCACTGGGGAAAATTATTTCTCACACCCAGTGAGGGGGGAATTAGTAAACCCTTAGACCACAACCCTTATGAGATGCAACTGCAGGAAAACAGGAGAGAAGAAGAAAATCAAAGTAAAGGAAATTGCATGTAACAGGAACTTGCAGAGAGGCCCAAGGTCTGTGGAGCTCCCCCCAGGTCTGCAGAGTGAATCTGGGGTGAGAACCCAGTCCTGGGCACCAGGGATGATGCAGAACATCTTCAGTCTTGGTAGAGCTTGTGAACAGAGGCCAATCCTCAATGCCAGTAGGAGTGTGTGACTTCTGAGGGAGGCTGGACCTTAGCAGCCAGTTTGCTCCTTCAGATGTCTTGCTTTGTCTGCCCTATCAAGCTGGGGCTACCAGGAATCTCACAGGACACTAGGCACTTGTGCCAAGCTGCTCACTTAGAAACACAAGACAGACTGAGGTCCGCTGTCCCTTTTTTTTCTTTTTCTTTTTTAAAAGATTTATTTATTTATGCATATAAGAGCTGGGGTACAGGCCAAAGTCACAGGAGGTGAGAGGATTCACCAGAGTGGGGAGCAGAGCATGCAGGCCGACTGAAACACATTGCTGAGGGGAGCAGCGGGAGAGGCAGGAAAGGTCTGCTGTGCCATGTGGGTCCCCTCCCTGGCCAGGGACAGGGATTGAACTTGTGCTGCAGTGGCTGTGGTTTGCTTCATAGTGCGTTGCTTAACCCACTGCGCCACCAGGGAGGCCCCCGCTGTCCCTTTAAGAACACAGCAGAGAAGGTAGTAATGTTGAAAAGGCCAAAGTGGTGGTGTTGGGGTGGAGTGGGGAGGGGGACAGGGTGGATAATTTGCCAGCTGCTGCGGTCACCGACCAAATTTTAATCTTTTTATTTTCTAGGCCTGGTATTAGTTAGGGTGATGCAATGACTTATTTCCTCAATGAAGAAGGCATTAGTGTAGTGACACAGGGAGTCAGGTAGTATGGGAAGTGGTGAGAGGGAGGCAGTAAGGGTCTGCAAAACTGAAAGGGACGAGAAGCAAAACAGGTTTCTTGGAAATGAAGCTGCTTCCAATAAAGAACCGCCTGATGTGATAAGAGCAAAGTAATCAAAAACAGACAGCTCGAATTTCCCTGTAAGTGGAGAGCCACATAGCAACTGGATTTCTGGTGTTTTCCAAATCATTGTATCTGTTCCAATTCAGGCCTTGGGTGGGGAATGGGGTGGGGGAATCTTTCTTCAAAGGCTCAGCTCTGACTCTGTGGCAAAGAATACAAAGCCTTGGACACAGTAAGTCCCCCTCCTTCCTCCACCTCTGATGTTAGTATCACTCCATTAGCTCTGAGGTACAGGGGCAGGAAGTCTCCTTCCTTTGCCCACTTCTTCCGAAGCCTCCTCACCCCCACTTGGTACTTCCCACAACTGTTTCACTCAGTCATCCAGCTCAGAAAGAACTGTCTACACACTTGCTGTTCACTCTCTCTGGGTGGAGGGCTTGTCCAATTTTAAGGAAGAAGGTGGTGGGCTGTCCAGTTCTATACAGCCAGCTCACTGGCCTTGCTTAACAGCCCTCATTCAATGAGTCAGCAGTGGTATTGGATGTTGGATCAAACACCTTATCACTCCTTCTCCCTTCCAACCCTACAAAGATTTGGCTGATTTCGTCCTAAGCAGGATCCCCAGAGTTTTCTGAAACTTGTACCAAAACATAGTCTGACGTCTTATACCATCAAAAGAAGAGCATAAGGGACTATGGTGATGGCTCATAGGGATATGATGGTGGGAGAACTATGGGGACCGCACCTGAAGGGGGAAACCAGTGACTGTATGAAAGTGAACAATAATGTAAGAAAATAAATTAATAAAAAACAAAACAAAAGACAGTGGTTTCTGAAAGCTGGCAGGAGTGGTATGTTTCTTTGGTAGCTGGAAAAGAAAAGGGGGAGGTCTGTAGGATGAAATAGGGGACCTTGACTTTGAGCTGAGGGTCAGCGGACTTGGGGGATAGAATACACCCAGCATTCACCCAGACACTTCTTTCACTCCTGAGAGCAGCAACAATGACAATTACCAAGCAGAGATTCCACTGCCAAGGCAAGGACAAACTTCTGATGTTTCAAAGAGGGAATAAAAAGAATGACAAGGGACAGTTGCATACCTTTCCACATATTAGCTGGAGACAGTCTGGATGCTATGCTGCCCTCCCTCCATTCAAGTGGGTTCTAGGTTTCTTTGTCCTGCCACTTGGTGGAACATAATCTGTGTGTTCATTGTCCTGAGCCCACACGACAACACTGATTGACTTCAGATTGAACCAAGGAGCTCAGTGTTCCAGTGGTTGTTGCAAGAATTGACAAATTATGGTGTAACTTGAGAGGAAGGACATGATGATTGATGTGCAACTGGTTTAGCTTAAACTTAACAAGGCATGGAGAGGTTGCAAATTAACAGTGAAAATCTGCCACAAAGTAGATTTCTATTCATCTGACACTATTATTTTATACAAGCTTCATTAGGTCATGGGTTTCCATCTGTTTTAGTACCTGTGACATCCTTTATGCCTAGAATACTGCTTAGGCGTGCAGTTCATATTAGAAACTCAATAGACAATCCTGTTGCATAAGTACTCTATTACAGCACTAAATCGTTTCTATTAAGTGACTATGAGAAATGTTTTCTAAATTCTTTATAGTTTTTATGTTTTCCCTAAAGATAAGATACTAAATTTACATTTTGCTTGGTGAAGAGAGTAACTGGTCATGTGGGTTGACATCTCAGATGCCCTGGTTTGTCCCTTTGCTAAATGACCTCAGACTGAGGTTTTTCTGTTGTATGGGCTTTATTTTCCCTCAAAAGTAAATTATGGTTTTAATTTTTGTTGTCCTTGTAGTTCTTTGATTATCTGTAATGCTGATTTACTGCTTTGAAACTGTGATCTTGAACAGGCTAGTCTAGCAGGATAAAAGTTCAGTCCTTGGGATGGAGTTTGATCTCACTTCTTAACTTTACATATAACTTACATGCCATATATATGTAACTGGACAAGCAGATCAATCCCTGTGTTGTTTATATAATAGAAATAAAAATATCATGCTGGTTATTATGAGACCATAAGAAAATAATGTTTGTCAGGTATCAAGGAAACTCACAACCTACAAACAAAACATAAATTCAGTATTTCTCCCACATCTCACCCAAGAACTCAGCGCCTTTAACCACGCCCCAGTTGGGGGCCCAAAGGAGTGTCGCGCATGCGCATCTTTTCCCCCTTGTCAGTGAGTCTCGCCAGTTGTGCTGCCCTCAAAATGGAGCCTCCACGCTGCTGAAACCACTTAGGTGCACTGCCTGCACACTAGAAGCCATTCCGGTTGACACGGCTTTCTCTGTGAACTGGAGCGCGATGTAATTTTGTGCAGAAGGAAGAAGACGGCGGGTTTCTCCCTAGATGGGCGGCAGAGCAGCCCTGCCTGTGTTGAGTCTCACAGAGGTTTTCCTGAATGATTCAGGCAGCATCTGTGCATCATTTCCAACCTGGAACCTCACTGTCTGTCATGAAGGAGCAGCTCCATCAGTTTCAGGCCTTTTCTCTCCTAACCCAGTGTAGGGTAAGTAGAAAAGTTATCGGGCTTTTCCACCCTCCCACCATTGGTGTGATGATGGACACCTGAGGTCCTGCACGCATGCCTAATGGTGGGCACCTCCAGTAGGGTGTGGGCATGCGCAGGTGGGTACACCTGGGCTGCGACACGGGCATATAAGGGCAGTGTCACGAGGACGCTAGCAGAGAGCATAATCAGAAACAGGCTAGAGAGCCCAGAGAGTGCTGCTTCGCCAGTGGCTAGGAGGTTTCCCTGCCTGCTGTGTACTTGGTCACCTCTGATACAATGATGTAATAAAAGCCTAAAAAAGCCACCGAGGGCTCCAGGACTCCTCCTTGAGCTGTCTTCTTGGAATCATAGATCACTTGCCCCGTGCCCTCCTGCCCCCACATACTGGCTCGTTCCGCAGGATGATTCAATGCAGATGGGTCTGAGGCGCTAAGAAGACCTCAGGAGGGACTGACTGAGGGATGGCAGACTGTGAACATGTGACAACATTGAAGGTACAATGGCAGCACGGGAGGTGACCAAAGTCCAGGAGCTGCAGAAAGAGCTAAAGACACTGCAGGCAACAGGAGGTGGACAAGGTCCGGGAGCTGCAGGACAAGACCTCGAGTGGAGGAGGAATGGCCTGTGAGGACCAGCCCATGACCCCTGAGGCAGCAGACTTGTTGGCGAAGAGGACCGTGATTCGTCATTTGGAGCTTGCCAGCAGCCAGGCAGAGGAAAGGTATCAAAAAGCCAACTTAGAGAAGGCAAAAGCTGGTGCTAAGATTGGGAAGCCCTCAGTGGCTGGTAAGCAGCCTGAGTCTGTTAAAGAAGGCCAGTGAGTCTCCTACAATCACCTGTGGGTGATGCCCTCTTTGTTGAATGAGGGTGAGGAGCTGAGGAACCATCCTTGGGGGAGAGGTGGGGAATGTGGCTTGTGGTGGAGCCCACAACCAAAGAGGGGACCCAAGAGAGGCCATATGTGGAGCTTGTGTCCACAGATCCCCGACCCATGTGCATGTGCACAGGTTTGGCCTGAGTGCAGGGGCTGCGTGTCACATGGTGGCTATGAAAGCCGTGTTGGAGCGAGAGCAGAGTGTACCCCTGGGGATTGGGTGATTACCCCTAAAGAGTTTAGTATCGCAATCTCAAGAGTGAGAGCATCCTGGGGGTGGGTGAGGTGTGTGGCTTGTGGCTAAGACCACAGCCAGAGAAGGCCAGGAAGCCTGATGACTCCTGGAGTGAGACGGCAGATGCCGTGAGTGGTTTCCTCCTCGCATGATCAGTGCGCATGATCAGTGGGTCATCTGCTGGTGCCAATAGTCTTTTGCCCCTAGGTTGGTGCCCTGCCTGGATGTATTTGTATTCTGTTACATTTTGTTGTATGCAATTGTATTGTTTACTCTTGTGGGTCATGACTGCAATATTCATATTCAACCAGGCCAAACTTATGTATATTTTGTATGGTGGAAAACCGTTAGGGGGTGGATTGTAGGGTAAATGGAAAAGTTATCAGGCTTTTCCACCCTCCCACCATTGGTATGATGATGGACACCTGAGGTCCTGCACGCATGCCTGATGGCAGGCACCTCCAGTAGGGTGTGGGCATGCGCAGGTGGGCACACCTGGGCTGAGACACGGGCATATAAGGGCAACATCACAAGGACACTAGAAGAGAGCATAATCAGAAACAGGCTAGAGAGCTCAGAGAGTGATATTCGCTGGGGGCTAGAAGGCCTGCCAGCCTCTTGCCCCCCCCCCCACCCCCGGCACCCCTGCCTGCTGTGTACTTGGTCACCTCTGATATAATATTGTAGTAAAAACCTAAAAACACCACTGAGGGCGCCAGGACTCACTCCTCCTTGATCCATCTGCTTGGAATCATAGGTAACTTGCCCTGTGCCCTCCTGTCCCCACACCCAGGTAATAGCCACTCCTTCAATGCATTTTTAAGAATATTATGCAATGCTGATTTACTGCCACTAGGACTGTGTGGGAACAGGCTTCTTCCTGCTCACATCTGCTCCTCTGCCCCTAATGCCTTGAATCAAACATTTTTTTTTAAATCTTATGTCCTAGGAAGGAGAGTACTGTGAATGAGAGAAGATTGATCAACTCCAGTCAAAGATACCTGAATTGAAAAAGATTCCAAGTAGAGACACACAAGGTAACCACTCAGATGGGAGACTGGGGGGGGGGGGGCTGTTACCCCAAGTTTTACTGTTATAAGTCGTACTGCAACATCCACATACAAGGCCAGATTCCAGGGTTTCTGCCTTCTTCACAGTAAAGGAACATCACCGGGCAGTTGATCTTGCCATGAAAAACAAAATGGTCAGTAATTTTAATTGAACTCTTACTATGAGCCAGGCACTTTGCTCTTTGGTGGAGAGTTGGTGCCTGTCAGTGAGAGGCATTAACAGATAAGTGTATAATGACATGTTGTGATGATGATGATGGACATGGTAACATACTGAACATATACCATAATATTCTTAAAAATGCATTGAAGGAGATACTACCATCCCTCCCATTTTACAGATGGTAGGACTGAGGTTCAAGGGGGTTACCTAATTTGCCTGAGTTCACACTACTGCCATCTGGGATGGCAACCAGGCAGTCTAGCAGCCTCAGTTGTCAAATAGACTGTGATTATTATTATGAAAGAGAATGATGCCATGGGACAGGCACCTTGACATGGTGCGGAGCCATGGTGGCAGAGATGTCCCTAAAGAAATGATGTTTAAGCTAACATGCAAAGAGAAAGAAGTCCGTTAAGCTGGTTTGGGAAATAGAAGAGCTTTGCATGAAGAGTATGGGGAGTGGTCGTGCTTTGGGGAGCATTTTGATGCACTTGAAGAAATAAAGTTATGACTGTGGGCTATTGTTCATTTTATGGTTATGAGACTGAAGCAAACTATGCTTATGTTTGTCACAGGAAGCAGTGTCTTGGGGAGAGAAATGAGCTGATTAGGTCAGTGGATTTCTGCTCTGATTATACCAGGGTCAGCCTCTCACTGTTGCAATGGCATTATTTTTTCCTATTATGTTTCTTTTAGGGTGAGTTCAAACTCACTGGAAAATCCCCTTTTTGCTTCTCTCTGCTTAAAAATCTGTCAATATCTTCTTATTACTCTTTGAATGAAGACCGAGCTTAAAATCCCTCCCAGGTCTTGTGCTTGTGTGGTTTGGCTGCTTCTGGTGCTCCATTTGTCCTTTTCACCCTGTTCCCTCCTGCACTTTGTACTCCAAACTTACCACCCCACTGACTTTTTTTCAGTCCTTCGTGCTTCTTTCTAGATAATTATCCTTTCTCTTTTTGCCTTGTTCATGTGTTCAGAATTATTTTATGGCACCTAGTGATGTGTCAGGGGCTGTTTAAGCATTGGAGTTAACAACTGGAATTCAGAATGTGTGCGGGTTTAGGACTGGGGAGACAGAGGCAGAAGACAAAACAAGAAGAAATGCCAGCGTATGGTAACACCAGGAAGAGAATTAAAGTCAAGAGCTCTAATGCAGAGAAAGTGTACTTACAATCCAGTGGTTAAGGAAGAGCTTTCTCAAGCGTGGTGTTTAAGGTGAGAATTCGGTGATGAAAGGGACCAGACCGCACAATGGCCTAAGCTAGGAATTAGCATGGGATATCTGAAGAACTGAAAGGACTGTGTGAGTGGAGGAAAGTTGGAGATGAGGCTGGAGGTAAATGTGGAAATGTTTACAGATGAGGTCAGCAGATACCAACGTTAGGTCTAATAGGATCATGTAACAAGTGAGAGAAGTCTGAGTTATATTCTAATTGCTATGGGAGGAATTTTTGAAGAAGGTTGACATGAGATTAACTTGTTGAATTGCTCACTATGGCTATTGTGGATAATGCATATGGGGCGGGAGAGGGAGAGTCTTGACCATGGATAATGGTGAGAAAATATGGTGAACTTGGCATGTTATGAGAGTGTAGCAACTGCAGTATTAACTTGGTGCTAACTGACAACAGCTTTGGAAGGTGGAAGTGAGGGAAAATAAAATAAAGGAAAATTCCTAAATTTATGGTTTAATCAACTGGATTTATGGTGATGTCACTTAAGAAATTGGGAAATGAGCTGGTGGTTGGTGTGGGGAGGATGAAATTCTGTCTTGTACATGTGTGAGTTGCTTGTGTGCTATCCAAGAGGATTGCTGTCCTTCTCACAGGAGGACTGGATGTGCTCCTTTGGAAGATACAGGCAGAGACACGATGTTCAAAGCTATGGGGGAGATGTGTGGATAGGGAAGGGGGTCCAACTAATTAGGGCATCCCTGCCCTACTATCTCCTTCTTCATGCCTTTCCAGTCTCCTGATTAGGGAAATCCCTGTTGTAAGTGCCTGTGGCCATTACATATTTTCCCATTCACAGCACTTCACACGATTAAAATCTACATTTACTCAAGTGATTGTTTGATAATGTGATGAGTGTGTCACTAGGCAGTAGTTTCCCTGAGGGTGGGGACTGTGCCTGCTTTTATTTATTATGTTAAGAAAGATCACCCAAAACTTGAAAATAAGGTATAAGGCTGACAGTGTTGTTTCAATTACACATAAGGAATTGTGTAATAAGCTTGTCTACAGGACACTGGTTATCATATGACCATATCATTCGCCATATTTTGTAAAATTAAAATTGAGCTGTGGAGAACTGATAGACTACAGATGATTTTACCAAGCAGAGAGCATAACTACCACAAAGGCTATAGATTTATTATACCATAGGGAATAATTGACTAGGTATCCAAATTTGTAGTCTGATTCCAGTATTATTTTTATTGTGGTAAAATACATAAAATTTGCCATCTTTCAGTGTATGGTCCACTGGTAGTAAATACATTAAAAATGTGCATCCATCATTGTTATCCATCTTTAGACCATATCTTCTCATAAAAATGAAATTCCATATCCATTAAACAATAACCTCCACGTTCTCCACACCTATCCCATCAATCACAATCTGTTTTCTGTCCCTGTGAGTTTGACCACTCCGAACACCTCATTTAAGTGGAATTATATACAGCGTGTGTCTTTTTGTGACTAGTTTCTTTTTTTTTTTTTTTCAAAGATTTGTTTATGTATGCATACAGGAGCTGGGGTGCAGGCCAGGGGGCTGGTGGGGGTGGAGGCAGGAGTGGGGGTGGTGCTGAGAGGATTCATCAGAGATGGAATGGGGAGCCGAACAGGCAGATCTACTGAAACGCATTGCTGAGGGGAGCAGCAGGCAAGGCAGGAGAAGTCTGCTGTGCCATGTGAGTCGCCTCCCTGGCTGGGATCAAACTTGTGCTGCTGCAGTACCTGTGGATAGCGTAATAGCACTGTGTCTTTATCCCTGCACCACCAGGGAGGCCTCTATGACTAGTTTATTTCATTCCATGTCATGTCCCCTAGGTTCATCCATGTTGTAACGTCTGTCAGAATTCCCTTCTTATTAAGGACTGAGAAATATTTTACTTAGTTTATCTATTCATTTCTTGATTGACACTGGGTTCTTTCGTATTTTAGCTATTGTGAATAATACTGCTATGAATATGGGAATACAAATATCTCATTAGAGCTGCCTTTCAATTCATTTGGGTAAATAACCAGAAATGAATATGTGTATACATTTTTTATTATTTGTACTTGTGTATATGTATATGAGTATGCATGCGCATACCTGTATATCACATACATAAATATATATAAAATTTCCTTCAGTAATGATTTGTACTTTCCATTGTATAAGACTTTCATCTTGACTAATTCTGAAGTTTTTTATTCTCTTTGATGCTTTTGTAAATGAAATTGTTCACTGGTGTGTAAATACACACCTGATATTTGCTTGTTGACTTTGCATCCTGCTAATTTGCTGAACTTACTTGTCACCTATAACAGTCTGCATGTGTTTGTAATCTATGTTTTTTTTTAAACATATGAGAGTATAGTGGGTTTTTTCCCCAAGCATTTTATTTATTTATTTATTTTTGCATAGAAGAACTGGGATGTAGGTGAGAGGTACAAGGGTTTAGAAGATTCACCAGAGACAGAGTGGGGAGCAGAACAAGTAGATTTACTGAAATACACTGCTAAGGGGAGCAGCCAGAGATAGGAGAGGTCTGCTGTATCATGTGGCTTAGCTCCCTGAACTGGGATCCAACTCAGCCCATAGTGGTTCCTGATAGTGCTGAGACTTAACCCTTAAGCCACCAGGGAGGCCCCAAGAATATAGTATTTACCACAGAAGATAATTTTATTTCATCCTGTCTAATTTGAATGTCTTTTTATTTTTTCCTTGCCTAATTTCTGCGGTTGTATATATTTTCTTCTCAGTATGGAGCATGGAGCCCTGAACATTGTAAGCATTCAATAAATGAGTATAAAGATGTACTGAATATCATCAGCATCTTAGACATCACATTTTTTTTTTTTTTGCTTTGGTCCACTGACCATACAGATTTGGTTCTGCTATTCTCCTTCACAATCTCTGGGTGGACTAGAATCGCCTATGACAGTGAAGTCTAAACTCCTTCCTATGGTATTTAGGGACATGCACAATCTGGGTCCATCTACATGACGATGTAGAAAACCACACAGATAAGATGTCAGTCAGGAAGCTTGGGAAGAGGGGAAAACAGAAAGTATTAGTCCCATTTCCTGCCACTCTGTCTCTGTATCGCAGCACATTCATATTAAATCACTTACTGCAGTTTCACTGCTCCACCCATATATTTTGAAAGCTCTGACTGCAAATTAGTAATACCATTTTTACAAATTTGACCTGCATCTCCAAAGATAGCTGAATTTTTCCCATATATTTTATGTAAACCACCTTATTTTTATTGTGAATGGTATAGGTCCTTTCCCCACTTTTTTTTTGGATATGGGCTTTTTAATGATTTGGGGCTTAAGTTTAATTCTTACTATTTACTTATCTCTTAATTTTCTGAGAAAACGTCATAATCTTATCACACCATTTATTTTAAGCATTGTCTTATAATTTTTCTTTCAGTCTTAAATATTCTAGTTTGTGTAACCTAACCATTTTCCAGACATACACAAATAATTTATCTTCAACCAAAAAATACATACTACTACTACTACTAATATTGTTAATCTTTTCCTCAGAAGGTCTACTACTTTCCTTACTGTTTACTAAATTTATGCCTTCTAATATTTGGATACATTTAATAAAACTAATCCTTGAATTTATCTAAAATTACATAATTAAGCACTTCTAATTTCTCCCATTCTTGTTTTCACTTGATTTGTTGCTGAATGTAATCTTCAGCTCAGAGTTAAACATTTGAAGATTCATCGTTTTATTTCCATGTAAAGTTTTCTGTCTTTACATTTTGAAGCTTAAAAACACTAGTTGATGAATTTTTTTAATACCCTAAAAAACTGGCTGGGATTTTAAGGAACACTTAAGACGTGTTTCTAGACAAATGGAAGTTTTTACTTTACCTACTTAAAGGTAATTTCTGTAGTTCCATTTAATTAGATGAGATCTAATATTAACAAGTTGAACATCATTTATGTCACTTTAAAAATAATCTGTGCCAGGGGCCTCCCTGGTGGCGCAGTGGGTTAAGCAACACACTATGAAGCAAACCGCAGCCACTGCAGCATGAGTTCGATCCCTGCTGCCGGCCAGGGAGG
>JAGFMF010011637.1:3091679-3288352 GCA_019455555.1 Galemys pyrenaicus | reverse complement strand
TCCCCGCTCTCTGTGGTGAATCCTCTCACCCCCCCACACCTCTGACCTGTACCCCAGTGCTTGTATGCATAAATAAATAAATCTTTAAAAAAAAAATAATCTGTGCCAGGCACAGAGCTAGACTCTGGTAATAAGTCTGTAGGCAAGCTCCCTCCCCTCAAGGAATTCTCCATTCAGCTGGGGAGGCATGCAAGGAACAGATAGTATATTAGTCAGGGCTCTCTAGAGAAACAGAAAAAATAGAATGTGCATATTTAATATATTCATACACACATATATACTAAGTATATATGTAAAGTAAATATTTCATTATATATCATATTAACATGATATATAAATATATAAATATATATCTCTGTATCTACATATCCATATCTGTCTGCCTACATAACTATAGAGAGATTAGAGAAATCAGCTTATGCGATTGGGGACACTTGGTAATCCAAAATCTCAGTCAGACAAGCAGCAGGCTGGTATTGAGCCTACTTTCATGTTGTTAGTACCTTATTGAAGGGATAGGGTAAGCTAGAGCATCCCAAAGAGCAAAGAGTGATAAAAGAATGGCATGTTCATGTGGTGCAATAGCACACACGATGAAAAACAGTGAACCATGTCTTGTTTGATGTAAGTGGAAACCTCACAGACATTATGTTGAGCCAAAGAAGCCAGACACCAAAGGATAAAAGCTGTATGTTTAAATTAATACAGTGAATAAGACATGATACAAGTCAGAACAGTGGTTACCTCTGGGTGATAGGTAACTTCTGGAGATGGAAATGTCTTACCTCTTAATCTAGGTGATTATTACATAGATGTAAGGATATCTCTCAGCCATTTGATACTCTATATTTTATACATGGAAAATGAATCAAGCAGTTTAATGTTTATATATTTGTGTGTGTGTTTAAAAAATTTCTCAGCAGGTGGTTGAGGAAGTCCAGGCACATGTGCAAAAGTAACTGTGGGGTTATAATGTATTGCCAATAATTTTTAGAAATATTTTTATTTATTTATGCATACAAGAACTGGGGTACAGGCCAGAGGTGCAGGATTGAGAGGATTCACTAGAGAGAGAGTGGGTAACAGAACAGGCAGAGCCACTGAAATACACTGCTGAGGGGAGCAGTGGATGAGGCAGGCGAGGTCTGCTGCGCCAACTGGGTTACTTAGCTTCCTAACTGGGGATCCAACCCATGCTGCAGTGGCTGGCAATAGCCTGATGGTGCTTAGACTTTAACCCCTATGCCACCAGAGAGGACAATGTCAATAATTGTTAAAGTGAATCATCAATGTGTAGGCTACTTCTCATTATGTGTGGTTGTCATGATTCCCCTCTGGTGTTAGTTGTAGAACACTAGTATGCCTCAGCTTGGGTCCCATTGACAAATAAAAAGATTCATAGAATAATGACAGTCATCAGCAGGTTTCAAGTTCTGTTGTTTTGTTAGATTGAAAATGACCTTGGAAGTCCATTGAGGATGCGGTGGGTGCATGGGGTGGGGGAGGCTGTGAATTGAAGGACTTGAGACTTGCCCTACATTCAGAACTTGGCCTCCATTGTCCTTTTCTTTATATTTGATTGACACTTGAGGGAGTAAGGCATGGTGTGGGCCCAGTTTCTTCTCTCCTTCTGACTTGGCTTTGGGGCAGGCCTGGGTGGTGCCCATGTGGAGTGCAGCTTGCTCCCTGAAGTGCGGAAGAAAAGAAAGCGGTCAGTCAGAACACTGTTATATGAGCCCATGTGCTCCCAGAGTTCATGTCCCAGCTGCGCCCACAGCTATGGGGTGATGGGAGGGGGTGGGGGAGCAGGAAGCTGCAGCCAGATCTATAATGCAGGGGGAAGAAGTGACTCAGAGAATGCACAGAGGTAAATATAGCTTTTTTTTTTAAATTTTATAAGAGTAGATGGAGGGAGTAGAGAGAGATTGTGTTGTAAAAAGGAAATTAGGAAATGAGGGGAACTGGGAAGGTGGGAAAGACAGAAACCAACTACTAAAGAATAGTTACTTGACAACCTCCAAATCATAATTAGGAGAAACTTCCTGGCCTCACATTTTCCACATAAACACTCAGGCTCTGGGCAAAGTTAATGGGCCCCTGACTACTTGCGAAGGGAGCAGCCTCTGCCCAAAGCCAGCAGCGATTGACGTCACAGATGGAGCGTCTCAGAGGACTGTACTCCACTCCTCTCATTTATATGTTTGACCCTAACCTTTCCCAGATGTGCAGCTGTTCTTCCTTCCAAACAGGGAGTTTCAGCTCTGGGTATCATGTGCACTCTGAATCCCGTCCGGCAGCAAAAACAAAAGTTCAAGTTCCCAGAGTTTTAGACGCAGGCTTACGCCCACAGTTCCTACAGACTGTTGAGTGTCTTTTATGTGCTTGTTATCTCTCACCTCAAGCTGCCTCTCAGCATCTGGCTGCTGTCTCCCTTTGTGTGGTTGTTGAGAAGTGGGAGTAGGACCAAACCAGCGGGAGCCTTTAAGATGGAACCTCCAGCCTCTGTCTGGCCTCCCCCTGCCTGAACTCCCTGCTTCTGGCACCAGGCACATGTGTTATGCGCAGTCTTACTAACACTTCATGGTGACTCACAACCCAGTGGCTCTGCCCACTCTGTTCAGGCTGCCAGAATGTCCTCTCTGCTTGTCCCTTTTTGACTTGGTGGACACCGAGTCCTCATTTAGTTCTAAGCAGTGCAGGCACCTCCTGCTCCCTGCTTGGGGAAGCCTTGTCCAACTCCCTTCCCTGCTCCCTTTATTAGCTGGAAGTGACTCTTCCCCCATGGCTCCCTGCTGTGCTTTCTACTGACTCCTGACCTAAGGCTTCATTACACTATTATGTTTACTCTGCTCTCTGGGAGTTAGAGTTGGTTGTTCCTGTGTCTGTTTTTCCAACTAGATTGTAAGCTCTTGAAGAATGGGGGCCATATCTTAACCAATTTGGGACCTCCCACTTAGTACTCAGCTTGATACCAAATAGGTATTGTACAAATGCTTGTTGACAGCATTTACTGACAGCATTTGTTGACAGCATTTAAATTAATGACTACACCCATGGAAGTGAGGACAATGATGATGTAACAGAAGTCAGGTATCTTGATCACTTGGGCAAAATAGCAAGGCCTAGTTACCACTGATGAAGAACAGCATAGGAAAATAAACACAATTTACACAATAGAGACAATTACTGTTGCTATGACGGGTCCTTAACCCTGTTCCTTCCTAAGTGCTTCACTGATACTATCTCATTTTCTTCTTACCATCTATAATTCTATAATCACTGTTTATATTATTTCAAGTGTGTGGGCTACATGGTTCTGCAACCTGCCATGGAGACACGTTTCAAACCTACTCAACCCTTTGGAGAGCCCTCGAACCCTTCACTGCAGCGAGTGTACATCTGTTGCAAAGCAGCTGAACGAAGGACCATCCCTTCAAAATCTCTCTGTGTATATTACATGAAAATCAACTTCCCTTCCCCCTGCACTCAAAGTTACAGCCCTCCTTTCTCCAAGCCTAAGACTTCTGGAAATAGTGCCTTCCCAGAGTTATGGGGATTTTCCCAATGAAGCTGTGATTGTGCAAGGCTGGGAATACTGTAGGAAAATAATATTTTGAATCAGAAACAAAGATGTGTGATTTGCCAGATGTTTGGTGGACAGGGATGTTGGAAGTGTGCTGTCTTAAATTTCAAAGCCTTTGTTATTGTTCTTTGAGTCTAATATCAATACTGGGAATAGATCTTTAGCCTATGACCATTTTCAAAACATGGAATAAGTCTTGCATGCATTTAAACTTTCACTGACTGACATTTCTAAGAAGATAAAGGCAAGAGAATGATGGGGAAAAGTAAAAACAATCCCTTGCCAAATCAGATAGAGAGGCAAGTGGAGGAGGAGAAGGAAAAGAACAAAACCCACATGGACACTCCAAAAAGGAGGGAGGAAACCTGGGAACGTGAAGCTCTCCTATTACTTCCCCAGTCAGGAAATTATTGCTAAGTTAATTTCACGGGTCCAGAGAAGAGTAAAGTCAACACACTATGATTATGATGAGAGATTTAACTCTCACCATCTCGTTGTTTGCAAAAGACATTCCACTCCAATGAATAGGAGGCAGGAAAGAATAATAAAGCCTATTGGTGCTGCTTTAGGAATTATGGGCCCTTGAGTTGTTGTCTATAGCAGACATTTATGATGGATCTACTATGTGCAAAGCATAGCAAAGGCATTTGTAGGTATTAAGATGAATAGGCACTTAACCTTCCATCAAAATGGCCCCAAGTTCTCTGAAGAAGTATAAACCAAAGAGATAAGCTTTGTGATCAGTCCCTCAGCAATTGTATTGTGAGCAAAAATTTTCTCCCAATCAGTAGGGTGTCTTTTGTTTTGATTAATGTCTCACTGTAAGGAAGATTTTTAATTTGATGTAATCCCAGCTGTTTATCTTTTCCTTCACTTTCTTTGTTTTGGGGAATGTGTCTTTAAAGATGTTACTGAGATGTATATCAAGTAGTATTTTGCCTATAGTTTCTTCTATATATTTTATGTTTTCAGGTCTTATATCCAATTATTTTATCTGTTTGAGTTGACTTTTGTACACGGTATGAGGCAGTGGTCTAGCTTCATTCTTTTGTATGTAGCAATCCAGTTTTCCCAGCACCGTTTATTGAACAAACTGAAGTGATTCAACAAAAACAAAAAATCCAGTCAAAAAAAAATGGGAAGAAGAGGAAATGCAAATAGCCAACAGGCATATAAAAATTTGTTCAACATTACTTATAATCAGGGAAATGCAAATCAAAACCACAATGAGATATTACTTTACACCAGCAAGAATGTCTCATATGAAAAAAAACAAACAAACAGGAAATAACAAATGTTAGTGAGGATAAGGAGAAAAAGGAACTCTCCTACACTACTGGTGGGAATAAAAACTGGTTCAACCACTATGGAAAGCTGTGTAGAAATTCCTCAGACTACTAAAAATGGAGCTACCATATGACCCAGCAATTCCACTCCTAGGAATATACCCAAAGGATACAAACATTAATTCAAAAGGCTACCTGTACCCCATGTTTATTGCAGCACTATTTACAACAGGTAAGATATAGAAACAACCCAAATGCCCAAAATAGATGACTGAATCAAGAAAATTTGGTGTATATATACACAATGGAATGTTACTCAGCAATCAAAAAGGTAAACTTATGCCATTCACAGCAACATGGATGGAGCTGGACAGGATTATACTCAATGAAATAAGTCAAAAAGGAAAAGAAAAATATCTAGTGGTTTCACTTATAGGAGGAATGTAGGGGAACCAAATAAGGGCTCAGAAAAAAATAATTTTAATTAATTTAAAAACAAAATTAATAGGCAACTATAAATCAGAGACATTCTGAAGGGGAGGGCCAGAGAGAGGGATCAAAACAGGAGAGCACAAGGCACTATGGTGATGGTACATGGGTAAATTAGTGGTGAGACTTTTACAGGGACTACACCTGAGAGGAGAAAGCATATATTGTACAAAGAGGAAGAATGATGTGAAATATATATAAAATTTTAAAAATACATAAATAAGTATTCCATTTAGGGAAGAAAGAAATCAACTAAGAGATGAAAAAGGAGGCCATTGGAACTGATTAATTATAATAATAATTATATTGTTATTATAATATATTACTATGTTAACATATATGTTAACATATTAATGTTATTATTATTATAATAATTATTATAATAAAATCCATATAGGTGAAATATGGGGCCTATTTTCACTTCAAGAATTAACCAGACCCAAGTTCTCAAATGGCTTTTGAATGTGTGTCTTTTGTTCTGCTCCTCACTGTTTTACTGTCATCTTCTCTCTTTGGTAACCATCTACTTCTGTATATTTAGACCAGGGGGTGGGGGTTAAGGGTTTTTTTTGTTGTTGTTGTTTAGTTAATTGGGACGTTGGCGTTTTTTTAGTAAGTACATATTTTTTTATTGTTATTTTACTTTAAGCTAAGTATGTTTTCTCATGATAGGCATGCTACTATGTATCTATCAACTATGGACAAGGGGTTGAGGCCAGTGGAACTGATCATTGTCTGGATGAGTTCCTCTTGCTCTGAGTTCCAAACTGCTGCTTACCTTGAATCATTTCTTTTTTTTTTTTTTAAGATTTATTTATTTATACATATAAGAGCTGGGGTATGGGCCAGAGGTGTTAGGGGTGAGAGGATTCACCAGAGACAGAGCAGGGAGCAGAACAGGCAGACTGACTGAAACACTATGCTGAGGGGAACAGCGGGCAAGGCAGGAGAGGTCTGCTGCGCCATGTGGGTCCCCTCCCTGGCTGGTGGCAGGGATCCAACTCATGCTGCAATGATTGTGGTTTGCTTAACCCACTGTGCCACCAGGAAGGCCCTTGAATCATTTTCTTACCTTGTTCTCCTGTGCCTGTTTGCTCCCTCCCTCTTTCCCTTCCTTCTTTCTCTCCCTCCTTCCCTCCTTTCTCCTCCTACTTTCCCTCCTCCCTCCTCTCCCTCCCTCCTTTTTTTCTCTCTCCTCACCATTATCAAATTAAAGAGTATGCATCTTTTTACCTTTGCTAAGGATTTAAAAATGTATATTAAAATATTATAAAGTTTTATGTCAATTGGTCAGTTTTATGTCAAGGTGATTATATGGATTTAATTTTCTTTATTCTCTTAGTTGGGGAATCATGTTAGCTGACTTTTGAATGAACCGGCCTTGCACACCTGGGAAAAAACAGCTGGTTATTCTTTTTTTGTAATTGCTGGATTTGGTTTGTGAATATCCTGTTTAGGATCTTTGTATCTATGTTCAGGAGTATTAAACGGACTTATAAATTTCCTTTTTTGTAAAAGATTAGGGTATCTAATTTAGTACAAAAATTATGTCTTCAAAAAATCAGTTTAGAATTTTTTCTACTCCCCTGGAAAAGTTTGACCAAAATTAATTTTATTTTTTTCTTAAATTTGAAAAATTCTCTTGTAAAGTTACCTGGGCCTTGAGTTTTTCTTCACCCATGTAGGATTCAGTTTCTTTAATGAGTATATGAGTATTTCTATGTTCTGTACCTTCTTGTATTAGCTTTGGAAGCGATATCTTCTTATACTAGCTTGCAGCAATATAAATTTGTGTACTATTTTTCCATTTTACCTAGAATTATAATTGTGCTGACAGTTACTCATATTTTAGCATTGGCCTTCTAATATCTGTGTTATTTACAGTGATACCCATTTATTCGTTTCCAATATTGGTATATTTTTCCTTTCTTGATCTAGCAAAAGATTTATCAGTCTTACATCATTTCACTGACTCAGTTTGTGACTTTGTTTCTTTATTACTTGTTTTCTATTAAATTAATTTGTGCCCCATGATAACTTATCTCCATTTTAATTTGGTGAGGGAACTTTAATTTTTTAAATTTGCAAGACTTTAACTTTTCTTAAAAACTAACTAAAAATAGATTCTTAGCAAATTCATTTTCAGTCTTTAATCTTCTCTAATATATGCAGCTAATGATATATATTTCCATCTAAGTTTGCTTTATTTTCACCACAGATATTCTGATATGCCATTTTTCATTAGTATTCATTTAAAAATATTTTAAAATTTTCATTGTGATACTTGTGAGAATGTACTTAATTACAGTATGTGCTAGAGAAATAATCTACAGTATAATCTAGAGAGCTGCCTAGATTGCTGTAATCCTTTTTTAAGATTTGCTTTATAAATTAGCAGATGACAATATCGAATTTCCAGTGCATTCTTGGATTTGTAGGTAATTCAGGTAAGTCTTATTAATTTTCATTTTATATAGGTTGAGGTTACATTATGAAGTGCATAAAGATAAAGAATTGTTATATTTTCCTGTTGAATTTAACCTTTTATTTTTAGGAAATGTCTATCTTTCATCTCTAACTGTTCTCCAGTCTGGTTAGGGTGCTGTTAACACAGTCAGTCCAGCTTTGCTTTGGCTAGTGTTGACATGACTTATCTTTTCTTATTCTGTACTTTCAATATTAACATGTTTTTATATCTCTTGTGAATAGCATATATTTGTACTGCTTTGTTTATCTACTCACAGCTGGTCTTTTAATTGGAATATTTAGTTTACTTGATGTAGTTATTCCTATTTTGGTCTCTTTTTATAATCAGTCTTTTATTTCAGTTTTTCCCACTTTTAAATTTATTTTCATCCTTTCTAATTTTTCTGTGAATTACTGTCATTATATAACTTCATTATGACAAAATGTTAGCTTGTTTTCTATCGTCTACTCTCCAGATACATTGATGAGAACCAGAGTAATGATTTATTCAGACTTTCTGATCTTGGAATCTCTTTATACCCTGAACTCTGGAACTCCAAAGGCTTTTGTTTATGGGAACTAGAGCTATTAAAGATTATAATATTAAAAATTAAAACTGAGGACATTTAAAATATTTGTGAATTCATTGAAATAATAGCAAACAATTACATGACAAAATATCATATTTTCATGAAAAATGATTTCATTTTTCCCAGCAAGAGTACTATATAATTTTATATTTTAGCTAATTTCATCCAGCTTAAAGAAAAAAGTGAAGCCTTATATTTGCTAATACTTTTATTTTTTTCTAATTTCATAAATCATATAGTTTCTAAAAAAATCCACTGTACAATTGTGAGAGAGGAGAAATAGCTAATAATATTTTGACATTAATATGACATTTGTTTTGCCCTTGTGAATTCCCTGAAAGTCTCTAGGGAATTTCCAGGACTCCATACACCATACTTTCAGACTCTGCTTCTCAGACTTCAGTGGCACATCCCAGTCTTGGGAGGACCAGTTAAATCCTGGTTGAGTGTGTCCAGGACTGGGCCCCAGAATCTGCATTTCTAATAATTCCATGTTTTGAGATCCACTGATTATAGTCCTTTAATTCTGGTCTTTTTCTGTTTGTCTTTGCTTGCACTGCAACTTTTTTTTTTTGTTTTGTTTTTGTTTTTTGGTTTTTTTTTTAGATATGAAAGGATATTTATTTAGGATAAGAAAAGAACAAGAGGGCCTCCCTGGTGGCCCAGTGGGTTAAGCAACGCACTGTGAAGCAAACCGCAGCCACTGCAGCAAGAGTTTGATCCCTGCTGCCGGCCGGGGAGGGGACCCACATGGCATGGCAGACTTCTCCTGCCTTGCCCTCTGCTCCCCTCAGCAGTGTACTTTTGTTGATCTGCCTGTTCTGCTCCCTGCTCTCTGTGGTGAATCCTCTCACCCCTCCCACACCTCTGGCCTGTACACCAATGCTTGTATGCATAAATAAATAAATCTTAAAAAAAAGAACAAGAACAAATTACAAATTTGAGACTGCTTATAAGACATAAAAATTACACACACACACACACACAATCTTTGACTTCTTAATATTTGATTGTCTTTTCATGACAATTTTTTAAAACTAAAGTACCATTATTTTACGTCCTTGCTAGTATTTTGACAGTAAAGGATTCCCTGCCTTGGCTGTAGTCACCATAGCTCTCCTATGGGGAGAACACAATGAACTATGGTGGAGGATTATGGGTACATAGGTGGTAGGAGAGCATTGCAACTTTTAAAGACAACATCAAAATTTACTAAGTGACTAAGATCTGTTACTTCTTACACATCTTACACTATCTCCTGGAATTTTCTCTTCTTAATACAAAATTGATTTTAGTGTGAGTCCTGTGACAATTTTGATACCTGAGAATATTTTTTATCATTCTTTCATATTTAAATAACAATTTGGGTGGATATAAGTTTCTTGGTTTTATAGTTCTAGATTCTTTTCCCCAATACTTTGAAAACTTTAATTTTTTCAATGCTTTGAAAAAAAAAAAAAAGGTTGCTTCCAGTGTTGCTATGTTAACATCTGGAATTAATTTAGTCTTTGTTTATTAAAGCAGGACCTATCCTTTTTCTCTTGGGCTTTCATAATTTTCTACCTTTCCCTGACATTTTTACATTTATGTATTGGATGTCTCATGTTGGGTTTTTCCTTATATCTGCTCTTTGGGATCTCTGGCCCTTCCCATCTGAGGCCTTCTCCCCACTACAGCAACACCCCCCCCCCCATCCCTCACCACTTCTTTCTTCTTTTCTTTCATTCAGGGAAATTTATTATTGCTTTAATACTACCTCCTTCAGGGAGTTCTATATTCCACTGTTATTACTTCTACTTTGATTCTCCTTGCATCACCACATCTTGGATTTTTCTTTTCTTTGTATTTTTGTATTTCTTTGATCTTACATTTTTCCCTCTGGGAATTTTTTTCCAGTCCAATATTTCAGTTTGCTAATCCATTCTTTAGTTAATTCTGTTGTTTATTTCATTTAGATTGTTACAATGAGTATCTTTTCATATCTAATAATTATTCTTGGTCCTTTTTATGTTTTCCTTGTTGCAAAATACTAATAGCTGTCATGATCTTTTTAAAATCTTTTCATAAAGTAAACAAATTTTGGGTACTAATATTCTAATTTTGTTGGAATAGTGTAACTCAATAAGTTATTTTCCTCAAATGTCTTATTATTTTGGTTTGTGAACTCATTATCCCTTGGGACATTGGCAAGGGTGGGCCTTATTTTGCAACAGTCCTAACTAGCTCAGGTTAGGGAGCCACACCCTGAAGAGGAGATCAGGCATGGGAGGACTAGTTAGTCACTTTGGCCCTTGGGTCAGTGCTTCATTCTTTGCCCTCCAGGAAGATGCCTCCATAGACTGACAAACTAATCAGCAATGGGAGTATGGAAGGGGAAGAGTAGAGGCCTCTGCTAAAGTTCTCCATCTGTTTTTTGTCTCTTTGGTTACATCTCACAGGTACCTATTTTGTTTCTTTGGAGAATACCTAGACCAGAGATGAGAGATACAAGTGTGAGGGCAGATATTGTTAGCCCAAGGTGATAACAAAAGAAAGCAACACAGAACACCAAGACTTCCTATCTAATTGTACCCTCCCAGCCTATGTTCTTATGCCTCCTATTAAAGGACAATAATTCAGGTGTTCCACAAACTTCTTGATATTTTTCCCTCTGGCATTCCATAGGGAAGGGATGCAGCCTTCATACTGGTTCATTGTCTTAGAGTATCTTGATCCTAGTACTACTTCTAATTTTTTTAAGAGTGTGACCTTGGGAAGTTAGCTTTCTTATCCATAAATGGAGCTAACATCCTACATCAATAGAAATGTAAAGATTAGAAATTATACCTAAGGAGAGACAAGTTTGTATTATTATTGGCACAGAACAGACACTCAATAAATCATAACTGCTGTTATAATTATAATCATGTAACAATGACAATGGTTATAATAGCAGCTGTGGTTGCTGTAACTGAAAACTAGAGCTGAAATTACTTTTCCATTCTCCAGTGGAATGTTCTGGATAATGGGGTGTGCTATTGCTGTACCTATCATGTAAAGTCATTTTTTGTTTGTATTTAGATTCACATGACTGAAATTTGTTTTCTTTTCCTTTGGGATCACATATGTGTGTTTACCCAGAGGACTTAGGGGCCTAGGTTCCCAAGAAAGGGAGATGTGGTCCAGAGAAATCTCACTAAAAGGATATAACTACTCTTTCAGCATTCTAGGAACCAGATGGGTGGGGCTAGATGTCCATTGCAGATAACAGGGATAGCCATAGCTATGATTTAGTGTTACCTTCTGTTTTGCATGTTGTTATTCCTTTGCTGTAAGAGCCCGGTGCCTTCCATGATGTGATATTATACATGAAAGAGTGGTCTTGCTTCTCCTTGGGAGAGTAAGGGGTAGGGCCATGGCTATTCTTGGAGTAGTGAATCTGGTGGGTTTTTTTAAAGTTTTTTTAAGATTTAGATGTTCATGCATACAAGAACTGGGGGACAGGCCAGAGGTGTGGGGGGGGGAGGCGTGAGAGGATTCATCAGAGACAGAGTGGGGACCAGAATAGCCAGATTGACTGAAGTACACTGCTGAGGGGAGCAGCGGGCAAGACAGGAGAGGTCTGCTGAGCCATGTGGGTCATCTCCCTGGGTGGGGATTGAACTCATGCTGCAGTAGCTACGATGCTTCACAATGTGGTATTTAACCCCTTGTGCCACCAGAGAGGCTCCTGGAGTGATGAATCTTAAAAGGTTGATCATGAAATGCTGAGAAGAGCCTTCCACTAAAAGCACATCCAATCTCAGATGGTTGACTGGCATGATAAGGGACAAACAGGATGGACATGTGGACTACCCCTGCATGCCTCGGAGATTCTCAGAAATACTTGGAGTAGGGAACCTAGTAAAAAATTGGACTGTCTAGAACAAAGCAGGATGGGAAATAGAGAAATTATGATTTAGCATTAAAGGAAAGTGCGACTATAGGATGGAGAAACAGGACCTCTGAATGCTATGTGTTAATATACCACTCTCTAGCACTCTTTACCTCCTACGAGTGCCAAACAAGCATCTACTGCTACCTCTCCTGCTGGGGAGAGGATGGTGAGGTTCCTGGGGGGTCAGTTCTCTTGACCTTAGGTCACTTGATTTGTTAGCCCCCTGTTGTGGGCACTTGGTCGCTGCACTCAGGCAACAATTCTGACTTCTGTGGTCCTGGCAACATCATGGTCCAGGCAACCTACTACAAGACCGCCATATTGTATGTCCTCAGTTTCTCTCAGGGTGGGTATAGGGTGGGAAGAAGAAAATAATGTCTACTCAGACATCATTCTTGAAATAGATGTTCCTTTGCTCCCTTGGGATTCATGAACCTGCTAGAGCTTTCATTTTCACATCTAAAACACTGTGGCTCATTTCTCAACCTCTTCCAAGGAACAACCAATTGCTGCTAGGTCAGTGAACTCCCAGAGGGGATATGATGGTAACTGATGCTATTTTAAAAAGGCCAGAAAGTCGTCCACTATGCCTAATATGACCCTACGAGACCTGTATTGATTATTTACACTTTTCCAAGTCTAATAGTAACTTAGAAAGGAGCTTTTTAGAGTGAAAACAATCTGGGTCGCCTCCATAAACACCCAGCAGACCTTGTAAATTCCAACAAGACAAAAGCAAACACTCTCCCTCCTCCCTTTCTTCTTTGGGGATAGACTATGTTTCCTTCTCCCCTGAGCAGCGACGCTCAGTCTTTGTTATGGCCTCCTCAGAAGTCTGTACATAGCAACCAGGGTTTGAAGTGAGCTGGGCTCTTTGCATTAAATATGATGCCACCAAGCTGTTACTGTCAGTTACTGCCATTAAAATGACAGCTGTTGGTCAGCCCTTTGTGGAAGAGGCAACATCCTCCCTGCTGTAGCTTCTGAAGAATAACAAACTTTTCGCTCTATCCCACCAGAAAATGTACATACTGGCCCTGAGAGGGTTTCTCTGAAGACCATCTCAGGCAGGATCCACCCAACAGGCTCAGAGCTCTGCACTGAAGACAAACTTGCCAGGCTCTCAGGCACCCTTTCCACCCTCCCCTTAGGGCTGTCCCAGTATGGGGTGCTAGCTAAGAATAGTACCTCCCTTCAGGGAAGTAAATCCATCAGGAAAAAAAGGGATACCTCCTTCCTAAGTCAGGGAGTTAGACATGTCATGGAGGAAAGAGAGATAGATAAGTGTGTGCTTGGGTGTATGTGTGTGTGCTTGGGATTCTTTGTGCGTTTAATGGACATGTGTGGGTTTTATGGGCCTATCATATGTGTATGTTGGCTATTAGAGCATGTCAGTCCTCCTTCCTCTCATTTTTCTATCCACTGCTTTCTTAGCCAGGATATTCCCTTACAATTATTTGCTTTATCTAACTCTGTGTGTGTGTGTGTGTGTATGTGTACGTAGCAAAAAGAACTGATCATAATTTTGGCATAAAGGATTGTCTGCAGATGTCAATAGCTTGTCTTAATTAGGTGGTGTCTTTCTCCTGGATCCCAATTTCTGGTGCCCAACTGGTAGATGAACACTGTCCTCTTTGACACCTTCCCATCCTTGATTGGGCCATGAGCTCTGGCTGAGGAAGAATAAGATAGTATTTAAATCCCCAATGAATATCTAGAAGTAAGTGGAAAGTGATGGTAACTTCTGACTACTTTTTAATCAAACCAAAGTGTGTTTATCCAAAGTTTTCTCTATTTAATGACACATGGTGAAAATCTCTCTCAAATTTAATATCTTGTGGTTCCTCTTCAGGGTCTCCCGGGCACAGTCATGCTAACCTAATCTCTGTCTCCTGCATATGGCAGGAAGCATACTGTGAGATTTGGGGCCAGACAGACCCCAGTCTTGAATTGGGCTACTAGTCACTATAACCTTGAACCGGTCATTAATTTTTAGTTACTTCATATAGAAAAAGGATAATAACAAAACATATATAAAAGTGCTATTGAATAGATTAAATGAAACTAACCTGGTAAAGATCTTCACAATAAGTAAGTGTGCTGTTAGCTATTTTTATTTCCTTCATTTACAGCTATTTTTGGTGCCAAATCTCTCCTATCCTTCCCTGTTGTGTCCCTAGGGCTGCTATAGCAAACTACCTCGAATTGGGTGGCTTAACATAACAGAAATATAAAATTCTTGAAGCTAGAAGTTTGAGAGTAAGGTGTCAGAAAGGTCAGGCTTCTGAAATCTCTAGGGAAGAACCCTTCCTTAGCTTCTGGTGCCTCCTGCCTATCCTTGGCTTGTGGCTGCATCACTCCAATCTGTCTCTGCTATGTCTGCCTCACAAGACATTCATTTCTTTATCTGTGTCATTTCCTGTTTTTATAAGGATACCAGTCACTGGATTTATTCAAATCCAGATTTACCTAAAACCCAGAGTGGTATCATCTTGAGATCTTTCCCTAATAATGTGTAAAGACTCTATTTCTAACTAAAGTTACATTCTGAGGTTCCAGATGAATAGGAAACTTGGGGGGAACAATTTACTACCTACCATATTAACTAACCTAGGTGCCTCTATTTCTTTCCACTCATCTCAAAAGTTTAATCTTTTAAATTTGCTTTTCCCACTCTATTGGAATTTTGCTCACTTTTCTCCATCTTCACTGATATGACCCAGTGCAACTTCATCTGGTTACTTCCCTGCTCTGCCTTTTCCTTTAACCTCACTCATATTCATTATATCCAGAGTGATATTTTAAAAAAGCTCTGATCTGAAAGAAGAAAAAGAAAACATTTAAAAGGTTCCCATTGATTTTTGGATAAAATTCAACATAGAAGGTTCTTTATAAATTGGACCCCAAACTGCTTTTTTAATACCCTTATTATACTTTGCACTGATTTGTCTTTAGCTGCTCCAATCCATACTAACCTAGATCTATTGTTGCAGCCATGATGGGCTTGTGCCAGGGTCTTGAAGACTAAATTAATTCAAGTGGAAGGTTTATTGAGAGTTCTTTGGAACAGACATTAACTCAGATTTAGGTGTGAGGAGGGAAGTTGGAGTCAGTTCTAGAGAACTTGGTTGACATTCTAGGCTTCAGAGGTTAGTTGGATTTCATAAACAGAGATGGGAACTTGGAGTCAGGAAAATCAGGATCCTATTTAGAAATGGAAGATGAATTGATGAAAGAGTTGAGATTCTCTCATGCTTGAGCTGAATGAGTGTGATGAATCCATTCACATATTAGGGCAGAATGGAATGTGGTCAGTCTCCACACTCCATGGTTATCAGGGATGGATACATGAACCACAGAGCCCAGGGGTATAATTCTTGTGATGCTCTCTTCTTTTCCCCTTTTGCTTATTCTGTGGGATCTACAGACCTATGGGTCACAGCAGCTTGTAGCTATTTGCTGTTGTGGTTTTCCTAAACAGCTGGGCAGATGGAAAAATCTAAATTCTCTCTGTTTCTGAGAATGTCAAGATCCTGTTTGTTATGACATTGTAACTGTAGTTTCTGAGTGAGTCTGGTCTCTGACTATGAATCAAGAGGATAAGCTTGGCTTGATAGTATTGAAGGATTTCCGTCTGTGATGCTTTATGACTTTGAGTCCATCAACTTAATTGAATGAGATGGCATTTTCTCTTTTTCCAAGATTTCACTGACATGCTTATTGAATGAGTCTTGCTGGCAGCTGACTTCCTGTGGCCCTTTGGCTCTGCTTGCAGCAGAAGGAAGCCATGAGGGATCTCAGCTGCTTCAGAAGTTGTCTACAAGGCTCACAAGTTATAACCACTTCTCAAACTCATGCTGTCATTGTTAACTAAACTTTTATTTACTAGCAGTGTTTTCCTTGATTATAAATCACTGCAGGGAATTGATAGACTCAAAGAATTTCAATGTTGGATTGGACTTCATAGATTATTGTCTTGGTGTTCATTAATTCAGGCTGTTATAATGAAAACATCATAGCCTTAGTGGCTTAAAAAACCTTTATTTTTCAGGCATTCTGGAGATGGGGAAGTACAAGATAAAGTCACCAGCAGATCAGGTATCTGCTGAGGACCTGCTTCCTTGCTTGTCGATAGCCACCTTCCTGCTGTGTCCTCACTTGGCTGAGATCCTCTCTCTTCTCTCCTCATAGAGAGACGAGAATTCACCATTGAGAATCCATTCATGAGGATCCACCCTTCTTATGTAATTACCTTCCAAAGGCAGTACCACCAAAAACCACTATGCTGCGGATTAGGCTTCAACATACGAATTTGGACAGATGCAAATATTCATGGGTCCACCATCTTCTCCCAGCATATGGGAAAGTTGAGCTGCAGTACCAGGAGGTCTCCTGCAAGGATGCCCAAGCCAGTGAGCAGATATGGTCCGGTGTTCAGTGCAGGACTTCTCCTTCCTACATCACAGTCATTCTTTCTGGTTATTTAAATAATAGAAGTTCATTCTCTCAATCCTGTCTTGCCAGTTTTTCCTTTCTGTTCACTTAAGAATAGAAGTAAGACAACTGATAAGAAGACAGGAGCAAGGATTAAGTACGATTAAGTTATTTCTGCCTTTGAGGGGGCACTCCCTCTGCAGATCATTTGCTAATTGGACATCTGAGTTCAGCTTGAAAAATGACATTTCAAACTTTGGTCTTCAGAGTTCTCACGCACACATGGATCCAGACACCACTGACATCGCTTAGTCTCCTTAGCAAAAGTGCACACTCGGGGCTGGAGTCTGCTGCTCGATTGGGAAGGAAAGATGTCCTATTCTCAGGGTTCCACTTGTCTTCGATGAGTGCAACAAAGCATGCAGATGAGCTCCTGCTGTTTTATTGGGCCTCCCTGAGCCCTGTGCATCCCAGCTGGAGCCTCTTCCCACCGCCCCCACACTCTGGAGGGCCCTTCTTACTCTTGGCATGTGTCTGGTTCTTTCTTGAATGTAGTCCAGAGCTTCTCAAGCTTTCCATACAGTGACTCTGATGGTCCCAGAGCATGTGAGTGTAGAACTTCGAAACCCAGAGCAACCAGTCCTAAGTCTGAAAACATTTATGTCTCTAGCCTACATATTCATGCTAATTACATTTTTAATTTTGTGGAGTTTTTAAAGTATGAATATAACATTTTCCAAAACAATACAAACTCAAATGGCCCCAGGAAGATGTGCTACATGTACACCTTCCTGCTTTGTGGAACTCACCAGTACTCAACTATGACATCACTCATCTTCCACTTGGAGATGCCTGGGTAAAGAAACCAGGGAGAATCTGGGTTCAAATCCTTGCTAAGTTGTCACTTAGGAATTATATGATTCTGGAAAGTTAACTAAACTCTCCAATTTTTAGTTTCTTCTGTAAAGGGGGCATTAAAATTACCAAGCTCATGTTTATCATGAAGATAAAACCACACACTTAGATTGCCTGTCACAGTCCTGGGGGTGTGAAAAGTGCTCGAGTATGGTTACTTTCTCTTCATTCAGTTTCCCCCCCTTTCAAAAAAGTGACTCCTCTTAGTCCTCAACTTCAGGCTGAGAGAAAGAGGACCAGATGGGATGCAGGTCCATCTAGTCCATTCTATTGCCTCTGCCTAGCCTGCGATTTCAAAGCACCCTCAAAGGAGAGCTGTAGAACCTGCTCCCATACAAATAATCTAACCATCATTTGGCAAATCATTTCTTCTCTCAGAATTTGTTCTTTTTCCCATTTGTCCATTCAGAGGAAGCACACACAGGACCTAGCCATGCCAGGTACTGTGCTCGGCCTTAGCGGTATAAAAAAAGCTATCTCACAAGATTCCCCTCTTTAAGATGCTTATAAAACAATAGGAAATTACCCAAGTAATTGCAGTACTTAGTTATTAGTGCTACAATAAAACATAGTCACAGACTCTTACAGATCACATAGAATGGACATCTTTCAAGAAGCACATAGGTGGCACAGAAGGAGTCTTGGAAACACTTCCCAAAGGAGGCAAAACCTGACCCAAATCTGACAAGCAAAAGTGAGCAGGGGGCTTAAAGATTCATTTCAGGCAAAATCTCAGAGGGAGAGAACATGGCTCAGGAAGGTGAAAGTTATTAAGTGAGACTTAGCAGAGAGATGAGGCCAGTGAAGAGAATGAGGTGGTAGATAATAAAGTGTTCTCTGATTTTACTCCTGTGAAAATGAAATCTATAACTCTGAAGGCAGAGTAAACAGGAAAGAGGCTGCTGTAATAATCCAGGTGACCTACATTGAAAGTCCAAGCTAATGATGGGGTTGAATGAGAAGTCAGTTTTAAGAGACATGAAGGAGCTAAAATCATCAAAATAGCAACACACAACTTTCTGGTGATAGAATCTGTCTTTCATTCTTAATGAATTTCATTCATTCTTTCTGCTTCCCAGATGGTGTTCAGGGCCTTTGGGATTCTACCACTTTAGAGCGGTGGGTATAAGAGGCAATGAAAACATTGGTTGGGAAATTTGATATTTTAAATCTGACAAGAACAAGAATAACAGTAAGGTTATTTTATTTTTTTTAACATGTGAAGAGTGTACAGTATTTCTGAGTTAAATTTAAAAAATGGATATTTCCAGTTGTTTTCTAGTCGTTCAATCTGTGAAAATATGACATCTTCAGATTGATGAGAATATATACTGAATGATAATGTGTGACAAAGTACATCGTAAACTATAGGGTACTTTTTTAAAGATTTATTTATTTATGCATGCAAAAACTAGGGTACAGACCAGAGATAGGGGTGGTGAGAGGATTCACCAGAGAAAGAATGGGGAGCAGAAAAGGCAGATGGACTGAAATACACTGCTGAGGGGAGTGCTGAGCAGGGCAGGAGAGGTCCGCCTTGCCATGTGGGTCACCAACCTGGCTGGGGATCGAACTTGCACTGCAGTGGCTGCAGATGCTTCATAGTGCAGTGCTTAACCCCGTGTGCCACCAGGGAGGCCCCTATAGGGTGCTTTTGTATACATTTGCTCCTTTGATTCTCCCAATAGTCCTGTGAAGTAAACATTTACCCTCACTTTATAGGCAAGGAAACTGAGGCGCAGACTTACTTAAGGTCACCCAACAGCTAAGGCAGCAGATTGTTCTCAAACCGGTACAACTTCAATTCTGTGCTGCTCTTACTACCAATTGTGAGGTGAAGATTCCTTCTCCTTTTGGGAAGTTGTCAGAGATGCTGGGGTTATAGCAGGAGGAGTAGTCTTGGTTCACATAACGCCCTCTTCCAGACAAGTCACTTGGTGAGTGAGTGGGGGTGTATTTAGTTTTTCTGGATGTTTCTCTAAGGATGTTAAGAGGAACCAGCCAATACTAATCTCAAACAGGATTTCCTTTAGGGAAAACACTCCACACTAAATACAAACAAGAGATTTCTGACTGAAGAATCACAGACACTGAAGAATCCCTTTTGTTTAGTTTTTGTGTATACGTGTAGTTAGTTTCAGAAAATCTCTTGGACTTTCAGTGGACCACCTACAAGGGTTATTTGTGAATCCTTCTGGTATTCTGTGTGAATATTTCATCAGGATTCTCCTTCCTACATGTGATTCTTCTTCAATCTCTCTGCCTGGCTGTCTGTCTGTCTCCCAGCCATCTATTACTTCCTATGTATGTTCTATCATCTATCATCTGTCTATCATCATTTATTACTGTTTGTCTATTATCTCCTTATGTGCTGAGGTCTCTCTCACGTGTGCACATATGTACTCACACACATGTGTGCACGCACACACACACACACAACCTTGCTTCTGAAGTATCCAAATCCATTAGGACACTTCAAAACAAGGATCAGTAAGCTTATTTCCCTCTGGATGGTGTGGACCACCCGCATTGGATCATGTAGGCTGGGGCTACGTGTTCACTGGGGCTAAATCATCAGCAGATTCTGCTGTCAACTCTGACTTTACTGTTTGGTCTCCATCAGCTGTTGGGTCATGGAAGGGAGGGATTAGTTCTGTAGTCTAACTCGGTGTCCCTGAGAGAAGAGGGAGTGACACTTCAGTCCCCTAAGCCTCGGTCACATTTGTGTTTGAACATCCCTTTCCTGCCTACCAAGTGTTCTTCTGAATACCCCATTGTTATAGTCATACTCACCACCCTTTGGAGGGATTTAATGGCTAAATCAGATCTTTTTTTCATGGCACGTCTCAAGGCGGACCCCAACCCTTATCTCAACGACTGATCTTTCCCACTGCAAATGTGGTGCCAGTGTGTCCCACAAGTCTCTCAGCGCCTGAGAGAGCACTTGAGAGTAAACAAATCGAAATACCAAAAGGATATTTACAGCCTCTCACCAAGCTCCCAATTTCCTTGACTGGCCCTGTAGACAATGTACTCCTGCATCAGCTTTCGATTGTACTGTCAGAAATGGATACAAGACTGAGATTGAGACAATATTATGCTAAGCTAGTCAATAGGCAAACAAAACATTGTCTACTGTTTCTTTAGAGAACCCGGGGCTAAGTGTTTGCTTGTTTTCACAATGGTGTCTCAGTCATCACAAATTCTGCTTAAATTGCCTGATCGCTTTCTCAGGCATTCAAGGGAACCTGCTTTTGGAATAGGGGAGAGGTTCATAGCACCTACCCGCATGTATTTTCCTAGTAGGCTTCTGCCCACTCGTTCCCACTGTGTGAACTCACATTAAATCTATTCTGAGTGGAAGCATTGCCTGTGCCCATCTCATACCCTTTATGACAAGTATTTAAGGCCCTTAGGGGCCAATATTATCAACTGCTGACAAATTAAAACCTCTAGATTTTGTATTGAGGCTCATGAGGGAAAGGTAATAGATCATAGTTTCCTGTGCTTTCAGAACCAATTCTTTTTCAAGAATCTAAGCATGTATTAAGATCTAACCCAGTGTTTTAGAATTTATGATCCATCATCAGGTCCCACTAAATTCTGCTTGTTCTTTTTCCTTCACCCTGTTTCCTTGTCCCCAACTTCATGCACCTGCCTTTGTGGCTTGGCGTATGCTTATTGAACCTAGGGCACCTTTCTGGTCTCTGCCTTGCAAAGCCCTACTCATCTGTTCCAATTTGATTTAAAGGTTTCTGTTTAGTCTATCCACTAGGAGGTGTCCTATGCAGCCCTGAGCTTTCACCTGTCTACACTTTCCTCATCATTTATACCATTTGTTCTTTCTCCCTCTAGCTGTAAGAAAAAAGTGGTACGTTTCCTGCTTTTCAGATGAAATTGCTCTGATCAGATAGATGAAGATACTTGTCAAGGTCACATGGGTAGAATATCATGAAGCTGAGACTCAAATCTAGACCTTCTGACTCTAATCAAACCTACTTGCCTTTTCAAGGGATGATTTCATTGTTTTCAGGAAAAATAATGTCTACTATGGAAATCTCTCACATTGTTGTGTATCATGCTATAGAAAGGTCTTAGCTATAAAATTAATCAGTCTTCTATTAAATGATGGTGTTAGGTGTAGATTTTATAGGTAAGTCACTTCACCTCAGGCTTTTCACCTGTAAGTGAAGGTAATACCTTCAATGTAGACAAACAGAAAATTCCTCATGCGGTGCACTTGCAACATGAGTCTTGGTAATTGGTAGGTCTTGTTACAGCTGCCCTACAGTCAGGCTATATTTTTCTGCTAAAAAGTGCATCTACCTTTGAGTGAGCTCTGGGAGGCAGGGTCCAGGCCTCCCTCTTATGTGATATGACTCAGTGCTTTGTGGTTTTCACCACAGGTCTTTGGGATAAAGAAGAGAAGTAATGGGAACTATTTTTCAGAGGTGTTTAACTCAGGTGGACAGTTTCCTTCATGGTCTACCCAACTCTAAGGTGATATGTCTCCTTTCCAATTTCATCTCCTTGTGGGGAGTAGCACAGAGACTCCCAGTCTCTGGGTAATAGCTAGCTGCTGCTGTGTCATGAAAGAGGGGTGACAGTGCCTGAGAGTGTATAATATACCTGGAACTTGAACCACAGAAGAAAATTAAGAAGGTTCTCAGCCTGTGCCTAATAAGGCTGGAGGCTAGATGCTTCCTCATCTATGAGGAATGATCTGGAGCAGAGGGACCTAGAGCAGAACTTCTGGTCTTCAATGTGCACATGAATCTCTTGGGGAATGTATTAAGAGCAGATCCTGATGCATAAGGTCTGTAGTGGGATGACCTAAGATACTGCCTTTCCAATAAGCCTCCAGGGACTGTAAGTTACTGTGCTTTGGACCACACTCCAGGTGGGGAGCATTCAGGAAAAGTCAGAAGATGCAGCCCAAGTTCTTAATAGTGAGCAAGCCACTTACTGCTCTGAACTCCAGATTTCTTATCTTTAAAACGGTGAACAGCACTGATGCACAGATACTTAAAAGTATATATATGCTTTAAATATTTGTAATGGTATTTGGGAAACTTCAGTGCACTATTTAAGGGCTCATTTCTATTACGCTGGTTTAATAAACAATTCAGAATCCAACAAACTCAACAGATACTTTATAATGCAGTTCACATTTATAAAGGCTTAAAGGAACATGTTAATATAAGATAGGTTAATTTATTTTGTTTCAAGCAAAAAATTTTCCTACCCCTTTCTATTAAGGAAATTTGTGAAAATACAGTGGTCTGTGAGGACTTGCTTCTTAATTTAAAAATTCATCCGATTTTATATAATGGAAATTATTTAATCAGTCAAAATCCCTTGGAATTGGCATTGGCAAAATCTGCATTAACCTCTAATAGAATGTAAATGGACTTTGATTTATGCTTACTTGAAAACAGAGATAAAGGGCTGTGAGAAGGACTTAAGAAAAACCTACAATTAACAGATGCTACAAAGTAAAAGATAAACAAATGCAACTAAAAGAAGTACCCTTCAAAACTGAGATGTTGACTTTACAAACTTTGTACATGACCATTAAATAATTAATAAGATTCAGAAAAATATCTTGTTTCAGAACTCAGGGTATAATTTATACTGATCAAATTCAATGAGCATAATTCTGTCCACTCTGTACTTACAGTTCAGGTAATGTAATAGTAATTGTAATAATAGTTATAATTATATATAAAGCAACCTACAGCTAATTCAGTTTATAGAATCCACTTCTTACTGAAAGCAGCGGTGGGGCTTCTTGCCAAAATAGCTCTCCTCTGATTTTCTGGGATGGCTTCTGAAAGTGGAGAGCCTTTTCATGGCAGGCCTGCCCATCCTCTGGGCAAATAAAGTGTTAGGACCCTCTGTTTTTTTTTTCTTTGTTTGTTCTAATTGAGGTAACACTGGTTTATAACACTGTATGTAATTTAGGGGAATGGGCTCAGACCTCCTCAGATGTCTGTCTCCACGGCCGCCACCATCCAAATGAGACCCAGGGCAAGTTGGGGTTAAGGAGGCAGCTTCAGGGACAGTGCAGGAGGGACTTCATGAGAGTTGAACAGCTTCTAAGATAAGGACAGTAAATTCCAAAAAGTGCTAACCAAAATATACTCCAGAGATGAAATCAGAAATCCCAAGAGGACTAAGCAAAGACAGTGAAACTTGTAAAAATAAGACCTTGGGCAGGGGAGGTAAACTCTAAGATAAGAGCTGGGAAAATGGGCATATCTTCCCAGAGGACTATGGGCATTAGGAGAAAGAACCAATCACAAAATAGGTGATGAAATTTGAGAATAGAGAAAAAAAAAAAGGTTTAAAAAGTCCTAGCTCTAGGCCCACATCAGTTTCTTTGCGCCTCTCAGGAGTCCTTACATTTTTCCTTTAAATAAACTTTACTTTCTTAAACAAAGTTTGTTTCTCTCTGCTTTCTTATCTAAAATGTCTGTGAATTCCTTTTTATGGCTTCCTGAGACACCAACCCATTGTGGTCTGGTGCCTGGGACTCAGCGCTGCTGCAGCGTGGGGTCCATCCCTGGTTGGGAGACTAGGCCTAAAAACCTAAAATCATGATATCATATTGGGGCCTCCTACAGGGATCTTATGGGGGCTTGTTGTATCACAAGCACCTATAGTCCTTTACCATAGACCATTTCCCTCCTCCCTCCACTTTCTTCTCACCTCTCCCCTCTTGTAGCCTCAATTTTGTGGACATATTTCTAGGGTTTGTTTTGGTTTAGTTTTATTAGTTCCTTTGTTCTGTTTCTCCATATGAGCGACACTATATTTGTCTTTCTCCTTCTGACTTCTCTTAGTATTTCCCCCTCAGATTCTACCCATGTTGTTGCAAATGGTGAGTGCTCATCTTTTTAGAGTTCAGGAACAGTTTATCATGTATTTATACCACATCTTCTTAATACACTCCTCTGTTGTTGGGCACTTAAGTTGTCTCCATAATATACTATTTTAAATAGTGCTGCAGTGAACATAGAAGTATTTATATCCCTTCAAATTAATATTTTTGTATTCCTTGGGTACATACCTAGGAGGAGAATTGCCAGGTCCCATGGTTTCTCCATTGTTAGATACATTGGATTGCTTTGGATGGCTAATTACCTTCATACCTGGAAACAGATAATTTGTATACTTTTTCCAGCTTCTCTTTCTTAGAATAATGAAGTCAAAGTTGGGGTTATTTTGTACCTAGGAAGTGAGTTATGACAATCTAGCATTTTCCTTCTCACCATCTCAGAGTGAAGGCATCCCTATGCTTATGTTGAACCTGTGGGTTGTGTGCTACGCTGAGTTCTGAGGGTGCTAAGCTGCAACTCAGCTGAGACCAGTCAAGACACCCCATGCCAGTGACTCTGGAAGTGTGGTCCTGGGATGAACAACATCAGCTCACCTGGAATCTTGTTAGAAATGCAAGTTTTGGGGCCCTAACCCAAATCTACTGAATCTGGAACTCTGGCAGAGGCTCCCAGGATGCTACAGTTTAACTTGCCCCCCAGGTAATTCTGATGGAAAATAGAACCTGAGAATGTACAGGTCAGCTTCTCCCACTGGAACCAGAGCCAGCTCAGCAACTTTTCTCTGTACAGCCCAGAGTTGAGAGAGGGAGAAGGGAAAGGCATAGGTAAGAAGGAAAGGCAGTGAATTGGGCTTGGGGCTGGGGAGATGGACCCTAAGGGCTCAGTAGTTGTCTCATTGAGGAAAGAATTCAACCTTGAGATCAGAGTTTAGGCAGAAAATTGGAAGATTTAGTGACACAAGTGCTGGAAAGCTCTCTGAGCAGGGAGTGGTCCCAAATGGGTTACCACTAAGTGGGCAAGAAGCAGGAGTTTATATGGGTGTAGTGGGCAAGGAGTGGGGGTTTGGACTTTGGATGTCTCTGCATTGTATCTCTTGTTGACTGGTTGAGGCCCATTGGGTCTCCCAGTTTACTTGGTCTTTTTTCCTGGGATGAGCTTTGGTCTGTTGCTTCAACACTGGGATGGGTAGTATTAGGTGGGATTAGGACTTCCCTGGACACCAACTTGGATTTTATAGCACGGAGAACAATCTCTCAATCATGGCTATTCAGAGGTGTGGTTGGCTGCATTCAGAGGTCACGAGTTCCCTGTCATTGTGCATGCTCATTCTTCCATTGGGGGTCTTGTTATAATGTGAGTGTAATTCAGATGGGGAGGGGACTGAGGTCTTGTATTTCTAAGAAGTGTATCTCGGTGCTATTGATGCTGATGGATAGAGATGGACAGATGATCCTACTTAGAGCAGCAAATCTAAACATCATGCATTCCCAGTGGAGGTGATATCTTCCCCAAGGAGGTGAAAATTGGTTGTGGAGATGGTGGCCAAAAACTCTTAAGCTTTATAGAGTATAGGTACACATATAGTGCTTAAGGTGATAAAGTACATATGTGGTATTGAAATTTTGTGGAGAGAAATGATGAGGAACAAAATGTCTTACAGAGCCCCTGGTGGGGAGAAGGCTAATGATGGGAAAAGGTGCTATGCTGTGAATTAGTAGAGCCAGCCTGTTCCCCCATCTGCAGTAAGGGCAAGAGTGCTCTTTCTCCACAAAACCATACTCTTCCCACCCCAGACAATAGAAGAGAACACCTAGTTTAGGGCTTGCTGTGGTGCTATGATTAAAAACCCAATTTAAACCACAATACAAGTCTTCATGGGAGTCAGTGGTTCTTAGTGCCTCCATGCATGTATTCCATCTCTGTCTCATGGAAACCCCCATCCCCTGACTAGAGGACATGTGGGTAAAGTCCTCAAGCTCATGCATGCTGTCATTTATCACTAGCCTTATGTGATAGCCGGTGTGGCTTTCAGACTCGAGGAAGCAAAAATAAGCCTGAAAGTCCCAGAGCTACTACCTCAGCACACAATGAAGCACTGGAGTGTGTTTCTCCTGGGCCTGCTGAAGAGTCAGAAGCCCTTGTCCTGGTACAGGTTTCCTATCTGTTCTCCATCCTGGCAACCTTGCCTTACAGTGATGCATTTGTACCCTGTAAATGTCAGTGCCTAAGTAAGGAGAGGTTTTTATTTTTTATGGAGGAAAAATAGTTTAAACCTTTTCCATTGACAGTGTAGTTAGTTTCTGTTTATCATAATTCATATTGTAGATTACATATATGGGCAGAGAGTTCCTAAACTGAGGTTACCATGTTTCTCAAGGGAACCAGTTACATCCAGTTAATAAACCCTGTTTATAAACAGATGTCTTTCTGGACCTGATAGATGGGGTGACCTTGCTATGCTATTTCAACACTATTTGAAAAGCAACTTTATGAGTCTTGGCTAAAGCAGTCAAGAATCAACCCCAGAGAAATAATGGCATTTGGGGTCTACTTTCCACATATTCTTTCCCTCTCAAATTAGCTTCTTTATATATATATATATATATATATATATATATATATAATACTTCTTATTTTTTTAAGAAATTAGTTCCTTGGGAAGAGCTCCGATCTCTATCAGTGTATTTAATAAATAAATTTCAATTCAAACTGAATGGAGAAGTGAGTTTGAATTTACTCATGAAACAAGCATTTATTCATTCATTCATTTCACTATTACCCTTAAAGTTACAGTCACATGAAGAAGCATTTAAGCATAATTTGTGGGCAACTAGGGGTGCATAGGTCACCTCTGGTCTTGGCAAGTTTACTAGCAGTGAGTTCTGGAATAATAGGAGGGAGCGATAGCAGCATGGACTCTCATGGATCCCTGCCCCTTTTAATCTGCAATCTTGAACTGTTTTTGGCCTTGCACTGGTGTCTAGAGAACAGGTGTTCTATTTGCTTCTGATTTTTCTCTTTGTGTTGCACCTGAAACACCTCAGGGTTCTTGTCACCACCGTGCACAGGAGGTGCTATTTCCATTTCCTGCCACATATCTGTGAGCACAGTCCAAAGTCACATATTTGTATTTAAAAGTTGCTTCTTTTACATTTAGATTAAAAATCTAAAGCATCTCATACAAAGAACGCACTTCATAAAGGGCTGTTTTCTTCTTTTAACTACGTCATAAGGCCATAGAACTGTCCACCAACCCTTCAATTCCTTCCTAGGCTTTATATCCAGCATTTAATCAGCAAAACATGTAGCTCTAGAGTCTGACCTTGTGAGTTAAAAATACTGGGTTAGAACCCAGCTGAGTGGTGTGTGACTGAGACAGTAAGTCAGATGTACAGGAGTTCCCTTGGAATTGTTCACATCAGCTACCTTTCCTTTGTGATCCTGCTATTGTTTGCAGACAGAATGACTAAAGGTTATTTTTGATCCCTTGAGGATTCTATCAGGATTCATATCAGTAATTAAAAGTGTGCTGCGTAAGGCAGTTGAATGCATCCAACAGGACAATTTTAAGCAGGAAACAGCGAGTTACTCCCATTCACTCTCAAGCCACTACCACACTTAACTCGGATACTTTATCTTGGTCCAGCTGCCAGAAAACTTTTTATTCTCTTCCCTTACATGCAGGGAACCGCCTTTCCTTGGATATCTGAACTCGGAAACATTTAACATTCTCCCAGGAAATAACTCCATTCAAACCTATTGTGTTGAAGTGCTGGAGTGATTGACTTGAAAGTAACTTGCGTAAATCAGTGCTGTTGATTACTAAACACAATGGTAATTACTAGGGAGGATAATGAAAACACAATATAGTCATGAATAATATGTCACTATTGAAAGTAGACCCTAGAATGGGCTTTTAATATCGTATACTGAAGTGAAAGGGACAGATTTGGCAACGATGTGGCTTGCATGCTTATGTTACTTTCCCTGTTTGCCCACGTGACAGGAATTGTTAGGTGATCACGTTTCTTTCCTTTTCATTTTGAACCTGGAGGCCTCAGAGACCTCAACTAATTTTTCAGTAGCTATTATCAACCAATTGGATTTGCACAGAGGTGAAAATAATTTTCTCTTCTAATGATGAAGTTTGTGTCTACATATACTACACTGAGTTATTTGGGGGTGATAGGAGTGCTTTTTTCACCTTAGTGTTGCCAGCACCTGGATCCAGTGCTTGACATGTAAAGAACACTCATTGAACATCTGACCACCCCCTCTTTGAGTCTGGGTATGCCCAGGTGTCCAATGGGCTGTGAATATGTAGACATCATGTCTCCTTCAGTTCTCAAGGGCCTGAAAGCAATCAGGATGTTGTCACAGCCCTCAAGCAGTGGCTTCTTACTGCAAGCAGCAGCCTCTGATTACCCCAGCATGTCCTACGCATCATAACTTTGTGTTTGCCATGATATGAAAACAATCAGCAAAAGATTAAGAAGTGCTAGTTAGAGAACCCACTCTCGATGACATTAAGATGAAAATAACTCTCACTGATAATCACTCATCTAGACAATGGCTCTATATAGCCTTTAGAAGTATTTTAATTCCTTAAGCTCTTAAATAATCACAAGCAGAAAATACGTCAGCATGAGAATTACAATCACGTTGCGTTGTTTGTGTGAAACCAGCAGCTCTGTAGGGAGTCCCCGCAGCTTACAAGAGAGCCTCGCTTCTCTTACAAGTGGTAGCCAAGGAACTTCCAAGGATAATATTAATGAATCTTTCATATATAGTGGCTAGAAGTATTTTTCCTGAAAGATAAGCACTGCTGCTCTCTAAAGGGAAATGTGACCTTTCCTCTATTTTCTGATCATGCGCTCTGAATTATAAGTGTGGCAAAGAAATTTCAAAGACAATAAGCTGTCCTTGGGACCACCACTTGAAATTGGGACCAATTCTGAAAATCCAGAGCATGTGGCCCCATTTTTTTCCAGGAAACAAATGTACCCCAGCTGTGTTCTGAGAAGGATGTGTTTTCAGAATTCCCAGCCTTTCCATGGAAAATGGGCTGTCTTGAGGAGTGATGGGGATGTGGGGGCGTGTAGGGTCAGAGACAATTGTCAGGCTTTTCCGCCCTCCTGCCGTTGGCACTGATGATGGGCACCATCATGCGACCTGCACACATGCCTAAAGGTGGGCATGCCCCAAGTAGGGTGTGGGCATGGGCAAGCGAGCGCACCTGGACTGAGACATGGGCACGTAAGGGTAGCGTCGCGAGGACACCAGCAGAAAAGAGTAAGCAGAAAGAAAGAAAAAGAAGAGAGAAAGGCAGAAGCAGCAGCAGTAGTAGCAGAGGCACGAGAGGCTAGAGAGCCCAGAGAGTGAGGATGTGCTGGGGGCTAGGAGGCCTGCCAGCCTCCTGGCTCCTCAGCTCCTCTGCCTGCCGTGTACCTGGTCGCCTCTGATATAATGATGTAATAAAAGCCTGAAAAAGCCACTGAGGGCTCTAGGACTCCTCCTTGACCCGTCTTCCAGAATCATTGAGAACCTGTTCTGTGCCTTGCTGGCACTACAGGGGCAGTAGTGTGGGATGCCCAGGTATTTGAACAGTGCCTTGCAGTGAAGATGGAAAAGACGTGACATAGAGCTGGGTTCCAGGTCTCCCTAGCTGAATGGCTTTGAGGACCAAGCCTACATTTCCAGTCATTAGCCGCACCCCACCACCCCCAATCAACATGTACCACACAGGTTTCTGTGAGGACCAAAGAGGCAATGTGTATGAAAAGCTGGTATACACAGCCCAATTTAAGATTAAATAACTCACACTGATAACTCATCTATACAGTAGCTCTATATTTCCTTTGGAAGTATTTTAATTCCTTAAGATCGCAGATAATCACAAAGAGAAAAATATGTCAACATGAGACCGTAGGTGTGCATTTATTCTTTTCACCCTCATGACCTAGCAAAAACCAGGACACCAGACAGGTCAGGGAGACACTTGCCTGAGCTGGAGTGAAGACCAGCAAAAGCTACCAGACACCTACTACAGAGTGTGACATAGAGGGATTGTTCCAGGGCCTCGGGGAGGCTGGTGGTAAGTGGGAGACAGATTTCTAAGATGGTCCCAAGGTTCTTGCCTCTTCATGTACAGATCCTATACTATGCTTCTCTTGAATGGGAATGGGACTTGTGAATAAGAGGTGATCATCACTCCTGTGATTAGATTATTTGGCATAGCTAACTTTTAAGAAAGGGTAGAGCTGTCCTAATCAGCTAACCCCTTAGAAAAAACTTGAACTCTCCCTGGAAAATGAAGTCCAAAATGGGGAGGTTTATTTTTCGGTTGGTGCTAGTTTTGATGATGGAGAGGCCAGGTGTCAAGGACCTGAGATCTCAGATAATCACAAAGAGATGACATCTAGGACCTAAGAGCAGCCTTTTAAGAGTTGAGGGGAAACCCCACTAGTGCGATTATGAATTCTTCCAGCAGGCTCATGAGCTAGAGAACCAGTAACTGCAGATAAAAACAGCCCAGCTGATGCCTCCATTTCAGTCTCTAAGACCCTGAGCAGAGAACTCAGCTTTGCAGTGTCTAGGTTTCCACTACCAGAAACTGAAATAAGTATGGTGTTTGCTTTAAGTCACTGAATTTATTACACAGACATGGGAAACTAATGGAAAGTGTTTTAAATCTGATCCTATTTGGGTCTTTTCCTTGTCAGTCTCATGTAAGACTTTAAAGGGTCTTTCAGAATAAGGAAATATATTCAACTCTGCCATATGTGTTTGTGTTACAGTCTGTATTTTTATACCTGTCTTTCCAAACAGGTGGTAAACTGACAGTGTGGCCTAGTTCTTGTCATCATTCTTCAAGGAGTGCTTGATGAATATTTATTAGCTTGAACACTTGTACAGCTTTAGGCTTTCTTCAAAGCACTCACAGCCCAGTTCTCACTTGATTCCCACTGTGTCTGTGACATTGAGCAGGGCAGAAAAGGGAGCTGCAGCACAAAGAGGAAGAGATTTGCACACCTTTATAACGCTCAGTCTTGTGCAGTTTCACTACATTAGAAATTTCCCCATCTGGGGGAGGGCAAAGATGGGGAAGAGGCTGGCGGGTGCACAAGGGGCTGAGGTGATGGTGCACCGGTGAAATGGTGGTGGGTACTCCCTGGGGACTACGAATGATGTCAAATATAATTAATAAAAAAAAAAATAAGTCAGAAAAAAAAAAGAAACTCCTAGTTCCTCTTCACTCAGAAAAAAAAAAGAAATTTCCCCATCTTTCAGCAGAATTTTGCAAAGGATTTTAAGATCCTACTTGGAACCAAGTAACAGGGAATAAGGCTCAGGCTCTGGGTCCTACTTCATGCTTATTTCCCACGCTCTGTTTTTGAAGAACAAGCCAATTAAGGGACACACCCCTTTGTCTGATAATAACATTGAAAGCACATTGCCTTAAGGAATTATTTTGAAGGTGATGGCTCAGGTGAATTATCATAGCAGCTCACTATTGTGAGCTTAAGAAATTATTCTGAGTAGAGGAAAAGTAGGGGCATGTTATAGGCACCCCCCATGATACTCATGGCCACTAGAAGATTTAGAGGGACTTTAGATTAGATAGACCATGTTTCTTGGTGCCAGGAAACATGCGGAGCCTCCAAATGTCAGCATCTCTACCACCTCACTCATTCATCCACAAAATATTGAGTGCCCACTATGTGAGAAGCCACAGGAAAATAGTGCGACATAGAAACAGATCTGTTCTTAGTTGTTGGTGAGTAAATTATGTTCTGGAGAATGACTGATCCCCAGAGAGAGTGTATGTATTTCTACTCTATGTACTTATTAACACTACCATTATCTCATGGTATAATAGTTCTTTTGTGCCCTCGGCTTATCGATACAGTCCATCAAGTTCTGTGGATTGGGGACATGCCCTTCCCTCACTGTTTACCTCAGACTATTACACCTGCACAGAGAACATGTCCCTCATGAGTCAATGAAGAAATGGATCCCTTTGGGTACCATATTAGGAGGTGATTGTGTCTATAAATTCCACTGGGGTGGGAGTTTTAGTAAGTTCTCTTCATTGCTTGGTCCACAGTAGATATTCAGTACGTATTTTTTGAATATATATATTCTTCACAGTCAAGAACATTTTTGTCTCAGATGTGATAGACATCCTGAACCTGTTCCTCCATGGGTCTCATTTCCAAAGGAGACCAAGTCCCAAAATCCTGAACCAGTCAAGGCAGATTCCCTAAGTCACCCCATTTTTACCTAGGAATCTGAAAATGTTGCAACAGCTGTTAATAATTGCAACCCAATCCCACATTAGCAAGGCTAAGTGGAAGAACCAACCAGCCATTGCTCTGGGCCCTTCAAACATTTAAAAAAAAAAAAAACATGCCAATGCAACCTTGCCATTAGTGCTGGAGGCTTTAAATAACCATCATTCTGACCTCAGTGCTTAAGCTGAGCAGCCCCTATGCACATTGTGTCCCTGGCTCCCCGGGTAGCAGGATAACTAGTCAACACGCCCTAGAAACCCCTTTTAGACCTCAGGCTCCGTTAGCAACAACACAACAAACAGTTGAAAGGGATTCTGGGTGTAAGCTTCTGGCTGCTGCAAGAATTGTTACTAAAATAAGGGGGACAAAACTGCAGGTGTTATCAGCCTTCAGAGGAAGGAGCTACTGGGACTGCGTCGTGGCAGGCATGTTAGCTGGGCCTCAGGGGAAGTGCTTACGGTGCAAGTCATGGAGCGGTCTGCAGACTGAGTGACAGGGAGGCAGGGTGGGCGTATTTGTGCTCTGCTGGACATATCGACTGTCTCGTTGAATTTTCTACCCTGAGGCTCTGCTTCTTGGATATGCCTTCTGGTTCTCTTTTTGAAACTTAGATTGGACTGTGTCATTTATGTTTCAAATTCCCATCTGAATTTTTAGGGCATAGGGAACAAGGTCCAGTTCGTGGCAACCACTGAGACCCCTTCCTCTTCCTGGCCACAAATTATTACCCAACCCGATCTTGGTCTTAAGTGTTATCTCTAGACATTTGGCTCCAGCTTCATGGAGCTTCATCCCCAAACGTGCCTAAACCTAGTCCCAGTGGGACTTGGGGCAATATATGGAGACATCTTTTTTTTTTTTGTCTCTACAGTGGTTGGGGGGTGGGGACACTACTGATCTTTAGTGAGACCAGAAATGGCACAGGACTGACAACTGTGCCATTTACAACTTTTGGAGGCAGACCCAAAGTTAATAGCACTGAGGTGGGGAAACCCTGGCATAAGCTTTCACCTCTCTCTGGAATACTGTCCCTCCTCTCTCTTTTTCCCTCCTCTCCTCCCAGTCTAGTGAAATGTTATCCAACTTTCAAACCCTATTTAAATGTTCCTGACTCTGTCAAGCCCCTCTCGACCTTGTGCCCCCTCTCATAGTGCTTTAGAGTCTTTGTCCAGTATTATAATATCGTTTCCCAACCTCTACTAAAATACTTAAAACATTTCACTTAGTTTTTTTTTCAAAGCAGCATCAATGACAAAGATCACTTTCTCCTAAAGAACTTGAGCGATCTTCTTGACTTTCCAATTCCATGCTTAGTTGAAAATGTAGACCAGCTATTTCCCCCTCTACGTTTCCTAGGATTGGTGGCTCTACTGGGTTCATATGAGCACATCCTTGACTGGGGGGTTGTCAGTCACTGCCCTGTGTGTGCCATCCACAGTGTGGGCCAGGGCTGGTGTGGGATGGTGTTGAACCACCTCAGTCCAGCAGGAAATGCAGGTCTTTCCTCTATATTTACAACCCCCCCAACACACACACACACTCACACACTCACATAAGGCAGAGTTTTACTGGAAGGAGGTATAGAAGAAGTTTATGTTGCAGAAGGCAGAAAATTTCAAAGTGAACATTAGACACTTCATTTCTAAAAGTCTCAGCCACTTCACTCTGGCGTTGCTTCAGTGCTGTTTCCCATGTGCTCCAGGCACGTGCCAGCCTCACTGCAGCCTCACTCTGCCCGTGTCTCCTCTTCACCTCTGCCCTTGGGGATTAACCCCAAGAAATATGGTTTATTTTTATCAACTTATGTTTGGTTCTGCTGCCTCCTTCTCCCCAAATGTGTCCTCTATTGCTCAAGCAAATCAATGAAGGTATTCAGAAGGAAAAAGAAAAAAAAAAGAAGTTATCTTCTTCCTACTGGGTTTCCAGTAACAATCATGCAAGGCAATTTTGATTAAAAAATAGAAATTATTTTTATTATATTTTCCTGCCTGGTGCCTCATGTCAGCAATATATTCTTTAGGACAGGCTGAACCTTGTCTGTCTCTATTTCAGGGTCTAGGACACTCCTAGGTACAACACTAATGGTCAGAGATTATCGAAGAGCTGTTCTCCCATTTTGGTGCTGATGATAGAGCATTAGTTGAGACTCTCAATTTTTGGGGTTTCAAGTGGGTTGTGGAGGCCAGGGACTCTGTGTGTCCTGTTTGGGTTTCACCTGTCAAAAGGTGAACATTATAAAATGAAAAGAAAAAAAACCTAATGGGAACAGCTTCTTTTTCTCATGTAGCTCATTGCATGCGTGCATAGTCACACACACATCTTCTAGACTCAGTGAGCATCTCTAGAGGAGGTGCCAGCTTCATTAACATTTAATCACCTTTGTTCCATCACAAAAGGGTAGTACAAACAATGATGATGAGGATGAGGCTTCTTTATTCCTTGGTAATTTAGAGCCAGAGCATATGTACAACTTTGGGGGTAGGGGGGATTCAAAGAAAGAAGCTCAGACCTCACTTATGGAGGCTGGTTATACACTTATGATGCTTGATTCAGTGGAAACCAGTCCTTGGAAAGGCTGTTATTGGGCCCCTCTCCTGAATCAGGCCATGGAAGCAGTTAATCCCTGCTGAGTCTAAAGTTCCCTGCAGGGAGCTCCAAGTTCACTGGGTTATCAACTTGCAGAAGCTCACACTCTAGGCTAGAGAGCCAGACTGCAGTAGAATTCAGGGCTCAGTGCTATTACTAGTGTTGCTTTCTCTGCTGTGTTAGAGTTTTTTTTTTTTTTAAAGATTTTTATTTATGTATATAAGAGCATATAAGAGACAGAGGTGTGGGAGGTTAAGAGGATTCACCAGAGACAGAGTGGGGAGCAGAACAAACAGACTGACTGAAATACACTGCTGAGGGGAGCAGTGGGTGAGGCAGGAGAGGTCTGCCTTGCCATGTGGGGCCCCTCCCTGGCCAGGGATTGAACTTGTGCTGCTGTGCAGCGGATGCTTCACAGTGCAGTGCTCAAACCACTGTGCCACCAGGGAGGCCCCTGCTGTGTTAGTTTTATGTACCACTTTGAAACTATAACAACAATAGTTTTGTACTTCTAATGATAAATGCATAAAAGTTTTTTAACTTAAAGACTATAGACCTTTTATTATGTTTATTAAGGTAATATTATAACACTATATATTTTAGGGGTATAGGTTCCTATCTCTTCAGATGTATGTTATCACGCCAACCACTAAAGCCCTAATAACTTCCCACCTTTGGTCCTGTTCTCCCACTATCCCCTTCTGGTAGCTTCAGTTTGGTAGTCATATTTCAAAGGTTTGTTTTTCTTCGTTTTTGTCTGTTCCTTTGCTTTGTTTCTTTGTATTCCACATATAAGCAGATTCATCCAGTATTTGCCTGTCTCCTTATTTCATTTAGCATAATCCCTTCCAGTTCCATTTATATTAGTGCAAATGGAAAGATTTCATCTTTTTTCATGGCTGAGTAATATTCCATTGATGGGGTATGTGTGTGTGTGTGTGTGTGTGTGTGTACCATACCTTCTTTATCCACTTATCTGTCCTTGGGCATTAGGCTGCTTCCCTTGGTTGGCCATTGTAAATACTGCTACAGTGAAGTAGGGGGACAAATACCCATTTGAATTAGTGTATTTGTAGTCTCTGGATAGATTTTTAGGAGTATGATTGCTGAGTTATATGGTAGATCTATTTTAAATATTTTTATAAACCTCTATTCTGTTTTCCAAAGAGGCTGGTCTTGTCTGCATTTCTACAGATAGTGTACAGGATTTTTTTCACTGTACCCTTACCAACATTTGTTCTTTCTGGCTTTTTTGAATGGTCATTTTCATGGATGGAGGTGGTATCACATTGTGGTTTCAGAGATTTGACTACAACAGCAAAGGAAACAAAGGCAAAAATAAACAAATGAGACTACATAAAATTAAACAACTCCTGCTCAGTGACAGAAACTTATCATTAAAATAAAAATATAAATCTTTAGAATGCATAAAGTGACTTGAAATTTCCTATCGTAGTAGCGAGAGTAAGAATACCATTAAAATAATGTTAGGAACAATTTCAACAAAATCCTCGATAGGTTGTATAATTAAAACATTGAGATGAAAATTAATCTAGTGTAGAGGAGGAAATAGGGAGGCAGGGAACATAAAAAGACCTAATTTCTAATCCCAGTCCTGCTGACAGCTAGCTCTGAGAACTTAAATCATGATCTCAGTTTCCTCATCTTTCTGTGAAAACAGGATAACAGTAGTCCTGCCAAGAGTATAGATTTGCAAGGTGGATCTAAGGAAATAGAAGACTTGGAAAAGCTTTAGGAAGTGAGAACAATTTTGCTGAGGATAACAATAACATTGCAGTTATCTGGGCCAGAATGGCTAAACCAGGTAATTGTCTGGTAGCAGAGTTTTTTCAAAGAATGGCTCATGATCATGGCAAGCTGACACTGTCCAGGCCTGTGCTTCGATGGGCCTTTGTTGCTTGGTGACGCATTCATTGACAGAGCTTCCAGTTGGCACAGTATGGGGAGAGGAAGATGCAGAAGATCCTAAAGCCACTATGTCTGGGAGCCTCCCATAGATTTCCTGAGACCACTGGTTGATCATTGAAGACATTCCTTTAGGACTTTTAAAGGATGTTTCTTGTGGTAATGGCTGGGCCCTGGGAGTCACATACAATAGGGACTTTCCTGAAAGAGATCATGCAGTTGAGTACACTCATGCTGACCAGAGAAAACGAGACTTTCTGGTTTGGTGCTAAGTACCATTTTCATAAAGGGATTTTAGAGGAGACTTGTGTAGACACAGGATCAGTGTTAGCTTTGCTAAAGGTGGGCATGGGGTGATCTGCCGTTATTAACCCACTAAGTTTGTTTTCCTGAAGTGCTGCTCTTGTCTGTAAATGCCTAACCTGTACCTTACATGTGGGAATAGTATTTTTTCCTTGAAGTTTGGGGAAATGCCCTCTGCAGCCTTATGGATCATCTTGAAGAGGGGGACAGTGTGATTCTCTGGGTACTATAGTCTCTTAGAAGCTCCACACAGTAAACATATTCCACAAAATGTGAAATGCTCCTATAGAAAATTTGAGGAAAGCAAAAGAATCCAGGGGACAAGAATAAACAGACACTCCTTAACAATCTTCTGTATCAGTGCTGGTTCTGGTAGGAAACAAAGGGTATGAGGACCATTATTTGCAAAGGGGTGGGAGGAGTTAAGAGAAATAAACAATTGATAAGGAAACCTGAAGAGCTAGCAAGAGCTGGGAACCATTATCACCCCTAGGTCTGATGGGGTTAGAGGAGAAAGTGGTTATTTGAGCTCAAAATGAGCTGTAGGAAAAGACACTGAGCAGAAGCGGGGTGGAAGAACACGAAGACTAAAACCCTGGCTCAGCGGTGAGGGAGTGGGGATGCCACTCTGCCCATCTCATTCTCACCCTTCACCTCTTACCAGGGGTTTCCCATCAGATGAAATGGAAAGTCAGAGCTCAAGGACAAAGGTAAAGGCTGCTGGTAACCTCCCAAAGAGTGGAGGATCTTCTCAGAAAGAAAAATGGAAGATAATCCACAAACTTTCCTTGGCTACAATACCCTATTTTAAAACAAAACACTCAAATGAAAATAAGCAGTAGTTAGTGTAAAGAGCATAGTGTCACCATTGGAGACCAGTCTTGTAATCATATCCCAACTCTGTACTTGCTGAGAAGTCATGGATAGGTCATGTTGTCTCTCTATTTACCTTCCCTTCTTCCTCCTCCAGGCTGGTATACAGATGAAGTGAGTTTATCAGTGCAGGTGTGTCGGGGGAGAATAAGCAACCACAGATGCCATAACTTAAAAGGAGGAAGAAGGATAGAGATGAGGACATTCGGATCTCTTGGAACCTGGTGAGGAAAGTTCAGGAGCAGGTAGAGCAGAGTGGTAAGAGTAAGACTTACTCTGAGACTCCTCCGGCATTCAGCCAGGCATTGGGGGGTGCTTGCTGACAGCTGTAGATGTGAGCATTGAATTGAGAAGACAGTGAGGCTCTGTTTATTCCTGAGTAAAATGAACACTGTTTTCATTTAGTGGTGGCTGGCTGTTCTCGTCTAGTTGCCAGAAAGCACGTTGGTGATTCTGCACCTCAATGACCGTGTGTCTCAATGTGCCTCTGTCTCTGCTGCCCACTCTTAGGACGCAGGGTTGAGTGTGGGGTATGGTACGAGAAGAGGGCATATTAGAAGGCGAAAGAGATAAGCTGAAGGCAAATGTGTACATTCCCTCCCAGGCTAGGGCTAAGTCAGATACAGAAAATATCTGGATGGACATGTCTGTGCTGGGGTGGCATTTACATGCATAGAACTCAGTTTCTTGTGCAGGAACTCAAAGCCACCAAGGTTTGGAGGGGACACAGCACAAGCTCTGACCTGCTAACATTCAGCAAGTAGAAATCTAAGAGATTGGTAAATGAAGCCAGAGACTTCACATATTGATGCTGAGGACCAACCACACCTTTAACCAGGCCCCATAAAAAGTGCCTATGACTTAGAAAATGGTCCAGGAATTTCTTAGCTTGCACTCAGCTCCAGTCAGGGATCATCTGTTAAATTGTCTCTTCCTCATGGAACTCTTTCATGACTTTCCTGATCTGCTTTACCTGATCTGACATTACCTCGGTAGCACCCCAGGTGCAGTCTTACAACGGTCTAATTGATACCTGCCTTCCCCACAGGAAGCTTCCCCTTCTACAACTCAGTCTATTTGAAAATCATGACACTCCCAGGTCCTAGTTCAGTCTATGGAATTGTATAGATTCTTACTTATATCAGTTCAATGGGTAACAACACAGCAACTATAAAAAAAAGTTGTGTTTTCTCAAATCCTTGTTCTGCTTCTTCGTGCCTGGAATCTCTTGCTTGCCTCAGCCTCTTCACCTTGATGATTTAGTTGCATAGTTTGCTTGACTTTGGCTTCATTTTCTATCCTGGAGGCTGTCTTGGCTCCAATCTAATGAATCAGATCTAGTGAGTTAGATAATTGTACATACAGGAGCCATGAAGTAATGGAAGAACAAAATATTTGAAGGAACAAGTAAAAAGGGACAGGACAATTGATAAAAAGCAAGTGGTATAGACTGAGTGTTTGTGTCCCTTCCCAAGTCATATGTTGCAATCCTAACCTAAACATGAGGGCATTAGGAGGTAGAGCCTTTGAGAGGTGATTAGAGCATGAGGGTGGTATTATGCCCTCATAAAATGACCATCGAGAACTTTCTCTCCCCTTCATCATGTGAGGACATGTCCAAAAGATGATCCTGTAAGAACCAGACACCAAGTCTATCAGTGCCTTATTTTAGATGTTCCAGTCTTCAGAATTGGGAAAAGTAAATGTTTGCTGTTTAAGCCACCAAGTCTATAGGAATAGTTTGCGCTCGTTTTTATTGGCCTTTGTTTGGCTGTATGAGGAGACTACAAGAGAAGGGGAAATTCAAAGGATTCCCCAAAATACAATATATAGAGAAGCAACTTTGAGGACAAACATTAAACTCATCAGTATAGGCCCTTATAACTGTAGGTCTCTGATATTGATGCTTTCGTACTGTTCCCTTGCCTCTTACATTCCTTTTAGTTCATGCTGAGTAATTCCTCCAGATTAAATTTCCAAAATGCTTGTTGGTTGTGAAACTGCTTTCAGCTTGCACCCCTGAAGAATAAACATGTAAACCAAAACGTTCACCTCATTAATGATGCTTTGAATTGTGTTTCCTCTCCTGGGAACCTGGCCCAGGAAATTTAATCCCATATTAAATAATAATAATATTTATGGCTAATATTTATTAAGCAATCATTAGATCACAAGAATTTTGCTGAATACATGGTAGTTATTTTCATACTTAATCTTCACCAAAACCCCATGGAATAGAAACTATATCAATACACTTTTTACAGATAAGGAAAAAGATAGGCTTAAAATTGAGTAACTTGCTTGAAGTCACACTATTAGTTAAGAGTGGAGTCAGAGTTAGAATCCATGTTCAGCTGATTCTGTGACTTAAGCTTTCATGAAGGTAGTAGCTGAAAGTATGCAAGCTCTTTTTAGGACTTCAAAAAGCATCACAGAGCTGGTAATCTAAATACCTGGGCCACAGCCATAGCCTCTGAAGCAAGAGACCATCATTTTCTTCTTCATTGTTGTCATAAATCACATTATATTGCTGTCATGGTAGATATTATTGGAGCATGGGTTTTGTATAAAGCTTTATCTGAAGAGCATTCCATTTTCATTTTCCTTGTTCCCTGTTTTATAAGTGAGGAAATAGGTTGAAAGAAGTCAATGTGGGCTTTGCATGACAAAATTGGATGCTCCATGAAAAGAGACTCAGTTTGCTTACTATTTTAGCCCCAGCATTTTACTGGCCCAGAGAAGGTGGTTAAGGAGTCAATACTGATGAACACAGTCTTTTTTATTACAAAGTACCTGTAGGCTTTCTACCCATTCAAACATTGAAAATAGTTGTAATAAAAGAAACAGGAATTTTTGTGAAATTTTTGCTTATGAAATGACTGCACCTGCATTGATGCCAGTCAAAAGAATAAGAGAAAGAAGCTTATAGTGCGTAGTGAAGAACTACTTGAGTATGGGCACGTGCTCAGGTTACAATATAAGCTATATAGAAGTGTTGTTAAAATGTAGAATGGAAATGATATGTAGAAAGGAAAAAGAATAAGTTTAAATACATATAAAATTAAAACATACACATATATAAGTATGTAGAAAAATGAAAAATTGACTTAATAGTTTAGGGCAAGCAAAAGGAAGATTGGTACTTGGTACTTCAGTTGGTACTTTGATACTTCAAATGCATGTCAAATTAAGAAAATAAAGTTGGATATAAACTTTTTCTTCATTGTGTTAACATTGGTTTATAACACTGTATATGATTTAGGAGAACCGGTTCGTACCTCCTCAGATGTATGGTTCTACACCATCCCATTAGCAAAGCACCCATAGTCCTTTAGCAAAGACATTGGGCCCCCTCTACCCTTTTCTACCATCTCCACCTCCCTCACTCTATAACAGCCTTAATTCTGTAGTCATATTTCTAGGATTTTTTCATTTGTTTGTTTAATTTTTTAAAAAACATTTTAAGTCTTATTCACTGATATCTTTTTTAATTTTCTCATAAGAACAGATGATTAAGAAATACTAATTAGTTTGCTAACAAGTTAGTTTAGAATTTTCATTGTTCGTGACCAATTAAGGTTGTGATGTATAAAATTACGATAATCTCTGATTACACAGTGATTCTTTTAAATTTCTTAGAAGTCAAGAAATTTTGCAGAGGCCTATGGAATCTCACAAAATTCCTGTGGGAATAAGTAGGAAAAGGGAATAAAAAGAAAAGAGGGGTGGGCTACCCTTGTGGTGCAGTGTTTAAAGACATAGCACTATCAAACCATCGCCAGCCACTACAATATGAGTTTGATCCCCAGTCAGGGAGCTGACCCACATGATACAGCAGACCTCTTCTGCCTCGCCCACTGCTCCCCTCAGCTGTGTATTTCAGTCTGTCTACCTGTTCTGCTCTCCAGTCTGTCTCTAGTGAATCCTCTATCCTCTACACCTCTGACCTACACCCTAGTTCTTGTTTGCACAAATAAATCTTGAAAAAAAAAAAAGAGAGCTCAAAAGAATGCCATCTGTGGTCTTTCTTCTTAATAGCATAAGTGAGGAATTTTCTGTGGCACAAAGAAGCTCTCCATTAAGTGAACAAATGCTGAAGTCTTTGAAGTCTGAAGACAGATAAGCATGATAATAAACAGAGGAAAAGAAAGGGGACAAAGGTGAAGTACTTTGTGGCTAAATGTTGAAATTCAGTGAAACAGATCTGTTGACAAGTTCAAGATGATGGGGAAGGAAGAGATCAGCAACACAAAAGGCTTTTTCCTACAGGCACATTCCAGAGTGTCTAGGAGGTGACACAGAGAAAGGGTGATGATCTTCTTAGAAAGAATGGATAAAAATGTGCCAAGAAATCATCTACTTATAACTAGCAGTCTTCTTCACAGAACTTGTCTGAGGCAAAAAAGGGGGGCAAAGAAAAGGACAACATGATTAAGGGCAGAGCCCACAGTTCCACATGTGAAAACCATAACCTGACTGTTGGGGGAGGCCTGTGCTGGGTCTGCTGGTGTCCTGCGGTGTTGTGCTGTAAAGCACTATTAGAACAGATTTCGATTACAGAATTCAGTGGTCTGGGGGAGAGAGCATGACAGAGCCTGGTGTAACAAGGAAGGTTAAAGTTGACGTTTAAATGGAAAGAGGATTGCTTCATAGTGCGTTGCTTAACCCACTGAGCCACCAGGGAGGCCTCAGCCACTGCAGCACGAGTTCGATCCCTGCTGCTGGCCAGAGAGGAGACCCACATGGCGCAGCGGACCTCTCCTGCTGTGCCCGATGCTCCCCTCAGCAGTGTACTTCTGTTGATGTGCCTGTTCTGCTTCCCGCTCTGTCTGTGGTGAATCCTCTCACCTCCCACACCTCTGGCCTGTACCCCAGCTCTTGTATGCATAAATAAATAAATCTTTAAAAAAAAATAAATGGAAAGAGGACTCCATAGTATATCATTGTCCTATTTCTCTATGATTTGCTATCATACACAGTGACTTGGAGCAACACACATTTATTATTTTATAGCTGAGGACAGAAATCCAAAAGGGGTCTCACTGGGCTAAATTCAAGATGTCAGCAGGAATGTATTTCTTTCTGGAAGCTCTAGAGGAGAATCTGTTGACTTTCCTGGAGACTTCCCATTATCTTTGACTCATGACCCCTCATCACTCTGACCTTGGCTTTCATTGCCTCATGTATTTCTCTGACTCTCATCCCCCTGCCTGCCTTTTATAAGGATACTTATTATTATAGTGGATTCCACAGATAATCCGAGGTAATCTCCCCATTTCAATATCCTTGCATAATCACATCTGCAATGTTCCCTTGCCATCTGAGGTAGCATATTAATAGGTTCCAGAGATTCAAATATGGACATCTTTGTGGGGGGGCATGATTCTCTTTACCCTGGTTTTCTGTAGCTGCTGTAAAAAATTACGACAGATGTAGTGGTATACAGATATACTATCCTACAATTCTGGACATCAGAAACACTGAACAGGCCTCATGGGACTAAAAGCAACATCTTAGCAAGGATATATTTCTTTTTGGAGAGTTTAGTGAAAAGCTGTTTCTTTGCCTTTCCCATCTTTTTTTCTGGAAGCTGCCTACCATCCTGGGCTTGGGGCACCCTTCTCTCTTCAAACCAGCAATGTTTGCTCCAGGCTTTTTCATTTTACTCTGATACTGATTCTTCTGTATCCTACTCTACATATGAGGATGTTTAATATTACTTTATGTTTATAGATATGATTCAGGATATTCTCCCATTTCAGGGTCACTGATTAGTGATGTTAATTCTGTCTGCAATCTTCATTATCTTTTGCCATGTAACCTAATATATTTACAGGTTCTGGGTATTAGAACATGGACATATTTTAAGGGGAGAATTAGATATTAATTAGATATTAATTAATTAGATCTCCCACTTAGATATTAAGGTCTCTAGGATGGCATGCTCTCCATTTTCCAGGGAGAGTAGCAGGCTCTATGCACAAGTGCATCCTTTAGGACATAGGTATTCTCACAAGCAGACCTAGAACTGACCTCACTCTTCTGTGGCTCCAAAGCGTGGCTCTCTCTGCCACCAATAGACCCTTGATGTTATTGAAAACATGTAGCATCTCCTAGTGTCTGAAAACTGGTTAAAATATAAGGTATCCTAAGGAACAGTGCAGCCATGTTCCTAGAAGTCAAGAAAACGCTATGTTATGTAGGAACTTCTAAGAAGCCTCACAGCATGCCAAAGGGGAGAGGGAACAAATACTAAGGAAAAGGGAAGCTGATTTTGAGCTAACATTTAAGCCCAGGCGAAGGATTTGGTGCCTCATGAGCTATTGAAGTTATTTTTTGATGTGAATCATCAATGTGAATTTAGAGAAATGTTTTATTATCACTATCTTAAGATGTCCTAAGCTTTGGGGTTTCCTTGCCTTGTTCATGCCTGACTAGTGCACTTTATTTGGTTTTAATAATTTAAACACAAACATTTTATAAGAAATCCTAATACCCTTTTGAAACAAAAAGATAAATACATAACCAATGAAGATGTAGCTGGGAGAGAGAATATGAATATAAATTCTGTGTTCAATGTCAGGAAAAAAAAAAAAGAAGCCACAAGGGATAAGAAATAAAGTTGGTCGTGGGGTCTTTACGATGTGGAGTGGTCTTTAGATATATCAGCCCATAAAGAAGTGGTTTGTAAATAAAAGACAGAGGTGAGAGAGATCTGTGTTTGTCAGTCTTAGTAACCTTAGTACAGTCACATCTGCAAAGTTCCCTTGTCATCTAAGTTAAAATATTAGGCCATTTCAGGGATTCACCTGTATAGATAAAATCTTTCTTTCAGTAACAGCATTTAAAGCACACGGGTTCTACCAGAGAATTTAGGATGCAAACCCCATGAAGACAATAAAGTTATTGTCTATTTTGTTTTCCACTGGGGCCTCAAAACTGAAAGGATAAACAATAATTGCTTTTATTGAATGGACAAAAGTGGTTTTAAAATTGCAAACACAGACGAAATTGAAAATAGCTAGCAGAGGAAATCAATATATGATTCAACTTAAATGAACCTTGAAAATATTATACTAACTTAAAGCAGTCAGACACAAAAGTCCATTTGTTAGGTGATTCTTTTCATATGAAAGTCTGGGGAGGTCCACAGAGACAAAATGTAGATGCTGAGCCTCATAGGTGCTGAGGGCTGTAATTGTTTCTTTTTGAATTGTTCCAAATGTTCTAAGAATCAATTGTGGCGAAGGCTGCTCGTATCTGGGAATATACAAAAGCCAGTGAACTGTGTACACTGGATGCATGCATTGCCGGTATGTGAATTATATCTCAGAAGCTATTAAAAAGATACATAAACAGCATGCCTCAGTGCCAAGCAGTGTTCAGCAAAGCTGTCCCTGCTTCAGTCTCCAAATGCTGCTCCAGGCCACCTGGCCTCATGGTCACCAGAGGACCTGGGTCTGAATGATCAGGAAGTGTGACATGGGGCGAGTCATTTAATGTTGCAAGCAGCAGTTTCTTCCTTTGTAAAGTGAAACAAATAGACCCTATCTCGTGAATTTAGAGAGCTTAAGCAAGTGCCTAGGCACAGTTTACTCACCAAGTAAGAGCTGGCATGATTCCCTCAGGTTTTTCTCCAGCACTGTGAGATCTGCTTACCAATCAGGCCAGAACATTGGGGTGCAGTTCCTATAGCCACATTTTATAGGAACTCTCAGAAGCAATTTGCTAAAGTCCATTTGGACATTTTATTTATAATCTTTGGTGTTTCCAAAATGAAAGTCTGTGTTGCAGTAGCAGCAGTTAATGGGAGAGGAAACTGAAAATAGATGGGTTTGCACCATTTCACTTGAGCAATATCTCTTTTCTTTCTGCCTGTTGTTGCATTGAGAGGGAAAGGCTCGTACCTGGACACCACAGATCCACTTGAGATTCTACTCTGGGAAATTATATGCAAATCTCTATCTGATATGCCCTATCCTGAGGAAAAGATGTCTAATTCAGCAAAAAGTTTCTGATTCCCCCAAATGTTAAGAAACATGGATTTAGAGAATGAGTGGAGATAGTAGGATCCCAGGACTTTTATTTATTTTTTTAAATTTCCTTCTTGTAGATTATTTTTTACAAACCTGCTTTAGAAACAGAATGAATTTTAGCCAGTAAATTTTTTGTAACTTGCCTTTATGTCTTTATATTCATCAAAATTATTTAAAGCTTTGATCACGTAACTTAACAATATCCAGTAGTGATGAATATTATCTTTTTTTGAGATAATATAAAGGAAGGTAGAAATAGAACATCACAAAGGAATACAAGGCCGGCCTGGCCATTTTTCAGGCCTGTGGCCTCTACTATAGGTTTCTACACCATCATTAGAAAGTATCAACAGCATGAGTTGTTTATAACATGATATGGGTTAGTAACTTATTCATGCTACACAAGCACTAAATTTTTAGAAGCTGTTTACTATTGTTACAGGGCAACCCAAATATCAAATGGCTTTGCCTGACTGGGTCCTCACCCTTGTGCTGCTGAAGGGCACTTATAATGCCCCCACTGCAGGCACACACAACAAAGGTTAATGAAGGGTTTTATTTACAAGAGAAGGGGAAATAGCATAGTGAATAACACAAGGAGAAGAGCGGGCTACAGATTCGTAAATGTCCTACCAGTTTCTTGGAGCTGGAACCCAATGGTTGCTGAGAGTTGGCTCCCAAGGTAAAATGGGACCCTCAAGGCCCTGCTTTTATACTCAACCTGGTTGCTTAACTCCACCCTCAGGTCCCCGTGGTCCACTCTTTGATACTGACCTTACAGGATTTGTAGTTCTTGGATATTGTAGGTCTGGAATGAGAGTCGAAGTCTATAACCTATGTGTGTAATCCATTCAGGAGGACCTTTTACCCCTAACACTGTTACTATCTACTGTACATATACATAATGTTTGCAGGATCCTCTAGTAAATATGTCTGGAATAAGTGAATTCTTGTCAATGCCTATCATCTGGAAATGAGAAAATTTAAAACAATTAAAATTCTGTATTTAAAAAAATAAATTCTGTGTAAAGTAAAACTCAATTATCCTCAAAACAGAAAAGGGTAGTGAACCTGCTATTAGGTAGTAGATCAAAAATATTATTTCCCTTCCCTTATAGTTGGAAGGAATCACTATGCCAAAAAATTATTACTCATAAACTCTATGTAACTGAAATGTAATTGGAAGCACTGATGCATAACTCCTTTGCAGAGTGTCCATGAGTTTATATCAAAGAGAAAAGCACTAAAAATATGAAGTCTTCTCTGAGAATTATAAAACTTGTGGGTTGTTCCTAAGCCAAGAGGAGGGAGAACATTCCTGAATGAACACTGCTCTTATCTAGATGAAGAGACGTGGTAGAAATGTAGCTACTCCAGGACTTGACCATGGTTCATTGTGAGACCACCTGTAGCTATGTCAAACACACCTTCACCTTCCTTTCCCAGCACAGAAACCCTGTCAGAAGTTACCTATATGAAATCTTTATGCTATTGATAAAAATATTATTCTTAGGTGGGGCCAAGAACTTTCTGTGCACCACTATGGAGAATAACTTGAGCAGGACCTAATCTTTTATGTTTTATCTTAATTTAAAAAGTATGTTTGTCCATGACCATTTTGCTTTCCTTCCCTTCTTTCCCACCTTCCCTCCCCTCTTTTTCTCTACTATACTATAAATCCCTGTAAACACTGTTGCCTGTATTTTTTATCATAGCACCTTAGCTCCTAGCTGAAATCTATCATATAAACATCCAATAAATCCTGAATGATTGCGTGAGTGAATGAATTCAGCAATATGTTTGGAGAACTTAATACTCATGAAGGATGGTTTTGGCAGTGTGTGGTGGTGGAAGGGGAAGTGAATTCAAGGATGAAGTAACAGCCCTGAGTTAGCAAAAGTTTATGTCCTTGTATTTAGCCAGCATTTGACCTGGAAACACAGCTTCTGTTACTCAGAAGTGGCAGGTTTGCATTCCTATCTACCACATAGAATTCTAGTTGTGTGATCTTAGGGAAATTACTAAAATCTCACCTTACTTTCTTGTTTCCTAAAGTGGGCTCATGCCTGCCTGTCCTATTTACCAGAGTTGTTGCAAAGAGCAATCTATGACTTAGTGGGAGAGTCCCTCTAAGCTAATATGGAATTAAGTTATTTTTGGCCTTAATAGGATATGATACATATAAAACAGTAATAATTATAAAAGTAAAATGATTGTAGAATGTGAGAAATTCAGATAAGATGTCATGCCTATTGTTCACAATGTAAAAGCAGTAATTAATATAGTCCTGTGAACTCAGTATTACTGTTGCAATTTTATAAATGAGGAAACTTATGCAGAAACTGATTTGCCCAAGGTCACACTGCTAATAAGTAGCTCAGATGGAATGGCTCAGTCTCCTATTTCATGAAACTCTGTGTCTGTTCCACATTTAATTAGTTCAGTCAATTAGCATAGAAACATATTAACCAAAATTATTCCTATTTACTACCATTTCTTTTTGTATATCAAGCTTACATCATATATTAAAAGGTATCTTTTCCCTATATACTTAAAGGACCACAAGGGGGGTTATCAGGCATCTATCAGGAGAGAAATACATTTTTTGTCTTAAATAACATGATGATGCTTGAATTTGGGAAAAGCTTTCTAAGACTGGTTCAAGAGGAAAAAGAAATGGACTTGTTCATATAAAAAGGCAGCAAGAGGACTGTAGTTTATCTTCACTTAGGACATTTGTCAGAATAAAGATGTCATGTTCCCCTAGGAGAAGTCGAGCCTCGGAGGAGGAGAGCAAAGATTAAGCATGTCCATCAGCAGGAGCCAGCTTATTGTCAACAAGTGATGTGTTTCTGTACTCTGACAGTGACCCGTGTGACCTGGACTGGGGTCCCCCACAGAGCCCAGATCTCTGCTGCTGTGGATGGTAGCTGAAAGGAAAAGCTTTCTGCTGCTTTCTTGGGCCTCACAAGTTTTCAAGAACACTATACATGTGCTTTTGGGGTTTGGGGCAGGTTTCCTTGAAATGACAGTCACACTGGGTGAGCACTTGTTCTGATTGGCTCTAACACAAAGCCTTTGAATGACTGCTCCAGACAGCCTACATTTCAGTCTCTCCTTGCCCTGCATATTTTCTCAAGTCACACCTTGCCTCTGACAATGTTTCATTTGTCCAGGTACAGACCAGAGGTTGTGCAGGCAGAAGGGATGGGTAACCTCAGTTCCTCCGGGCAGGCACAGACAGTCCTGGGAGCCCAGAGACCTCAAGCAAAGGATGAGTGGCTCTCTCTACTGCAAAAACCAGGTGCTGGCTGCTGAAGAGTCAAACAGGTCATGGTCTCGCTGAGAGCACTCCTCAGCACTCCTAGTCCTGGGGGGTTCCTGGGGGACTGGAGGAGGGAGGGCAGGTATTCCACTCTGTGCACTGGCACCATTCCTGACCTACCATTCCTTACTCTTTCCTACCATTTCCAATGATTTCTCTCTGTCCTTTCTTTTTTAAATTATTTTTATTTTATATATATATGTTTTTATATATTTTACATCATTTTTCCTTTCTGTACGATGCATGCTTTCTCCTCTCAGGTGTAGTCACTGTAAAATTCCCGCCACCAATTCACCTGCATCTCTCCTCCTTTCTAAGACACTGGTCTTGACATCTGTACCAGCTGCATTCCAGATGCGGCTGCTCCCTCCAGACGCCTCTTCTTAGTGTCTCTGAAGAAAGCAATGGCTTGAGGATCCTGTCACTTCATCATTTCTCTTGCCTTTCTTCTTGGTGTGTAGCTGTACCTCCAGAACATTCCTTCAGACAGATTGCCTGTCCCCAGGCTCCACCATTTACTCACTGCATAATCTTGGGCAAATTGTTAGTCTCTATGCTTCAGTTTTCTCATGAGTAAAATGGGAAGGATCTCAGCACAGACTTAGAATGCCAGGGGGAGAGAGGAAGTAGATCACAGTGATTACGAGTATGGTTCTGAGACCAGACTGTAGGATTTCAAATCTCAACTGACACTTCCCTTAGGGGGCCTAGGCTAAGTTACTTTTCAGTAAGTCTCAGGTTTGTTTTTTTTTTTTTTTCTTTCATTCAAATGGAGATAATAATAGAATCTGCTTCACAGAACTGGGATAATGAATCAATGAGATAATGTCTATCAAGTGCTGAATAAAATGTTTAGCACTGAGTTATGTGATCATTAAGTCACGCTGATGATGATGAGAATGAGGAGGACTCATTACTTCGTGTTGATCCCTTATCCTTTCTGCCCTATTACTGAAAAAAAAAAAATTTTTTTTTATCTAAAAAGAAGGGCGAGGGATAGCTATAATACTTTGTCTTTCCCAAATTTTAAGAATGGTCAAGAATTACGAGCATAAAGGTACCTTGAAAGCATGTAAGGAACCACACAAATCCAAAAAAATATTATTCTCAGTATATCCTTATTAGAGTAGAATCAGAACTGCTCTAGGTCCATGGGATTCAGTTAGAACTTGACCTTTGATTTATAAATCAATTTTTCAAGTAACACAATTTAAGCACAATACATATCTCCCCAGAGACCAATAACTAATTGTCATTTGACACGTTTACAGCACACTTCCTTTAAAGAAAATGCTTATTGAATGTTGTGCAATAAATAATTTCCTAGTCCCAGTGCCGAACAACAGGGACCCACAGGCCCCTTCTTCATTTCAATGAGTTAAATGTTTTTCCACTGCCTAACCAACACAGTTTCCCATCTCATTCTCAAAGGATTAACTCTTTCTGCTCAAAGTGCACAGACTGTTTGAGCTAGCAGACGTGACCTCATTCTAAATCTACAAACATGACAGGATAAAACACACCATTTTAATTTTCCTTGGGGTTTGGCTCTTCTTCACTGTCAAGTCAAATCCTTTATGTTTGGACTCTCCATTCGCACTGCATCCACATGGCAGGGTTCCAAAGAATAAACCATGTCAACATTTGCCAATATTTTACCATCCCTGCCCTGCTAGTATTTAGGGTTGAGGGCTTACTTGAAGTCTCATGAGCTTACTCACTTGGGTCCTACAATGCTGTCTTCATCAGGCCCTTTAATAAGCTATACTTGGTACTTCTTGTCAGTTAATCTTGCTGAGGCTCTGACTCTGGGGTCTTGCTATTGAAACCAGGGAACCTGCCTGTTCACCTGGCCTTGCTTGCCTTGGTCTAGAAACTGTAAGACCACACTTGATTTCTGATGCAGAGCTTTGCTAGCACTGGGCACATGGGCAAGTCAGTCCCTGTGCTCCCACTTCCTTATGTGCAAAATGAAGATTAATTGGATTCCCACATACATACTGTGAAGGTAAAATGAGAGGATGAGTGCACAAGTAGCTTTTCAGGTTATATATGAGATGATCTCAAAATTAACTGGAACTAGCTGCCTTTTTGTTCTTCTGATATGTGACTCCTTGTAGTTTCCAAATCCTCTAGATCCTGCTAGTCTTGGCCTTAGCTGCCTAACCCGTCTTCATTGTTATTTATAGCTCTTCAAGTGAATACACTAACTTTTGTTTTCAAGACCTGGGTAGTGATTTGTCTGAACATTAAGTCTATGTCAATTAAAATGAATTTAATGCATTTCTTAAGCCTTCAAGGTCTATTTCCACTGGAAATATCTAAATGCAAATGAGACATCTGGTTCTCATGCACTGATGGTCCATACAGTATGTGCTTCTCTGTCAGATCAAACTAATGTGAAGCCTCATGCAGACACAGTCCACATGTTCTCTGTTTTCTTTGCTAGGCAGTAGAGAATATGATTTTTAAAATGACAAAAGTATGATGAAAATCTTTTTTGAAGTCATACTAATTTGTGTTTCACTGTAAGCTGAATCATCTGATTGTTCTGAGCAAATGCTGTTTAATTTTTCCCATGTGGGTGGCACTGTTTTCAGTTCTACAGAAAGCTCAAGAAAACCACGGTATAAACTCTAATCAGAAGGGTAATAGAAACCCTTTCACAGCCCTTTCTTTTCATATATAGTAGCCTAAACTAAAGTTGGGTTGTTTAATTAGAATCATGATTTCCAAACTCAGGGTCTGATTATTAATTTAAAATCAAAATTCATATTGTGTTCTACTACTGGCTATAGAATATCCATGATGACATTCAGTTCTTACTTTTTTTTTTAAAAAGCTTTTGTTTAATTAGTTAAGGCAAGGAACTAGATAATTATAATACAGTATAGTCAATGCAAATGTTGGTCCTATAATAAGGAATTGAAAATATGCATGCACACACACACACATATTCACACAGCTTGATATAGGTTTTAGTCAAAGCTCAAATGCCAGTTTCCTCCACTGAGCTACCCCAGCATTTTATCTGCACTTCCATGATGGCCCTTTTCCATTTTTGCATCCTCCACAAATATTTGTAGAATGAATGAACAATTTCCTTACCTTTTCCAAACACAGGAAGCCGGTATCTATAGCTGAATAGTTACTACTCGATATCTGATGCTGCATGCTGTTAGCTAAGCTGCTAGAGGAGTGATAAAGGCTCCTGGAACTCCACCCTTGAGAACTTCCACATCTTTGCATGACCCTGAGAGGGGTAAGAATCTAATAAAATAAGTAATCGATCATATAAAGAACCTACCTCTGGACACTCAGCATGACGGACCTAGTAACATATTGTGCTTGGACAGGGGGCAGGGGCATATCAAAGCCAATTGTGCCTAAAGAATCTTCCCAGACTCCCAAGAACTTTCTGCCATTCCCCTGCTTTGGCCCACAGTCCCTTGTACTTCTCAGTTTGTTCTCCAGCACCCTCCCCCACCCCCACCCAACCATGTTTATTCTGGGTGCTGTCTCTGCTCAGACCCTCCCCAGTTTGGAGACCTGTCCGATTATTACTACCCCAGTTTGGAGACCTGTCCGATTATTACTACCCCAGTTTGGAGACCTGTCCGATTGCTTTCACATTTACTGCTCATTCTTTTTGACCTTTAACATTTGTGTTTCTCATAACTTTATCTAAAGGCTCCTACAAGGTGCTTCCTCTCTGAGATATAATCTCACAGGCTATGTGACTCTCCCAGTTTCCCCCAAGGAAACTGACATTTGAACAAATAACGGGGGATAGGATTGCTGTGTTTGAGTATCAGATGTCCCACTTAGCAATTATGTAATCTTAGCTAAAATTTGGCTTTAAGTAACACAGTCAAGCGCTCTGGTGTAGAATTTGGGATTAGGATTTTTCCACCTTCTTGTGTGCTGAAGAAACTCCCAGATTACTTTCTAGGAGTATCCCTTTAAGTCACTTCCAGTTAGAGAAGGGACCATCTTCTCTTCAGACAGGAGTTCTTTTCTTACTCTCATGGCGATTTGTTGATAAGATCTAGCTTGACCTCTAAGGGGTTTAATGAGCGGTCATGAAATACAGACTTAAACACAGCTCAGAAATGCTATGTTTATTATTTACTGTGAAGTCCTTGGTGCTTATTCCTTCATTCATCACACCTTTGTTGGCCATGCTTTCAGCCTCCAGTTCAAGTGATTCCTGATTTCCCTTAAAGACATCACATCCCCAAACAGAGGCTGCTTCTTTCCTTTTGTAGTTACAGCTGAGGAAGGTTGAGGGGTTTGGGGGGGAGGGGGAGGAGGTGACACTAAGTGTACAGTCCTGGAGTTTTAGTATAGAATCCATGCTCCCCATGGTATCCAACGTCACCATTATAGTCCTTCCTCTTCCTTCCTGTCAGGATGCTCCTCCAGATACCAAGTTCAATTCCATCTCCTCCTATTCACTGACTTTGGGCATTTAACTCACCCTCTCCCCTTTAGCCCCAAGTCCTGCCATCATCTAAAATTATGCCAATATCCTAGCCTCCCTTATTCACACACTTCCCTAAGATACTCAGTGGTGTCAGGGGTTACATAAAAGGAAAAGAAAATATAACACACGACTGCAATCAAAATGCTCCTTGAAGATTTTAGATAAAGAGTGCGGAGGTTTTTAAAGACAAAACAGGAGAGGTGTGTTGCTTATGGTTATGCCCCAAGCCCCCAAGCTTGAGTCATTCATTATTCTTTGTGCAAAGATCCTTGGTGGAGAAGTATGAGGTGCATTAAACTAGATTTTCAGTTCCTGAGTGTCTCAATTCAGTCACTGATTCTTGAGGTCATATCTGATTAATCTTATTTATTATCTAGAACTTGTTCACATCTGAACTTTTATTTGCAGATATCATAGTCTCTCATGTAAACCTTGTCAACTTGCTTGTAAGAAAATAACATCTTCTTATTTAATTCTCATTTCTTTTGATTCCTGCTGGAATTGACTTTGTTGACTTTTGTTGTTTTTTTTTTATTCTTGTTTATTTTCCTACCATTTCTAATAGTTGATGAGTACTTTCACCAATAAAATTGTTTTAATTTTGTTCTATAAATAATTTGTTTTTAAAATGATCATATAATTTTAACTCAGTTTAGTAAACATTTTTAAGAATAATTGGGCTTAGATTCATAAGCATTTTTTAAACATGCCATTGACTTTAACACTAAAGTATTTTATTTGTGGGTAAATATTACCTGGAAGTTACCTGCAGTCAGTTCTAATATGAACTTTTTCCTGCCTTAGGCAGTTATAATTATTATCTAGAGGCTTGTTAAGAATTTTTGTAATCATTTTCATTAATTTTTGTCTTCAAAATTGCTGATTCCCTCAGATAAGTTTTCCTTATGAGGGCAGATTTTTTTTTTAAATAACCAATCAATTGAAATATCTAGTTAATGTTACATACTACATCCCTCTAGACCTTTTGGAAAAATCAGGAGCTTCAAAAAAGCACAAGCAAATACCTCCAAAAATAGACCTTTAGACCCAAGGGGTCTACTCAGCTACTCAAAATTGAAGCTTTTTCAGGGAAGTGTGTGGACCTGTGTGGACGTTGTGTTACGTTCTTGGATGTGTGTGTGTATGTTGGGGAGGATAGTTCAGTTTCTATTTTACAAGTAAGTACTTGGATAAGTGCCAGTGATCTTTTTGGGACAGGGTTTTTCACGTTTGGACACAAACACTGATTCTGTATGTAGGTGTCAAATGCCATCATCTGAGGATGCAAAGTCAATTGCTCCCCAGTGCAAGAGGCAGAGGAACTTGAGCCATATGTTCCCAGGCAGGGGGGTGTCACTGTCACAGAGGCTGCTATTTGTGTCTTCCATTTCACCAGTCAGACTCTGTTTCATGAAAAAGTGTCTAAAATGTGTGGAGGTTGAGAAAGTCTAATGGGAATTAACTTTGACAAGGCTTTTCTCTTCTACAGTATTCAGTAAACTAGAATAATAGCTCACATTATCTCGATAAAGGTAGCACAGTTTAGTATTAATACTGTAGTTTATAGAGTCAGACATATTGGCTATCCATTCTGTGCCCCTTCTCTCCTGGCTACTTTGAGAAAATTGCTTACTGGTTTGGCCCTCACTTTCCTTCTAAGTAATAATAGTGCCAATAATCATAATGAGATTTAGTCCTTTAGAGAATTTCAAACAGCATCCTTTTACAGGGAGAGCTCAGTTAAAGGATATTTTTCTCAAAAACAAATAGAAGGATTTTTTTTTGTTGTTGTTCCCTTTCCTCAATCTCACATCTATCCCACAAAATGTCTGAGAAGTAATTTTTATGTAACTTTGAAATGTAGAAACTTAAGCCTGGGAAAGAAATGAGACTTGGTATAGGTCAGATGAAACTGTAGACACACACACACACACACACACAGAGCCTCCTGTGAACCATCAAAACATCCTACAGCATCACTTGCTCTTTAGGATGGGATAAGTAGTATAATCCAGTGTCCCAACAAAATCCATGTTTTAACATGACCAATCAATTGAAATATCTAGTTAGTGATTTATTGTTGTCATTGCTGTTGCTGTTATTATTATTATTATCGAAAAGTAATGTTACTCTTCTCAAGGATCCTTACTGTATGTGGGTGCTGCAGAATATCCCTGCTTCGACTGGTGTTTGGAGAAGAGTGTATACTAGCAAAAATTGAAATCCATTACCAGAAAACCAGAAAGTTCCTCCTGATCTGTAGGATAAGGTTGGTTTATGTAAGTTTGGTTCATGAAAAAGATAACTCATATGTAAGGGCCCACAAAATGGAGGTCTCCTTAGAGGCCTAATGGGCCCACAAAATGGAGGTTTCCTTAGAGGCCTAACGCACATCACAAACCTAAACCTAAGTCAACCTGCACTTAGGGGAAATGCCCACTCAAAGGAAACCTAACATGCACCAATCATGACCCTCCAGTTCAGCTTTAGCTGGTGTCCCTTATCCTCCAGTTCAGCTTTAGCTAGTGTCTCTTACCCTATGGGACCTGATGGCCTTATCTGGAAACTCCAGCTCCCAGGCCAATCATGCTCTGTTTCCCAGTCACCTCTTCTAGCTCTATAAAACTCACTGTTGCCCAGAATCCCTCAGGAAGAGTCTCAATTGCTTGTGAGACAATGTACTCCCCCAACTCATGGATTCCTTTCTCTTGAATAAAGGGCACGAAACTCATTACTAAATTGTATTGCTTGATTCATAGGAGAGGAATGGGGAGAGGAGCTGACCATTAACCTACATGAAGCCCTCTTGTTTTCACCAGACGTCAAGGCAGCACATATTGGACTTTAATTTTAGACCCAATATTTAATATTCAGGTTCTTAATAAAGGGATCTTGCACACCACCTCCCCAAGTCCATCTGTGTTCTCAATGGGAAGAATGCATCCCCACCCTTGTGTTTATAGGCTGTTAGAGGCTTACCAAAGCAGTTTTCAGTATAAACAGTTCTTTCAGTTTTTGTTGTTTGACTACTCATAGACTCCCTCTTCACAGGGCATGCATCCAGATTACAAACAGGGAGCTGTGCTCATAAACCCTGCCCCCTTGGACAGTGGGACCTTGTTTTTGGTAAAGCCTATCTGTCTGCACCCCTCACTTCTTTCCCAGAGGGCCTCTTAGGTTCTCCAGCAATTAGATCCATGGTAGAGTCTGCCCAGTGTTTACAGATGTGTCAGAATCCAGAGGTGGTCAGGGTCTCCAGCCAGCACTCTTGCCCACTAGCACTATGTTTACAAGAGCCACAGGGTGAATGGTGATAAAAATCAGGGAGAATAGCAGCTACTTGGACTCTGGAGCTCTTTTTGTCACGTAGCCCCAGGCATTCTGGTTGAATACTGCCACTCACAACACTAGCAGAAAATCTGGAAGTCATTTGGAATTCAAAGGCACCCACAGACTTCAGCAAAGCAAGCTGGGGGAAGCTCCTGACTGTACAAAGGATATTAACATACACATCTGCTTAAGCGACTGGGAGGCATCTTGCTGGAGTTTCTGGATGAAACATTGCTGAGGAAAATCTCCGCCTGCAACATTTTCTCTAAGCCCAACTCCAAAGCATCCTTAGCACAATTTATGGAGTGTCCAGAAAGGGTTCTGTCAAAGGCCAGGAAATGAGCACACCCTCTTCACCCTCCTCTCAGCATTCGGACAGCAAGGACCGGGTTCTCCTGACTGCTCAGAGCGCAAGTGGGCTCCCTGAGGGCAACGGACCCTGGTCTGTTTTTGTTCCTTTGAGCACACAGCAGACATCATGTGATGCTTGATTTTGCAGTTCCTGAACCAATAGCAGAAAAGAAGCACTAAATTCTACTTCTTGTTATTCTTTTTGCTTATCAATAAGTGGGCTTATATTGCAAGTGACCCTTAGAATTTCCAGTCAGAGAGAGGGGAACAATTCCAGTTGGAACCAGACCCTGGGATGATGCATTGCTGGCTCCCACAACTGGTGACTGGCTCACCCACAGTCACCAGTTCCTGCCTCACTAACCCATTTCTCACTGAACCACCAAGAAACGCTGAGGTCCTCCACTCTCCAGTGTATATGTGGGGAGGGCAAGAGGAAGGGGGGACTCTTCCTTTCATAAACTCAGAAGAAGATTTGGAGGTTAGAAACAGAATACTGGAAAATAACACCCCCCCCAAAAAAAAAACAAAAACGAGTCTTTCTGAATATAAAATTCAAATAAGCTAAATGGTATATCTAGGTTTTTCTGGAAGCAAGTCTCAAGTCAGAGTTCTTCAGACTCTCTGAAGACTCACTCCAGTTTATAGAAACAAATTCTAGTATTACCACAAGAGTTCTAATAGTCCCCAAGCTGGCTCTGGGATGGGAGTATTTATTAAAAGTGGAGCCATCCTTGGTGGGGAGAGATGAGGGGGACGGTTGAGGGCAGACGGGAGCACGGGGGACTGAGGTATGGTGCACTGGTGATATGGTGATGGGGAATACATGGGGATTATAATTGATGTCAAATATATGTAAATTTTAAAAAATGAAAAAAGAAAGTGGAGACATCTAGTGTGGGGTGGGGGGTTGACAGGAGCAGATCAAAGATGATCCTCATTCTGCTGAGAATGTTTTCTCACCACCTACTCTATTCCCCAGACCACAGAAGCTTTGGTCCTGCTTGCTGAGTTCTATAGCTGATAAATGAAGAACATGAGCCTCTGTATTCAAGAGCCGGTTAAATCTGTGGGAATGGAAAACCAAATTCAGGAATTCATCTGGGGAAAGAATCACTGGTTGGTTGCTCTGTTTCCTTGTCATCAGACTTGGGCTTTGTTCCTTCATTACATATTGTTCCCATTACCCTGACATGGGCCAGACCTACGTGAGGGGCGTCAGTTAAAGCCTTGGCCTTTGCTCCTCTTCTATGGTAAGGGGCTGCCAAGAGCTGTGGGGGAAGGAGTGGGGTTTGGAGATGATTCCCACTTGGGGAAAATAGGACAAAAAGTTAAGGCAAATAATGTATTAGAATGTATTACTGCTTTTAGTGTGGAAGGTTTTCTCGACAAGAGTGAATGAGGATAGAAAACAGATGCTGCTCCTGATACTCTGAATAGAAAAAGCCAGTGTATTCTCTTCCTTCTAAAGTATTTCAGCCTCAGAGTGTCTAGTTGGTACCTGGAAAATCCTGACAACAGATATCTCTGGTATTCATAATCCTTTTTAAATTATACTCTTCATTAATTACTACACGTGGAGATTGCCTTCATCCTTGTCATAATGCTTGTCTTTGGGATGGAATGAGATTGTCTTCCCCTTCTCTTCTGAATGCTTGCTAATAATCTCTTCTGAATGCTTGCTAATAATGCTTGCTAGTAATAATAATAATCTGCTCCCCAAATTTTTGGAGTTATGACAGTAAACCCTGTTTTCCTCCACAAGTGGGAAAAACAACGCCAAGCGACTTTATAACTGGATGCTCTAGACTCATGCTAGAAATGAGACCCCATCAAAAGTTGAAATTTTCTAGTACTTGCCCTACTTTGACCCTCAGGAATGTGGAAGATATTAGACATAGATGTTCTAATAATGCTTATGAAGTCCCATAAACTATGCAAAATACATTTCTAATATACAGTGGAAGAGGAAGTGAACATAGATAATATCCTTGGGCCCTAGGATGTCATCTACTAGGAAAGCTAAAGCTGGGAACACTTGGGATGCAAGGAAAGCCACATTTCTTTGATCGCTCTTGCTGTTATTTGAGTAACTTCTGCCATTGCTGTCACCTAGTCCATTAGGGTTTATTCTTCAAAGATGATGCTTCTGGGAACACTGCCCTGCCCCTGAGTGACTCCTCCCTGATATGTTCTGGAGCAGATGCCCAGAGTGCCACTTCACTAGTGAGTGGAAATATCAGGCTGTACCTCTGCCCTTGTGAGTACTGACATGCTGTTGCTGCGAGACGGTTTCATCATCATCTCCATTTCAACTTCACACTATTCACTACTGCCTCCAGTAACCTTCTTGTTCTCTCAAGCTAGAATCTCTCTCATGCTATCTGCCCACCCCCAGTTATTGCAATCAAGAGTCTAGATGCATCTTGACTTCATAATGTTATGTCCATACAGAGCAGGTCTTCCCAATCCCAATCGTTCATGGTGTGGCAGTCAGTCCCTCAAGGCTACCACACCACCCCCAAATCCCAGACCTAAAATTTCTCTGGGGGGATAGTCCAAGAAACAGACCTTCAAGATAGTCTTTCTTTCATACTGCCTTTTGTACTTTTCTCATTAGAGACCTTGGTAAATTTTTGCCAGTAAATTTCTCCAAATGTTCTTTTTTTTAACAAGTGATCAGTTTATTTGAATGACACAGCTCATATTTCCATCTATTTAAAACAAATATATGTACACATAAAACCTAATTCCATTTAAATTAAAATAAACAGTCACATATACATTTTCTATATATTTATATTTATTACTAAAACTAAGGGGCATTTACATTTTATGTTTTAGTTATTTGAAATAAAGATGTCCATAACTCAAAAACCATAAAAAGGTCTAAGTTCAAATCAGTTTTGTCACCTTCTTTTCCAGCTCTACAATAAGAGGTAGCCAATGGCATGGTGGATGACTGTATGTAATATTTTACCCTATATATTATTAGTCTAACTTTTTCACTTGATGCATCATGATTATTCGTTATAATTTACAAATTTTCAAGTTATTTCAAATTTGCTCATTTTTAAGTGTAAATAAAATATGCAAAGAAGATTGAAAAAGTAAAAGCAATAAATATACAGAGTCAAAAATATAAACAATAGAAACTAAGCATACAATTGAAAGTATCTTCCCTCAGACCTCTGGCTTCCTTTCTCAGAAGGCACAACTTTTAGCACTCTCCTGTGAATTGTTCCTGAAATTTGGACAATAGATCTTTCTTAAATAAATGCCTATTCACTACCCCTCCCTTCAGACTCTTGGCTTAGAAAAACAATGAAAACCTTTTTCTTTTGTAAATGCTTAGGGTCTGCATGACCTCTCAAAGCAAGGAGTAGAAATTAGAGGTTTCTAACCCACAAATCACCTATGGTTGATAAAAGAGTATTGTGATAGCTCAGAACAGGGAAGCTCCTTTGCCATTACAAGTTGTGAGGGTGCTAACCTTCTTGCAGTTTGGAACTATTGAAAGCTATAAACCATCTTGTCAGAAAAAACAATATGTAGGCATTTTCATATTATTACAGAAGTTGCAGAGAAGTGGTGAGGCTCAGCTGAGGGTTCTAGGTTGAGAACACCTGATCTGACCAGTCTCTGTCCTTCTTTCACCTTTCTCCACCTGCCACTGTCTAGAGAGCAGACTGAGACACATGTAGGTAAACGTCACAGACCACCTAAAGCTGCCGTAATTGGAACCACAGTCTCCTGACCCTAGTGAAGCACTTGGTTTAAATGACTTGCCCAGGAGCACTGTTTGTTTAATGTTACTTTACGCCTATTAAGAAGTGAGGTCACTATTTATGCACTGTTCTGTGGTGAATCTTTCTGCATAACATTCAAAGAGAAAATGGGATGCAGGCTTGTTATATGATAGATTGTATAAGATGACTCTTGGTTGGTATGTTAGTCAGGGATTGTAAAATATGCCTATTGGTTAGTTATTAGTCAAGGATCTCTAGAGAATCAGGACCAAGAGGATGTATATATACAGGTTTATTGTAAGGAATTGACTCATGCTTTGAGTAGAGGAATAGACTACATTCTCACAAAGTTGGCATGTCTAAAATCTGCAGGGTGAACTGGCAGGCTGGATTTCAAGTCCTGAAACCATCCACCCATCCACTGCAGGATGTTTTCTTGCCAGAGGAGGTCAGTCCTTACTAAGGCTTTCAGCTAACTGGAAGGGGCCCATGCTGCTTTAATAGAAGTCCACTATTTGGATGTTAATCTTGTTTAAAAACCACACTCACAGAAACATCCAGAATGATATTTCAACAAATATCTGGGTATTTGTGACCCAGTCATATTAAGACAAAAACTAACCACTATAGTCAGTCTTATCTGACTCTTTCTGTCGTTTTCTTCAGACTAAGGTTACAACTCAATGGAATGTGTTCTAGAAAAACGTTTCCTAGGATCAGTAAATGCATTTTTTGCTATCTTTCAATGATAAAACCAAAAATACTTAGTTTCTGTTACCAAACACTAATTTGCTACCTGTATGTTCTAGCAAAGTTATACTTGAGCCAGAAACTTTATACACAGGTGATATTAAATTTGACAACTTCCCTGGATTCCAGAGTTTTTAAAATTTTAGTGTCTTGAACTTCTGCTCCCTGAAAGTGATTAAATCTTTAGCTAAATATATTGGATACCTCCTGTCAGTCAAGAATTGTGTTAATCATTGAGGGAATGTAACCATGTTTATGTCAAGAAGTTTATGGTCTAATGGGAGGAGGAGGCAAGAAAAAGCCCCTCCAGGGCCTCCTTGGTGGCACAGTGGTTTAAGCTAAGCACTATGAAGCAAACACTACTGCAGCATGAGTTTGATCTCTGCCGCCGGCCAGGGAGCTGACCCACATGGTGCAGAAGACCTCTCCTGCCTGGCCTGCTGCTCCCCTCAGCAGGGTATTTCAGTTAATCTCCCTGTTGTGTTCCCCACTCTGTCTCTGTGGGTCCTCTCACTCCCTACACCTCTGGCCTATACCTTAGTTCTTGTATGCATAAATAAATCGTTTAAAAAAAAAAAAGCCCCTCCAGCTTTCCCACCAGTTAGTTCTCTGAAAAAGGTTTATACAATGTGCTAAAGCAAGACCATTCTCAAGGGTAACTCCTCTATCACAATCCATTCCTTCTTCATGTCTACTGCAAGCCCTAACATCTAAAATAGAGGACTAAGTCTCCCTCTGGCTGACTTGTGAAACCTTTCTTAGCACACCCCATCACAAGTTCTTAAACTCCAAAGAACACTAAAGATTTTTATAAGGACAAAATTATTTCAGTATTTTCCAGGTGCAGTATAGACTGGGGAATGAGGAGTTTGGGCCCAGAGTATAATTTACAACTTCATGATGGGGAGGGGAGAAGCCACATGGACTGATTTGGGGCTCAAGAAGCACACCCTCTGGCATCTGCATAAATAAAAGCCCCTCATAGGAGGCATCTGGGTATTTGATGGATTTCTGAAATCAGAATTCCATAAATAAGGTCACTGTGTTGTACTGTTATGTTAGCAATTATCACAGAGGAAGTTAGTCTGGGATTAGGACCAGATTTTCCAAAGCTGGACTTGTAAACACCATGGAAGTAGACTTTCCTGTTGGTGATAGAAGGACTGACATTTAACAGCAGTCTTTGTGCAGCAACGACAGGTCTGATTATTCTAAAGCTTGACCAAGCGTGCAGGCTGATTAGATTATGGTTTAGTGAATGTTTTGATTTCTGGTTCACTGAGAGCTAGCTTTAAACCACAGCTCCAAATTTTTACCTCTGATACCTTTGTGCTGCACTAGCCCAGGTGGTCTCTGCAGCCCAGGGAATCATTCTAGATTGGACTATTTAAAATTAAGAGGGACAGTCTGGTAATAGAAAGTCCTGTCCTGTAATCCTAAATACAGACTAAAAGTTCTCCTGAAACCAATTGTGCTATTGTTCCATAAAATTTTCACTCTAGTTCAGAATTTAAAAATTAAGTTATGGGTGCATATTGGGTGTATATGGGCGAATATTGGAAATAAAGGAGTACATACATTTTTCCCCCAAATTTGAAACAGAATAAACCAAAACCTCATTCTGTTAAAGAAAATAATCTCTTCATTTCAAATAGGACTTAATATCTGGAACAGATTAAAATGGTAAGAAGCTTAATATTGTCTCTTGAGCCAATGAAACAAAACATTGTTGGAAAACAGCCACAATACCCAGAAGAGAGAAATGGGAAAAGGGTCCAATTAGGTCAAACTCAGAATATTTTGACCTTCTCTTACAATAACTTGTCCTGGACAAGAATACAGCTAAAACTCATCAAAAAAATATTCATCATGGGTACTATTAATTAGGTAAACCTTTGATGTCATTCAGTGTGTTATAAAAGGAACATTCAGGTGCTATTTTGTTTCAAGCTGGCTCATTTACCTACAAAGCCATATTTAAGACCATTGTGAAAGAATGAGTTTAGCATGTACACAACTTAGCTATAGTTTGTCAATTATTTCAAAATTTTGAGGAATACAATTACAAATAGTGAAAAATGATGTCTAAGATGTTCAAATTGGTCACTTTGAAATCAGTCTTGGTCCTAGAGTAAAAATACTCCTAGTCGTATTTAAAAATCACTGAAATCAAAACCCAGTGGACACGCTCTTTTACTGGGTGATGTATGCAGTAATCTGAGTCACTGTTTGCAATCATGCTGAGACAGGACTTGATGATTATATTGGCAGATTATCCTTGGGATAAACTTGTTGGGACAAAAAAACAAGGGGTGAACTAAGACTGAGAAATGTTTTCATAAGCAGTGAGTCTCATAAAGTCTACTAAGTGATTGCTTTCTCCATCAACATGAAACTAAGTGGCCATGGCTATTGTTACTTAGCAGCTCAACAGTTTGGTGGTCAAGTGACCAAAAAAGAGTTTCTAAAAACTATCAAATGGCTAATAGATATGAGTAAGAATGTGATATAGTTTCTATAAATTCTAAATAGTATAGGAATTGAGAACTGTTCCACCAACTTCCCTGCTTTTACTTTCAACTTCCTTTAATCTCATTGACTTCTTCCCCTTAATTTGTGGGTATATGTTTGATTCTGTTATTTATTGAAAGCTTTCTTTAACATACTTTATCTTTCCGGTTACTATTTTTACATTTCTCTTAAATGTCTGAAAGATTAGTATACTTACATTATACATATATCCTTACTTGTATCATTTTGAATTCACTAAAATGTATCTTCATAATTATGCCTTCTCAGTTCATCAATGACTTTCTGATTTGCAGATTCTAAGATCAAGGTAAAAGTTTTCAGTCCACATCTTACCTGAGCTTTAAGAGACTAACCGTGATCTCCTCTTTTAAAAGTCTATTCTTTGAAAATCAGAAAACATTCCCTTCCTGTTCTCCTCCTATCTCTGTTTTCCAGTCTTCTTTATGTGAGCTTCCCTTTCTTTTCATTGGAAGTTTGTGTTCCAACAGGTCCTTTTCTCGTGGTCTTCTCAGTCATTGTGAATAATCTTACTCCTCCTAGGCCTTCAGCAATACCTACTCTCAGTCCAAGATTCCCAAATCTCAGCAACCATCCATAAATTCAATTCAACCAGTGATCATTCATTGAGCAGCATTTATGTGCCAGACACTGGAGATATAATAAAGACAAAGTATTTGACTTCAAGAACCTTAATGTTCAGCAAGAAAACAGAATCAGATAATTTCTTTATAGAGGAATAAGTAGAATCATGCTTAGAAAACCATTTGAACACAGAAAAGTAACCTCCCAAATGGAAAGTGAAGGGAGAAAATGTTATCTTCCTAAGATAGGAGATGCCACAGATTGTCTGTTGAACAGGAGAGTTCATATGTTCAATAAATAAATGAATGGGTATGCTCAGCAGTAGAGATGTTGTAGTAAGCAGATATAAAAGCTTGTGATTGATTTATTACCTTCACAACACAACAGTGGGGGAAGGGGGATTGGTGGTGAGAAGATTCACCAGAGACAGAGTGGAGAGAACAGGCAGATCGACTGAAGTACACTGATGAGGGGAGCAGCAGGCAGGAGAGATCTGCTATGCCATGTGGGTCCTCTCCCTGGCAGGGGATTGAACTCCCACGCTGCTGTGCCACGGATACTTCATAGTGCGGCTCTCAACCCACTGCGCCACCATGGAGGCCCCACAACACTTTTGAGGCCAACCATAGTATTTAAAAAAAACTACTCATTCAGAGCCAAGTACGTATTTGAACCCTGTCTGACTATACCCTGAGAAGAATGAGTTGATTATTGAAAGCTTTGTGGTAGCTTAGTGGATGTGTGTGTGAGTTACAGATATTTGCAGGAGACCTGGCTAAGACCAACGGTTGTGAGATGTCAGGACTGTCCTGGGCAGTGCAGAACATCTGCTCTGTGCTGGGAACTCAGCATAGTTCCTCTCTCATACTAGTTCACTGAATCATGCACATTGTTCCACAGGGCATTACCACCACTTCTCAGTTGAAATAACAGAGAGATCAATAAGCCGAGAAAAGTCACAGAACTAGTAAATGACAAATCAGAGATTCTGAAGCCTGGTTTCTTTCCATTGCTTATTGCATAGTGGAGGAGGTTATACTAGCATAAATGTGAACTAATAATTGGATCCCAAGTCTCAGTAAGGCTAGAATTATTCAAGTAAGTCCTTCTGGGGTTGAATTTAAGGTCCAGTGTTCCAGGATGAATCTTTTTGTGAGAAAATGGAATGATCATTAATGTGTTCCAATATTGAAAATTAAACTAGCAATTGTCCCCCACCTATTTATTTCCCAAACTCCCAATAAGTATTCACTGAGTCCTTACTAGACCCAGGCACCTACCAAATATTAAGACTGTAGTAATGACAAAGTCCTCTGGATGTTTCCTTTGTCATCCCAATTCCATGTCCTTAATAGGAGTTCCTTCATGCTCTGGGGTCAAGTAGGTATAGGTGCATAAAAGGATTCTCTGGGGCCTTACAGGGAGAAACTGCTTAACGAGGAACAGCAGTGATGGAATTAGAAGGCACCAGTTCCAGACACACTATCTTTGGATCGTCTGAGGAGCGAGGCTTCCATTATTAGTTATGCTTTATGAACGGCTGCTTAATAATGGAAAAAACATTCTTGATAAATTATCAAATCATCGAGTGAATATGGGAAATATTTAGGAAGTGGTATTAATTATTGGCAGGCTTTGGGGGATGGATTAGAAATGAAGGGGATGAAGAAATGACAAAAATCAAGGATAATTTTCAGACTTTGGATCTGAGCCACTGGGTGATTGGTGTTGTCAGTCACTAAGAAGAAATGCACTATAATAGGAGCACAGTGTTCTGTTTAGGAGAAAGATCATGAAGCCAGTTTGCAATATGTTGACATAGAGGTGCCTTATGGGACATTCAAATAGGGTATTAATAGGCAGCTGGATACACAGGGTGGGATCTCAAAAAAGGATCGTGAGAAAAAATCTGGGAATTATCAACGAATAAAACCACAAAGATGGAAAATATGTCCTTTCAGAGGCAAGCCATGGAATTCAATAACCCCGATAGAAGTAAGTTTGCATTATTAGATAAGGCACTTTTAATTCAGTGTATTTATTTCCCAAGTTTCTTCCTTGAGGGAAAAAAATTTTAAAAAGAAAGGCAAAACAAAAGATTCAACACCACCTTCTCTTCTAGTGTTGTCTTTAAACAAGCTTGCTTATTTCTTTCAAATCAAGTTGGATAAATCTCCCCAGGCAAAGTAGCAGGCGTGGAAATTGAATTAAATTCTAACATAATGAGCCAGTATAACTTCCCCTCCATTTATGTGCAATCTTGTTTCATCCCAGTTGTGACTGATATCTCTGATAAAGGAGCTCTGCATCTGTGACTGATTTAAAGGGCGTTGTGCAACACATACTCTGTCATGAGCAAATCTTTTGTTTTCTTTTAATTTTGTAATGTTTACAAAGGAGGTTCTTTCATCTTTTTCCTTAAGGAAATGGTGGAATGCATATGCACAGGACCCAGCTTTCCAGCCTAGCTCTGCTTCTTTCCACCAAATAAATTTTAGTTTTCCCTCATACACAATGTTAACAATTGCCATAAGAGGCAGTGAAAATCAAAAGGCCGGATGTGAAGTTGAAGCTAATGGTAGACCCTGTTAGCTGCCTGGCAATATTGATAGTCTTCTTTCTCTCCAGTAGAACTTCAGTTTTGTTCAGGACAATATGTCCAACTCTCAGACTGAATCATTATAAAGTTGCTTCTTTTAATTAAAAGTGTTCAAATATTGGCAACTTCATGTGATTCACTCTGAAGCAAAGAAACAAAAATCCCTCTTCCTTGCTTTTCTTTATGCCACAGAAGGCATAGAGTTTTCAGGTCAGTGACATATTGGAGGATGTCCACTAAATAAAAAAGTGGAGCCTAATTTATGCTTCAGGAATATAGATATGGCTTCTGGAAGAGAAACTTGAATACTGTGACTTTAGGTATGAAAGCCATATTTTAGGACTTGTGGAGCAGAAAGTTGGAAGGAACCTTGGTGAATGATAATTTCCTTGACAAGTGAACCTCTAACTGGTTTAAGCTGAAACTTAGTTGGACTTTCTGTTGCATGCAGATGATTAAAATCTTTTTCTTATATTGTGCTCAACTGTTAGTTTCTGTTCCCCTCCCTCATCCCATTCTTCTACATTTCATGATTACTAGGATCCTGAGATCAGATCTCTTCTCACCTAGAAGTAAGTCCAAGCTACTAGATGGAAAAGTCTCTGTAAGTAGCAGTTATTAGATGAAATGACTGTACCCTCCAAATAATCACTATCATTTGTTTAGCACACATGATGTGCCAGGCATCATACTAAATCCTTTGCACACATTTCATTTAATTCCCCAAACAAAAGTACAAGGGAGGTAATTATTAATCAGTACCCACATTTTATAGAGAAGAAAAACAATGAAGAAACTTTAATCAGCTTATTCAAATCACACAATTTCTAACAGGCTGAAACTAGACTAAAATTCGTAACTCCAATCTCTGTGCCAAGCTGTTTGATTCATACTTATGCTGTGGCAAGTCTGATAACTCAGTGAAGAGCTGTTCAGTTCATTTCTTGATCCTGTCTTTCTCTTGTAACAACACCATTCAATATCTTTCTCTTGTAACAACACCATTCAATAGAACTTTCTATGATAATAAAATGCTCTGTATCTGCCCTCTTCTAAACAGTAGCTATTATCCATATGTGCTCACTAAAATATTTGGTTTATTTTTATTATTTTTTAAAGATTTATTTATGCATGTAAGAATTGGGGTACAGGTCAGAGGTGCAGGGGGTGAGAGGATTCACCAGAGACAGAGTGGGGAGCAGAACAGGCGGATAGACTGAAATACACTGCTGAGGGGAGCAGCGGGTAAGACAGGAGAGGTCTGCTGTGCCATGTGGGTCACCTCCCTGGCCAGAGATTAAACTCCTGCTAGAGTGGCTGCAGATAGCTTCATAGTGCTGTGACTTAACCCCTTGCGCCACCAGGGAGGCCCTAAAATATTGTTAATGCAACTAAGGAATAAAATGTTTTTGACAAAAATTATGAGGTTATTTTTAGTTTTCCCAATTTTATTGCTATAACTGACACATAACATTTGTATTAGTTTATGGGACACAACATAGTTGATATATCACAAAATGATTACTATATTAACCTTAGTTAACATTCATCACCTTTCATATAATTATTTTTTCTTGAATGAGAAAACCTTTAAGATCTACATTCTTAGCAACTTGCAAATATACAATACAGTGTTGTTAACTCTAGTCACCATGCTGTATGCTACATCCCCAGAACTAGTTTCTTATAACTGGAAGTTTGCACATTTTGACTCCCTTTAACCATTTTCACTGGCCCCCATACCTAACCTGTTGCAAACCCGTTCTCTATCTGACTTCAGTTTTTTAGCTTTCACATGTGAGATCATACAGTATTTGTTGCATTTCACTTAGCATATTTCTCAAAGACCATCCATGTGATTCCAAAATGAAAAATTTTCCTTTTTCATAATGGTGAATAATAGTGTGCTATGTGTATATATAGATTTCCTTTGTCCTCCATCCATTGGTGGATAAAACTTAGGTTTTTGACACATCTTGGCTATTGTACATAATGCTGTGGTAAACACGTGGCTGCCAATAGCTCTTTGGGGTAGTGATTTTTTCCTTTGGATATATACCCAAGAGTGGAATTGATGGGTCATATGGTAATTCTATTTTTGACTTTTTGAGAGCCCCCTTACTATTTTCCATAGTGGCTACACCAATTTACATTCCCACCAGCAGTGCACAAAGTTTCCTTTTTCTCCACATCCTTGCCAACGCTTGCCATTGCTTGCCTTTTGGAATTTTTAAGTTCATTTAATTAATTTAAATTGAACAGCCATGTGTGGCAAGTGGCTTTAAAAGATCACAACCACATCGCATCCCTAATATGCCTGATCCTGGTAACTGGTCCCTGATGGTTCTGATGTTTTCTAGGGTTGGTAGTTTTCCTTCACAGACTTCACTAGTAGAACTGACTAGAAGGGAATCAAGCCTTTCAGCTCCACCCATATCTTTCTTTAGACTCAGTGCTACAATAATGACAATACCTGGCATTAGTGTGCCATGTGTGACTCTTGAAGCAGAGGTACAGTATCAAAGTAGCTGTGAAATGGTGTTATAAATATGACTTTTCATGGTCACAAAAGGCTTATGACACCATCATTGAGATGAGTGATTTATCTGGGGAATTTGAATATTTGAAAGGTATAATGATATGAAATTAAAACCAAATGAAAAGTCATAAAATCCCAAAACAGTTTTATAATTCAAAACTAAAGCATCACCTATAATTTTCCTACTTCCATCTTGGGCATTCACCAATATGTTATTTCACACTTGTGTTCTGTGTGGCTTCTAGTACTATTAGTTGGATCTCTGCCTCAGGATGCCATTGATCCAGTCAGGGAAATTTCTTAAGAAAATTATCTATTTATAGTTAAGTAGCTAGGGCAGCTACTTGGCTATTTATAAACTTCCTTCAGGTGATCAGCTTGGATGGGATCACAAAGTAGACATGGTTCTTAATTTTTCATTTCCCTAATTTGGGACAGAAACTGTTAAATATAGTGAACTAAAAGAGCACAAAATTAAGGAACTCACAAACTGAGTTTTCTACTACTTTATTACTTTGCTATGATTTTATGCAAGTAAATTAACCTCTCAAGTAGTATCAGACATAAAAATCATACTAATGAAGGTAATCTTTTCAAACTTCAAATGTTTGAATTTTATGGTGGTGTGTTTTAGGATAGCAGCAAAATGGTGCTTTGGGTAAGAGGTGGAATATTGAAAGTTTCAGAAACTGTTGCAGATGTCCAAGTAGAGAGACCAGATGAGGAGGAGAAGCATGATCTCATTTGGCCATGTCAGCATTTCAAATGTGGGAGGAGATAAGCCATAAGAACAACAGTCTAAGTTATGAAGTTTCTATTTGCTTGATTTTGACAAGGGGATATAGTGAGAAGTATAAAAGGATAGTTGAAGAAAGATGAATGATCACGCTGGAAAAAGTGTGGAGGAGGACAGGGAGGGGCATAGGAAGTGAGGAACAAAAGGAGAAGACACAGAAGTAAAATCTAAGAAAAGAGAATACCACTCAGTATTATCTTCTACTGGTAGCTGCCGTCGTGGTTCTGGAAATTCTGTAGTTCCAGCCACAATCTTCATCTGTCAGAATTATTACAATAAATAGCTCACTTCAATCTTGTCCACTCCAACTGACTCTGTTGGCAGCAAAGTAATTTTCCTAGAATCTGAGTATCATATAGTTCTCGAAAAGAAAATTTTTTTTCTTCTTTAGACTGGTTTTCCAAGATCATCAAACTCTTGCCATCTGATTCCCTAGAGAACATTTTCTCCCATCCAAGTACTAACCAGGCCCAACCCTGCTTAGCTTCCGATATCAGAGGCGATCGGGCGCGCTCAGAGTGGTATGGCCGTAGACTGTAGTACATTTTCTTAAGAGGCTAGATTGTAAATATTTTCTGCTCTGCAGGCCAAATAGTTTTTGTGGCAACTCTTCAGCTCTGCCATCACAGCAGGAAAACATCACAGAAATCTATAAATGAATGGGTACGGCTGGGTGCCAAATTTTACTTAAAAGCACCCTTAGTTAATGGGCCTTGCGCTATTATCTCATGAACACCTTCCTTGCCCAGCCCACTAACTCTCTGCAGTAGAACCCCGTGCCTTACTTATAGTACTGTAATGGTAGTACACACTCTCTCAATACTGGTTTTGGTTTTTTTGCATACATACTTCCCTTAGTCTAGATCACTTTCCACATCTCTTTGTTCAGTTAACCTCTGCTTATTCTTGTGATTCAGCTTAAAACTCCTTGACTAACATGTGGCAAAACAGTGTACTCACCACATTGATGTATGATTTACATGTTTCTCTCATACCTTACTAGACTAGGTTATAGAAGGGGAGGAATTATGTGCTATTAATGTCTGTAATAAAGTAATAGACATGAAAATTCACTTGTTATTAAAAAGATATGATATCCAAGATATCCCTTCTCTAGTGCCAAGATACAGAATGAATGCATGGCATGTACTGTGGTAACTTAGTATGGAAGAATATGGTAAAGGGGTTGATATAAATCCCCCAAAAAGAAACTGAACTTAATTTGGAACCCATTTCATGAGAGGACAACAGCACTAAAAGCATCATGTGACTTTATAAACAACCACAAGTGACGTGGCGAGGTAATGTGAGGGATACACATGGCAAATTTAGAAGGTGGATCTGAGATTTGGACCGGGAACTATCTGAGCAGTAGCAATGTGACAAGAAGATACACTTGCTGTGTCATTTTCATTAGGGACAGAGAAATTCTTGGTGAAACTGACAGCCAGCAGCATGCCAGTTAATAATCTGCATAGAAAATGTAAGCATAGAAAATATTTTTATGTGGAGAGCAAGGCCATGGTCTGGATTTCTGTAGAAGGAGATTATGAATTACTGCCTTGAAAATCATCTTAAAGGTTATCTGAAAAGGTAGGGGCCAGCAAAATTTTGTCAGGTGACTTCAATATCTCAAACACTGTATTTATACAAGTAGTATTCACAAAAAGATATGGAGCATGTCCCAATTTTATGGGTGACAAAATGAGGCTCAGAGGTCTTAAACAACCTTTTTATAGGGTCATAAATCTGTTCCTTCCAATGCACCAGCAGGTGCAGCGAAGCCAGTGTCTAATATCCAAGAGAGAATTTAACAGAGCTTGTAATGCCTGCCCAATGGAATGGAGAGCATTTATTTTGATTTTAAAGAGAACAAGACAGAGACTAAATGGCCATTCTTAGTACCTACATTTTTTTTCTGTTCACCAAAATTCATTCCCCTTCCTGGCAGTACTATAATAATTGAAAGTTTTATGATCCTGCAGTGAATCATGTGCTATTTAAATGTGTACAGTATTATCTGTCAATTTTATCTCAATTTTTAAAAAGAATGAGTATGCCCCCAAAAGAGTAAGAAAAGGGTGTATTATTAAAAATATATGCTCTCTTTTTCACACTACAATGAGAAAAGTGATGGAAAGATATTTCAAGTTCACACAGGGAAAGAGGATACAATTAGAAGAAGCAAGAAATTTCTGAAGTATTTAAATCTACTTTATGAAACCAAATTAGAAGGTGCTTATTCAAATTTCCACAAAAAAGTGGAATGTACCAAAAACACAAGTCAAAAACAAAATTGACAGGACTTATGTCACATATATAGAACAATTTGTGACATGTAAAATAAAAGTTCTTGCTGTTTTCATCAGTGAGTCAGAAGTCAAAATTGATAAAAATACTTAGAGATTAACTACTTATGTAGTTGAGGAAAAATGTTAAATGATGAGAATAAAACAGTCAAGAGAAATAAAGCTTTGCTTCCTCTAAGTCATCAGAGAGTAGGTGAAGCAAATGTAAACTTATAAAAGAGGAGATTCTGAAAGGAAGATGTGAAGGTTAATATTTTGAAGGATAACAGAAATATTACCTCTGTCAGATATTAAGATAAGGATATAGTCACAGAAAAATCAAGTAGAGAGATTGGAACAGAAGAAACCAGACAGTATATTATAATGGCCAAACTCAGAGAACAAGTACCACCACCATAAAAGGGAAGCAAGGTTGGGCCATGGCTATCACTGCGTGGACCTGGGAGAGCAAGTTCACATATAAATGTTAGGACAGATGTGTTGCTAGCAGTGGGAAGGCATAAAGGAAAGAAGTAGTGGATTAAGAGTTCATAGAGCTGTGAATTCCAAAAAGCAAAAGTATGAAAGGCAAAGAAAAGTTGGTGGAGAGATAGGCCTAAGTCATAAACTCATGACACCATAGGCAGGAGGAAAGGGAGTTGTCAGAAATAATTGAATGCAAAATCCACCTCTGCTTCTGTGTAAGGTTACCTTGGGCAAGTCACTTAACCACAGTGTTTGCATTCTAGTTTATAAAATCAGAAAGAAAATACTCAAACCTGTTTCATGGGATTATTTATAAGAATTATTAATACATGAAAAAAATAAGTGTAATAGACTTAGCATAGTCATGAACATGAGTAAGAACTCAGTAACTAGCTGGCATTTCAAAATCTTTATTGATAACAATGTTGGCAATGTACAAATTCAGATGGTACAGGACCAACTTTATTTTCTGGTACAAATTTGTGAGTGCTAGACTCTAGCTCTCTTCATTGTAGGTTTTCATCAATATAGCCAATGGAATAATGAAAAGATGGAAAAAAATTCAAAAGTAATCGAAACTAGGAAAGAGTACCTACTACCCCTACCCATAGGACAGACACTTGAGACTAAATGTTAATCACTCTAAAGTTAATATATGATAACATCTTCACAAAAAAACTTAGTCACAGGAAAGTAAGTTGAAGAGACCTGTGAAAATGGATAGTTAGGAGAGGCCAGAAAATGTCAAGGGATAAAAGGACTAAACACCATATGATTTGTCTTTAATAGTACTCTCTGAAGTAGCCTCTAAAGGTACTTAGACTAAGCCCTTAGCTATCTTATGAAGAAAGCTAACAAGAAGTCACCAAAAGGAGATTATACTTCTCTACAACTTATTTCTGAGTTAGACACAAGACAAAACACAACACTGGAAAGTTAACACTGACCCAAAACTTTCAATAAACAAATGGTGGAAATAAAGAGTTTACCCACTGGTGCTGCCTCTGCTGAAATAACTGAATTAGTGAACTGTGAACAGAAATCCATGGTTAACCAATTTACTAGCTTAAGGACTAAGAGAAGTTGCAAGTGGACAGTAAGAAAAACTAAATAACTATATGAATGGATGGATGGATGAAAAAAATAAATAAATGAATCCTCTTTCTTTCAAATAGAAAAAATAAGATAAACTCAATATAAAAGAGATTCTATAACAAAGAACATGCCACTAAAAATACAACTATCGATCTCAGACAAACCTGGCAGGTATTTCCAAGTACATGGCACTCCACAGAGGTCAAAGCAGTATTCTCCTGTTTAGATTATTGATAATATACAAGAAGAAAGAAGCAACACAATCCTGTTTCCTAAGATAAATTCTTAATAGTGTGAAATGAAATTCTAGGAACCATCAGTAAAAAGTATCAGGTAGAACTTGAAAAACAAGACAAACTACTTATAAATACTACAAAAATATGTTGGGGAGAAATAGAATTTTTTCAGTGAATAAACAAAGAGGGTACAATTCTCAACTCATTGCATGAGTATAATGTACTATTGGTACACAAAACCAAAACCTATAAAGAACTTTACAGAAATGAATTAAAGATCTAAATAAATATAAACACATGATATTCATGAGTTTAGTAACTCAGTAATGTAACATTTCTTCCAAATTAGTCTATAGACTAGACACATTTCAGCATGTTTTGTTTTTTTTTAAAGAAGTTGATTACTTTTTTAAAAACAAGATTTTATTTATGCATACAAGTGCTGGGGTACAGGCCAGAGGCTGGGGGGTAAGACAGAGTGGGGAATAGAACAGGTGGATAGACTGAAATACACTGCTGAGGGGAGCAGTGGGGGAGACAGGAGAGGTCTTCTGCACCATGTGGGTCACCTCCCTGGCCAGGGATCAAACTTGAGCTGCAGTGACTGAGGAAGCTCCACAGTGCAATGCTCAACCTCTTGCGCCACCAGCGGGACCCTTCAGCATGTATTTTTTGTGGAACTTGTGAACTCAAATAAAAATATACTTGAAAATGCAAAGGGTCAGTAATAACTGAGATCATCTCTAAGAACAAAATTGAAGAACCTATATGGAGACTTATATAAAGCTACAGAAACTTAAAGAGTGTGATTATTAGTAGAAGGATAGAAAAAAAGAATTAAAAATCTAGTAACTGACCCACATATGACATGCAGTCATCTAGTTCATGGAAGGGGGTCAATGAAATGCTGTGGGGGAAAGGATTGTCACTTGGGTAAGTAGGGCTTGATCAACTGAATGTTCATATTAAAAAAAAGTTTACTCTTACCTTTCACCATATATAACAGAAATGACAGATGGATCATGGACCTAAGTAGGAAAGTAAAGTTTCCAGAAAATGTCTCTTGACTTTAATGATGAAGACTTCTTAAACATGGCACAAAATGTATTTATAGTAGTAACAAATGGAACTTCATTAAAATTAAGAACTTGTGTTCATCAAAGATACTATTAAGAGGTGAAAAAATAAAATGGGAATTTTATCCCATATATCAATGCACATGTCCGACAAAGGACTTATATCCAGAATATAAATATGTCATTATTCCATAAATATACCAAATAGAGCAAAAATATTGAAACCTATCAACATGTAAAAGAAAAGAACAACTAATTAAGAAGGTACAATAATATACCCTATTAGGAGAGAACAAACAATATATAGGAGAGAAATGAAAAAAAAAAAAACTAAAGCAAATTTCATATAATGAGCATATAAAACATTGATAACAAATGTTTGTGGAAATTTGATTAATTGGTGGTTGAGAAGGTAATATAAACTAAGAAGTAGATCTAGCATTTAAATGTCATTAGAAGAATAAATAGAAAATATCAACATTGTTAGAATACTTGCACACCTTAGAGATACTGTGCATTTTTAAAAAGAGAGAAGTCTCTCTCTTTGCCCCAAACACCCCTAGCCCCATCCATGTGAGGTCAGAGTAAGCGATTGCATGTAAATAATGGGGAGACCCCTTATCAGTCACTGCAGTAGCCAACACCGAGCTCTTGAACTTCTCAACCACCAGAACTGTGAAAAATAAATTTCCATTTTTTAAGCCACCCATCCTTGGTATTTTGTTATAGCAAAGATACCATTTCAAGGTAAAAGGAAGTCTTTTCAACAGTGTTGCTGAGAAAAGTGGAAATTCGCATGAAAAAAAATGAACTTGACCCTTACCTTATAATAAATAGTAAAAATAGCTCAAAATAGATAAAAGACCAAAACATAGATCTAAAACAACACTTAGAGAAAAGTAGAGGCCAGTTTTCATGACTTGGATTTAGCAATGATTTCTTGGATATGACAGCCAGAGTATAAGTAATAAAGAAAAAAATAAATTGAACTTTATAAATAAAGGGAAAAAAAATTTGTGCATCAAACAATAACATAGAGTGGAATGACAACTCAAAATGAGATAGTATTTGCATCATATATATCTGATAAGTCATTACTATGCAAAATATATAAAGAACTCTCACAACTCACCAACAAAAAACAAAGAACCTAATTTAAAAACAGGCAAAGGAAAACACCTCAAGGTCACCTATTCTGACTCTGGAAGGAAACAGACATTTCTCCAAAGATATATAAATGATCAATAAGCACCTAAAAAGATGTTCAACATTAGTGCAGTAGAGAAATGCAAACCCAAACCACAATGAGATACTACTTCATATGCATTTGAATGACTACTATAAAAAAACAGTAAAATGTTTTTAATAAGCAAAGATATAGATAAGTTACTGATGCTTTGCTATGGGGGAATGTGAAGTAGTACAGTCATTGTGGAAGTTTGAGCATTCCTCTAGAAGTTAGAGAATCACCACATGATAGAGCCATCTCATTCCTATGCATATACCCCATAGTGAAAGTAATGACAGATACTTATATACCAATGTTCATAGAAGCATTATGCATCATAGGCAACAGATACATAGATGAACAAAATATTTACATACAATGATTATTAAGTCATAAAAAAGAATGCTGTTCTAATACAAGTTACAACACAGAAAAATCTTGAAAACATTATGCTAAGTATAACAAGCCAGACATAAAAAACAAATATTGCATGATTTTACTTATATGATGTGCTCAGAATAGGCAAGTATATATAGAAAGGAAATAGAAAGGGCTTGCTAGTAGCTGTGAGAAGGGGAGAGTGGAGAGTTATTGTTTAATGGGTACAGGGTTCCTGTTTGGGATAATAAAACCAGCTCTGGGGATAGTGGTGATGGTTATATAACATTGTGACTGTAGTTAACATCAGTAAATTGTAACTAAAAAATTTAAAGTGGTAAATTTTACATTATGTATATTTTAACTTAAAAGTGCATTATCATCTCTATTAAGTGACATGGAAAAATATGAACAATATGTTAACTTAAAAGTTACAATACATAAAATATGTAAATATATAGAATTCTCCACAGTATGAATCTTCTGGTATTAAGGAATTAGTAATTGTGAAGATCTTTGGTGCTGCAAAGATAAGCATAACAGTATTTTATTTAAAAATGCTTTTCAGTGTCTCTGAAAAGAAAGACTAAATCAGTGGTGATGAATACTTTTATTCTAAGTGAAGGAGAGTAAGTTAACTTCTTTTTGCTCCCCTTTCTCTCTTAATTTTTCTAAAATGAACAAGTTCTGCTTTTCACTTAAGATTTTTTTATAATTAAATAGAAATGCCCTTTCAACTTATGACACCACTATGTGGACAATAAATAAAGAGGTGGGATAGATCTTGTGAAGGAAGTGCACAGTAGGACTTATTGATCCTTCTTCAACCATCACATTGAAAAGTCTTCCCGGAGGTGAATCCTCTGATGCTGGAACACATTGGAACTGTGCCGGAAGGCCTTTCCACACTCACTGCATTTGTAGGGCTTCTCCCCAGTATGTATCCTTTGGTGTTGGATGAGATAAGTACCCTGGCTAAAGGCTTTCTTACAATCATTGCATTTGTATGGCTTTTCCCCATGGTGTGACCTCTGGTGGTGGATGAGTCTGGAACTGTTATGGAAGGCCTTTCCACACTCACTGCACTTGTAGGGTTTCTCTCCTGTGTGGATCCTCTGATGCTGGATGAGGTGTGTGCTCTGGCTGAAGACTTTGCCACAGTCATGACATTCATAGGGTTTTTCTCCAGTGTGGCTTCTCTGATGTTCAACAAGTTTGGTTTTTTGGATGAAGGCTTTCTCACATTCATTACATTTATAGGGTTTCTCTCCAGTGTGAATTCTTTGATGCTGAATAAGGTTAGAACTTTGGGTAAAGCCTTTGCCACATTCTTTACACTCAAATGGCTTCTCTCCAGTATGAGTCCGACGGTGTCGGATAAGGATTGAGCTGTCACTGAAGGCTTTTCCACATTCATTGCACTTATAGGGTTTTTCTCCAGTGTGAATTCTCTGATGATAGATAAGAGAAGAGTAGGCACTGAAGTGTTTCCCACACTCGCCACACTTGTAGGGCTTTTCTCCGGTATGAATTCTCTGATGCTTCATGAGATTGGGCCTTCGATTGAATGTCTTCCCACACTCATCACAACGGTAGGGGATCTCCCCTGAGTGCATCCTTCGGTGATTGATGAACTCACAGCTCTGGCTGAAGGCTTTCCCACACTCATCACATTTGTAGGGCTTCTCTTCACTGTGAAGTCTCTGGTGCTTGACAAGGTTAGCACTGTATCTGAAGGTTTTCCCACAGTAACCACAATAATGCAACTTTTTTCCAATAGTAATTTTCTGATCTTGAACAACTAAATTAGCATTGAAGATTTCCCCAGAATCATGTGCTATGTTTGTTTTCTTTGACCTATGTACTCGCTTATGGTTATTGAGGTATGATCTCTGTTCGAAACTTTGTTCACATATATCACATTTGTGAGGTCTCTGATCAAGGATAGGGCTTAACCCCAACCTGAGGCTTCCCCCAGACTCTTGGCTGCTCTCCTTCTTGGTCACCATGACTGGCCTGGGGCCTCTCTGCCCTCCTGACTTGTCCAGGCTCTCCTCTGACTCCCTGACATGCTCATGGGCTTCGCCAGGCTCAGGTCCCTGGGGAATAGGTTCCCTGAGTTGGCCCAGTAGTTCCCCAGTAAGCATCTCCCCTGAAGTCAACTCCTTGCACTCAGTTCTGATCCTATGAGCTGAAACAACAAACAGAATATCTCAAGGTCACCCATTCTGACTCTGGAAGGAAGTTATAAAGATGCTTCTGACCATCTATGGAATACCATTTCAGTCATCTCCAAAGTCACAATGGCCTTACAGATATGAGACCTCGGAGGTCAGTTACTTATGGACCCTGGCTCAGGGTCTCAGCCATGTGGCAGTATTAAGTATTTAAACCCAAGTCTGACCAATTTTAATATCCATGCCCTTCCTGCCTGCCTTCTGTCCACAAAACATGCCTATGTGGGACTGTAGGATTCCTGCCTTCATTACAAAGGGATAGAAGATGGAGACTGCATAGCAGCATGGAACTAGACCAGAGAGAGGCCACCAAAAGTCATAGACATTTGACAAATTAAGGCCAAGAGAGTCTAAGGTCCCCTAAAATAGCTAAATCATCTCCAAAAACGGCAGGAAAACAGGCTGTTTCTCTAAGAGGGTAAAAGACTGAGTTCATGAAAACAGTAATGATGGAAGGGGAGGGTGGAGCCCACAGAGGCCAGGGTCCCTTGCTTCTCCCTAGCAGGCCACACACATACTAGATCTCTTCAAGGAGCCTAATAGACCACATAGGTAAACATTAGCACCTTAAACTTGAGATGCCCACACAGAATGCATCCTTATACCCCCTCAATTCTCCATCAGTTCTTTCTTTGACTAGACAGTCACACACTGACTCCACTTGTAAGTGTACACCCACCACAAATGCATTCTCTATGACCCAAGAGAGACAACTGTATAGCAACCCCAACTGGGGACAACTGAATGTTCTCCACAGGAAGAATGGAAAATAATTTGTGGTATGTTTATACCTCAGACTACTGAATGATGACAAAACAGAACAAAGTGCTGCTTCATGCAATGTGGTGACCCTTATAATATTCAGAAACCCTGAATGAATCCAGAAGACAGACTCAAGGAGTAGAACAGCCTCTAGGAGTTAAAGAGAGGGGTCCTCTGGGTGTAATATGAAATGATGGAGGGTGACACGTCCACTGAAAACAGTAAGGAAGACCTGTATATAGTTGGCTCTCAAGTATCTGCAGGTTCTACATCAGAGGATTCAACCAATTATGGATTGAAAATAATTAGGCCCACAATAATTGCATCCATACTAAACATGTACAGACTTATTTTTCTTGGCATAGTCCCTAGACAATACAGTATAACTACTTACATAGCATTTACATTGTATTAGGTACTATACAGTAATTTGAAAGATGATTTTAAATATATGGGGGTATGTGTGTAGGTTATATGCAAATACTATATACCATTTTATATAAGAGACTTGAGCACCCTCAGATTTTGGTATCCCCAGAGAGTCCTGGAATGATCAATCCCCTATAAGTACAGAAGGGCAACTGTATAAAAAAATGGAAATGCATTTAGTGAAAAAGTGTGCATTAGTGTGCATGAGATCAATGCATTCCTGCTAAGAAGCAGTATTTACATAAAAGTTTAGAATAGTGCTAGAAAAAGGACAGAAGCATACATATTTATTGGATGATGAGAATTGGGATGGTGTGTATCCTCTCACTTACCTGAAATGGTCTATAACTAACAAGTAGGTTAATTTAGAAGGGGTGGAGTTAAGAGATATTCTCTATAGTCTCTATGTAACTCTGACCTTCCTCTTAGGACAAGAGTTCTAGAAGGCAGGGCTCCATGGGTCCTGCGAACCCAGTCTTCCTTCACAGCACACTCAAATACCCTTCCCTCTTTTCTTCTACCCACACTGCCCTTTCTCACCCTCTTAGAAGACTGAGCTCAAAAATCATTCTACTGAGGTATTCAGGCTGGTAAAGATGACCTGGGTTTCAGTAGAGACCACTCTCTCAGCAGAAATCACTCTTAGAGCTCCTGTCCTGGTCCTGATTGAATCTTCTTCCAAACTCCTCAGTCATTAACCGGACACCTTGTACCCAACAAATATTTGTTCAGTGATTCAGTTAAGGTTACAGCTCCTCTCACTTACCTGAGTCATCAGTTGTTAGTTGCTTTCTCCCCTTGGCGCCCTTCGTGTCCAGGACCCATGGCTCACCCCCTCGCTCCAACTGTGCGATAACCCCAGGTTTGGGACTTGCAGGTCTGGCTCCTAAGAAGGAGACAGAGCCAGGGGTTGGTAACAGGAATGCAGGGCAGTCTTGCCTGGAACTTCAGGGGGAGGGGAAAGGGAATGTATAGCATAGTAGCAAGTCTGGACACTCTGGAGGGTTGGGGTTGGTCATGAAGATGAAGAGCTAAGCACAGGGGAGCAGTGCAGGAGGCTCTATGCACCAGGACTTGCACAATTCCCCATCTCAGACCTAAGGCAGAAGACAGTCTTACATTGGGGTTCCAAGGAGGAACCAGCTGTCCTTCCTTTACACAGACCAGGCCTTCCTTGGACCATTATCAGTGACACATGTTTTCAGGCCCAAGGGGTGAGGCCCCTAAGCCAGCTTCTGGTAACCACTCAGCCACTAGAGTTGTTTCTTAAGCTACATCCATGCATGGAGCCTTACCTAGGGAGACCAGGTTACCATAGGTCTCCAGCATCACATCCCTGTAGAGGCCTCTTTGTGCAGGGCCCAGATGGCCCCATTCTTCCTGCGAGAGAAGTACAGCCACATCCTCGAAGGTCACCTTGGCCTGGAATGACAGAACCTTGCTGCAGGCCCAAGTGTGGTTCAGGGTGGGCCCTGATCAAGGCGTACAGAGTCTGCCAGGGGACAGGGTTAACTTCAGGCCTGCTCCCTTGCATGGACAGGGACCAACACTTGCACCACTGAGCCAGTTAACTTACAGAGATTTCTCTGTTGTCAGTATGCCCCCCAAACCTGACGAACCTGACAGTGTTTTCTGAAAGAGACCAGGCAGGGAAGCTTTGGGTGGAGACTTCATAGAGAAGATAGATGCTTACCTGGGGCAGGACAGACAGATGCAAAGTCGCCATCACCTGGTGCCCTGGACTTCCCAGGGGTGCTATGCAGGAGTCAATCACTTAATTGCTGAGGGAAGAAAGAAGAATACATGGAGGCTCAACCTGGCTCCTCTGCTGGCAGCTCAGGGCCTTGCTCATCCTCACGGCTCAGTTGACCTTCTAAGCAATCTGTTCTGTGCCTGGTGCTGTCAACTCAGCCACATTCCCACTGCGCAGACTCCTGAACAGGTCATCTTCCCCTTCTTCCCTACCTCATATACTTCCCTACCTCATATAAGCTGCTTCATTCATGAAGATAGTTACTTACACTGTATGAAAGATAAAGACAACATGTTTAAAGTTGAGAAGGAAAAGGAAGTAAAACAAAATCAACAGCACAGAGCAAAAACAGTATAGGAAATAAAAATACAAAAGTAGTAGAAACAAATCCAGTAGATCAGTAGTGATAAATAAAAGGATTAAAATTACTAGAAATATAGGTTTCTCCAATTAGATCTACAAAGCATACAGACATAAATTAAAATTTATAATATAGAGAGGTTGAATATGAGGACCTCCCTAGTGGTGCCTTGGGTTGAATGCCTCTCTGTGAACCCCACACTATGAGGCATCATCACACAGCAGCACCCATGTTCAAAGAAGCAGCACCCATGTTCAAAGAAGCAGCACCTAGAACAGCCTTCCTACACCTGCAGGCACTACTTCCATCCAAGTCTCCTAAGGGTGAGTGGCCACCTTCACTTCCACTACCACAGATCCACTGTGTCTCTAGTCAACTTTATCAGAGGAATTGTGCTGTGTATACTCCTCTGTGCACATACCCTGCACGTGGCATTTGTGAGGCAAATGTGTATTGCTACATATGGTTTAGTGATATTTATATCAATCAACACAGAATTGAAAAAAAATCACTAGCAGGAACAAAAAATGCATATTAATTACAGGAAAAACTCACCAAAAAGATGTAAGTACATGTGTATGTACGTACTGACAAACCCTCCAAATGTAGAAAGCCAAAGCTAACTGAACTAGCAAAGAGGAACTGGCAAATCCTTGTTTGGAACAAGAGATTTTAATGTACTTCTCTCAGTAATGAGTGTATCGAGTAAAGAATATTTAGTTACATAGAAAAAAGTCACATTCTTTTCAAGGTGTATTTGTTATTATAAAAACATCACATACAAGGCAACAAAAGAATTTTCAGCAAATTCCAAAAACTGTTATCATTTACCAAAACGTTCTCTGATCAAGTGTTTGTTATACTAGAAATATATGATAAATTACTTCCCGCCCTTCAAGAAAAACAGAAATGAAGGTGGAAATGGTAGACAAAGGTAGAAAAAGTTCACAAGGTGGAAAAGGTAGACAAAGACTACCTAAGGGAAAATATGCACCCTTAGTGCATTTATTTTTACCACCGAAAGATTGAAATAAATGATCTCAGTGTTCAATAAGAAATCAGGCACAGAGAAAGAAAGTAAATGAAGGAAAGAAAATGGAAAAAAAAACCTGACTTAATGACATAGAAAATAAAATCAACACTGATTCTTTGAAATGTTAATAAAATACACAAACATCTGGCAAGTCCAATGGGGGGGAGATAGAAAAGGATCAACTATATATATATGTATTTTACAAATAATTTATTTTTGTACAATGTTTGCTTTCTCCTTTCAGGTATAGTCCCTGTAAAATTCCCACCATCATCTATGAACCATCACCACAGCCCCTTGTGCTTTTCCCTCCCCTGATTTGATTCCTCTATTTTCCCCTCCCTTGCAGAATGTTTCTGATTTATAGTTGCCTCCTAATTTTATTTTTTTCAATTTATTATTTTTTTCCCTGATCTCTTATTTTGGTTCCCCTAGTTCCTCCTATAAGTGAAACCACCGATATTTTTCTTTTTCCTTCTGACTTATCTCACTGAGCATAAACCCTTCCAGCTCTATCCAAGTTTTACGAACTACATGAGTTTATCTTATTTGATTGCTGAATAGTATTCCCTTGTGTATATAGACCACATCTTCTTGATCCAGTCATCTATTTTTGAGCACTTGGGTTTTTTCATATCTTACCTATTGTAAATAGTGCTGCAGTCAACACAGGGGTGCAGGTGGAAAGAATCTACTATTAAGAACAAAAAAGGGGATATAACTATGCACACCATACAAAGAGCAGTGGCTCAGAGGTCTGGTCCATCCAAGATCACGAAACTCTAAGCATTCAAGTCTGTTCCCACAACAAGACTCACATCACATAGTAAGCATCCAGTGTGTTGACAGGGATGGCCCCTCACCTGCTGCTGTTATATTTTAAACCAAAGCCATAAGTTACAGAAAAAGAAATACAAGCCACAGAATTGGAGAACAGATGAAATCATCATTATTTGAAAATGATAAAATCCATATAGAAAAGCTAAAAGTGTCACCCATTATTAGGACAATAAGCATCCAACAGGATGGCCCCATATAAAGTCAATACACAGTACCACTCCTATGTACGGCCAATCAGCAGTCGAAAACTGTCATAAAAAACAAAATTAACAGACAACTATAAATCAGAGACATTCTGCAGAAGGAGAGGGAAAGGGGTCAAAACAGGAGGAAAGAGCACAAGGGACCATGGTGATGGTGCACAGGTGAATTGATAGTGGGAACTCTATGGGAACTACCCCTGAAAGTAGAAAGCAACACTGTACAAAAAATGAACAGTGATGTAAAATATACATAAATAAGTTATATATATATATAATGAGCTACACTACCTAAGAAGAAGTCTCATAAAAAATATATATTCAAGTACTTTATGACCAAAATGGTAAAACTTTACTGAAGGATGTTATAGAGACTTGTCAAGAAATAGTGTTCAAAGGAATAGTTCATGTACTAACAATGTCAATTCTTGCCTAGTTAATAATTATGTGCAATTACAATAAAAACTGTAATAGGACCTATGAAATCTGACCAAAATAACCCTAACTATGCATGAAAGAGAAATGATCCAAGACTAACTGAAGCAATGTCAAAAAAAACCATGGCCCACCATGTATGTAAGGCTATGGTAATAAAAGTAAGGTCATTAGACCCTTACTGAGCTCCTATTTTCATTGTAGGAATTGTCAATATTCAAATATTCAAAGACATATAAATAACCTAAATGTCCACAGGGAGATGAATGGATAAGTAACGTGGTGCACACATCTATGTGTATGTATATAGACACATACACAACAAAATATTCAGTCTACAAAAAGGGAAAGCTTTTTGAATGAGCCAGAAGAACATTATGTTAAGTAAAGTAAGCCAGACACAAAGACATATACTGTGTGATCTTACTTATATGTGAAACATAAAATGATTCAAATCATAGATGCAGACAAGAGTGGTGGTTGCCAGAGGTTGGGGGTGAGGAAAATGCATGTGGCATGATGGACATATTAGCTTGATTGTAATGATTATTTTACAGGGTACACATATATCAGAATGTTAAGTTGTATATTTTAAAATAGACAATTCTACTTGTCAATTATACTGCAATTAAAACAAAACAAAAAAAAAAGCATGCTGAAAAGACATAGGTCAATGAGACTTGCCTTAGGAGGTGAATGGAATTGGGACCATGCATTCAAGGGTTGTTTCACTTTAACAGTTTTCTTTAAAGGGAGAGCAGGGGTTTAAAACTAATGTGGAAAAATGGGAACAGTCAGTCAGTCCTAGCTAGTCACTGGTGTTTGCTGACCTATTTATTCTCTGTACTTTGTCTTGAAAAAAATTAAAATATATTCGAAGTGCAAGACCACATAAGGCATATACAAAGGCGTCACATCTTGAATAAAGGCCTAAAAGAAGAGAAACAAAAACTTAGCTATTGGGAGAAAGGCCCTGAAATGCCAGGAGCAAAAACAAAGTGGAGAGGGAGAAGGGCCAGACACAGGTGACTAGTATTCTGGAAACTGGCAGCTAGGGCTGGAAGAGCTGCAGTGACTTCAAGCATGGGCGCAACTGGGGAGGGGAATTAAGGTGGGCATTGACATTTACTGTCCCCAGCTAATGACCTAATGACCGGTGAGAAGAGAAAGAACAGGGTGGGAAACCTAGAAGAGATGAGGAATCAGAGGGGGAACCTGGCTGGGGAGAAGAGCTGAATACAACCGCTTTCAGGGAAAAGTCGGCTGAGGCGGGAATGGAGGGCGGGGTGAGTCTGGGGCACTGATCACCTTCAGCGGGGTTGGGGGAGATGGGACTGAGGAAGGGCTCGAGTCATTAAGCTACCAGGGTCCCCTCGGGAAGGATCATAGAGCAGCCTCATGGGGCGCCCCAGGGAAGGTATCTAGTGGTCGGCAGTGGTCCACCAGGCCAGAGGAGGAGGCAGTCGGTGGAATACGGGTCCGCAGAGCAAAGGATGTCGTAGACCTAGAGGTGGACCCCATCCCCACCGATCGCTGGAAGGCGGGGCAACGCCGCCCTTCCTGGAGGGAGAGTCTGATCCCCGGCCCCAGAGGCCTTGGCTCCCGCCCCTGCCGGCCCATACTCACCTCGGTGCCGCAGGGGAGTGGCCGACAGACCAGGCCCCGCCTGCCCATCCGACCCCACCAATAAAAATGTAGCCGGAAGTGATGAGACGCTCTGCTGTGTCCCGGTGGGAGGCGCTTTCAGGCCTCTCTGGGAAGGGAAGATGCCACGTCTCTGTGGTGTGCTTCTTGGGGCGCAGCGATTTCTTACCATTTGTTGGTACATAGGGAAACACTGTTCCCAGATAGCCGGCTGAAGCCATGAGTCCCTAGGTCCACGGAGTGGAAGCAAAGGGTAAGCAGCTTTGGTGACCATTTCAAAACTAACTTGGAGGTTTCAAAACACACATTGGAGGTAGTTCAGTTCCTGTCCACTACAATGAAGCAAATGGCCATCAAGCAGTCACATAATTTCTCCTCCTGTACTTCTCAGTATAAAAGTTGTGTATATCCTATACTATTGTCTACCAGGCACCAACAGCGTTGTGTCTAAAGAAACAATGTACATTAAAAATAGTACTTAAAAAGTTCCAGCTATCACCTGAGCCTTCAGGGAGTCGTTGTCGTTTTACTGGGGAAGGGCCTTGCCTTGGTGTTGATGACTGATTATTGATCAGGGCAAAGTTTGCTAAAGGTTGGGATAGCCATTTTGTTACAGGGCAATGCTGATATGGGTTTGCCTGACTGGGTCCTCACCTGTGCACTTGAAGGACACATATAATAAGTCCCAACTGCAGGCACACAAAACAGAAGTTAATAAATGTTTATTTACAAAAGAAGGGGAAATAAATTAATAACTCAGGGAGGAAATAGGAAGGCAAATCTGTAAATGTGTCCTACCGGTTCCTCCAAGCTGGGACCCAACAGCATGCTGAGAGCTGGCTCCAAACCAAGAGAGCCCCCAAGTCCCACATGTCTGGTTTTATACCAGCCTGGCTGCTTAACTCCACCCTCAGTTCCCAGTGATCCACTCTTGGATGATGACCTTATAGGATTTGTAGTTCTTGGATATTGTTGATCTGGAGTGGGGGTTGGAGTCCATGAACCTATTTGTTTAATTCTTTCAGGATGACCTTTTCCCCTAATGGTTTCTTAAAATAAGATAATGTTGTTTGCCACTTTGAAGCATATATCTGCTCAAATCCTGCTGCTGCTTTACCACTAAGTTCATTTCATACTCTAAGAATTTTCTTGCTATTTCAACAATGTTTATAGCATATTCACTAGGAGTAGATTTTGATGTCTTATTTGGAGTCAATGGGTTTGGAGAGCTGGGTCCTTGGGCTCACTCTGGGAAAGATTTCACCAGAGCTCCCCTTTCAGTGGTGTGCGGTGAGTTTCCCAGGTGAGATTCTCCGTGAGACAGAGATGTTTGTTATATTTAAAAAGTGGGTTTATTAGGGAAAGGGACAGAAGAATAAAGGACACTTGCATAGATACAAGTGGGAGGAAAGAGCTGCTCTGAAAGAGACAGGTTTGCTGAGAGAGGTTTGCATGGTTGCAGATGGGCGTCCTTGAGGAGAGCTGCCTCCACTGAGGGAGGTCAGTTAGGAGAAGCCCAGGCAGGGTACAGGGTGGGCAGCAGGCTGCTGCACTTCTCTAGCTATGAAAATCCTAGCCAGCACTTCTTCCGACAGAAAGCTGTGTGCTTTACATTGAAAATCTGTTGTTTAGTGTAGCTACCTTCATCCATGACCCTACCTTCTGCATAACATGTTGCTTTATCTTACACTTTTATGTTGTGATTTCGTTCCTTAAAGCTCATGAACCAACCTCTACTAGCATCAAATATTTCTCCTGTAGCTTCCTCACTTCTCTCAAATGTCACAGAATTGAAGAGCTCTGGATTAGGCTTTGATTTAAGGGCACACTGTGATTGGTTTATGCTTCTGTTCAGACCACTGAAATTTTCTCCATATCAGCAATAAGACTGTTTTTCTTTCTTATGATTCATGTGTTCACAGGAGTAACACTTTCAATTCCCTTCAAGAAGTTTTTCTTGGTATTCCTGATCTGGCTAGCCATTGGAACAAGAGGCCTACCTTTAGGCTTACGTAGGCATTTGACTTACTTCCTCAATAAGTTTGTGTCTAGTTTTTTATTTAAAGTGAGAGTCATGTGATTCTTCCTTTCACTTGAACACTCAGAAGCCATTGTAAGTTTATGAATTGGCCTAATTTCAATATTGTTGGCTCAGAGAATAGAGAGGACAATTCTGTCACTGCATTTGTCAATGAAGTTTGCTGTCTTATATGGTAGACATGGTTGGTGACACATCAGAAAAATAGTATCATCAAAGGATCACTAAGGACAGAGTATTATATCAGATGTAATAATAATTTAAAAAATTGACTTTTTTCAAGAATTCTCAAAATGTGACCAAGAAACAAGTGAGCACATGCCACTGGGAAAATGGCACTGATGACATGTTAGGTACACCTTTACCACGACCCTTTGATGTTTGGAAACTGCATTATCTATTAAGCACAGTATGGTAAAATGCAACAAAATGAGGAATTCTGCTCCATTAAGTACTATCATGTTGGATTTCAACAACCAAGCTTTCTTTTGGAACTTCCCAAACCTAATTTGGAAAGGCTACAAAGTTGGCAATATTTGGTCCCAAAAGCTGAACATGAAAACAGAACTGAGTGGAAATAAAAAGATTGTCTTGTGCTATTAAGAAACTGCATGTGTGTATAGACACCTGTTCTTTCTTGAGATTCACTTTCCACCCAACCCTATTTTCCACTCACCCTTTTCTCTGAAAATTGAATTGTAGAAACCCCTCTGACTTCCTGTGGGTGTGGTCATTAGTATATGTTTTGAGGAGATTGTTGGGAAGAAAGAGCAAGAGGTCTAGGTGTTCATTCCCTTTTTACACTCCTGCAGTTTGCTTCCAGCAGACTTTGCTCTTTTCAAATTGGTCTACTTTACATATTTGTCTCCTAGGACTCTCTAATTGCTTCTTTGTTCACATTTTTGAGCCTCAGATAGTTACTGTCCCTGAGGAGGAAGCCCACCTTTTACTTTTGCAAATAACATCTTTATGGGCCTTCATCAATTATCCTGATTTGAGTATGTCCCTTCTCCTGTTGGGTCTCTAACTAAAGAGGCAGGTGTCACTCAGAGTAGTCAAAACCACAATCATTTCTCTTACTTTTAGCCAAAAATGTTCTTTCAGCAGCTTAGCCTGCTGCTTTCCTATCCTTTCCAAATGACTCTTTAGGGAAAGAGATGCAATGCCTTCCCTCAACACATCTAGTATTAAGCCTTTTCAATCATGTATCCAGATTTAAATCAACCTTTGCTGAAGGAGATTTATACTTTATGCACAGTAAAAATCAATCCCTCTTCCAATTTTATGCTCATCACTGAAATTGTAAGATGAGTGTGAAGAAGGGACCTCAGACACCATCAAGTCCAGAAGTTTCCAAACAAGTGCTTCTTTTTATGCCCTTTGCCATTTTTAAATTTCAAAAGGGTATGTGGAAATGTTTTTTTTTGTCTAGATTAGGACCACATGGATTATTCTATTTGAATGTTTTTAGTGGCTAAACTATCTAAACACATGTTCCATATGAAAAGTTTGGGGGTTTATCAATCTCCTTTTACTGTAACTCACAGAGGTTATAGTTTGTTGCATGACTTGGAATACAGCCCTGATTTCCTTGCTCCTAATTATTCCTCTTTCCATTACATAATCCTCCTTAGATGAAACTTACTACCCCAATATAGCTTTGTTATCCATATTCTTTTTGGATACATCTCCAAAAAGCAGATTGCCAGATAAGTGTCATCTGAGAACTAGATGTGTTACTATCACTTGAGAACTTGTTAGAAAGGGACCCTCAGCCCCCACCAAAAATTGCTATGTCTTAATCAGATCCCCTGGTATTTGAAACATTGACCTCTGGTTGTGCTAATTCCAAATCTGTGTGCAGTGCCTCAAGGTGGCCTGCTCCCTGCTTCCAAACACACAGGTAAACAAATGCCTATTTTCCTTAACTGCATGACCTGCAGTGGGAGAACTGTCTGAAACCTCTTTCTTTCCAGAACAAAAGGTTGGCATTGCCTTAATATGACACTACCAGTCACCTAAGAGTTCTGAATCTAGAGTAAATATTTCCCACTTGCTCTGTATTACCTTCATGAATGAATGCTTCTTGAAAACCTGTGTTTCTTGTATCTTGTTGCCTGAAATCTGCTCATGGAAAATAGGAAATTAAAATTGATGGAGATGGGGTAGAGAAGGGAGAAACCCAGCTGGACAAAGGGAAATTATCTGGAAATTAAAAAAACAAAACATAAATCCAGGAGCCTGGGAGTTGACAGGGAAGTTTTATGTAATTCTAGTCAGCTGATGTCATTGCAGCCAGTTCACTGACTGACCAGAGAGGCCAGAGGAAAGGGGGATATGGAGGTGGGAAGGACCCAGACATTATTCCTTTGGATCTGAGGCTTAGGCTTACATGCACAGGATGAGGTCAGTGAGAACAAGGGGTGTGTCTGAGTAAGAGCCAGGGCCATTTCCCTGTGGAGATGGTTCTGCAGTCCTAAAAAAGGGGTCCACCGTGAGTTTAAAGCTTCATCACGTCCTGTGTACCTCCCTGTCTCAACCAGCCAGTCTTTCCGTGGCCCATCCTCCACCTCTTAGGTGGCGAGCTCATCTGTGTTCAGGAATGGGAGGGTTGGGGCCACTGACACACACCAGTATCCTGCAGCCTATTATTTCCTGCCTGTCCTGGCTGCCCTCCAAGGCCCAGCATGACAGGTGAATGAAGTTCACAAGAAAACTCAGCAATGGGCCAGTTTTCCAGGAATGCTGCTGCAAACTAGATTCACAAGTTAAGTCACCCCACCACCACCACCCCAGGCTGAATGGAGGGCCAGCTGAATGGGGCAGAGTTGTTTTTTTCTTTTTTTTCCCCTCTGTCTCCAGTCTGGATCCTGTGATTGTTTCAGCTGGTACATAGCAACTCCCTACTCAGGCTCCAGGGCTCCAGGAGTTTCCAAAGCCCTGTAAGGAACAAAGACACTTAATTCATGTCTCTGTTCCCAACTAATCACCTGCAGTTGAGGACTGGAAATAAGGTCAAGTGCCAGGGGGAGCATGGGGATAAAGGAGCATGAGGGACTTAGACTATTTAAGCAAGAAAAGTCTCAGGAAAATTAATTTATCTGTAGAAGGAGGAAATGGGGAAAAGTTAAAAACAGAGCACAGCTTCCAAAAAGTGATCCAGAAAGATTTAGAGAGTCAGATTAAATTTGGAGAGAGAAATTGCTCCTTTTGAACTGTTTTGGATATTATTGTAAATGTGTCTGATTCTCCAATAACCCTAAGACATTTTCCCCCAATAACATTGTGAGTTAATATGACAAGTAACCATGCAAATTTTTCTTGAATGTGAACTCAGGCTGAGCGTTTGAGGCGACCCTAAAGGTGTCATATAGGTCTATTCAGCAGAGTGTTCTCTGAGTCCTTCATCTTTGCCTCCTACTGCATTGAGAGGGAAGGGAGAAGGGGAGGAAATGCAAAACTGCATCTAGTCTCTGCCCTCCTGGAGCAAGCTTACTTCCACAGGCAAGCAAGTAAGACACATACAGGTGATAAATTGTAATACTGTGTGGCTAGCACTAAGGTGGAATATGTGCAGATGTCATGGCAGCATCTGGAAGGGGACACAGCAAAAAGACACCAATGCCTGGGGAGGGACAGTTGCACTCCTTCCTAATCCTGGGACTGCCAAAACAGAATAGAAAAGGTCTGGCCCAATTCATTTTAAGGCAGTTAACCTGCTGATTGGGTTAGTCAACAAGAAAGGTGACTTTGGGTAAAAGGGCAATATGTGGGCCAAGGTCAGTATTTATTTGACCTTGGGCTCTTGTTAGATACTAAATAATCATCATTGTTAGCTAAGTATTCTGGTCCTGTAGCAACATCCTGACTAGATTATTAGTTGCTAAAAGACTTGTGCTTCCTGCTTCTGGACTCCTGGGAGTACACCTATTTCTTACCTTTTTCTAAACCTGGTCATCCAGCTTTCTGATAGGTCTGTAATCCACTGAATTACTCCAACACATTCCCATTGTTCTTACATACAGAATTGGTTTCTGTTGCTTTCAACCACAAGAATCCTAACTTTATATATATATATATATATATATATATATATATTTTCCCCAAAGTGCCTTGGTTTTTTGTTTACTCTGTGTAGAATAACTTTCTTTCTGCTTTTCCATTCCACATTTAGCCCAAATCTCATCTTTCTAGAGCATCCTAGTATTTTCTTGGTATACCCTAGGAGCCAGACCCAGGGCTAAGAAAATTTAGGGACAAAAAGGATACAGTCTCTCTGCTCATGAAGATGTCATGCTTAGTGAAAGGTAAACATGTAAAGAACAATTGCATTTCAAAAGCTTAAGAGCCAAGCCGGAGGTTTGTACTGTGTTCATTAGGGCATGAAGGAAAATTTTCTACTTATGATAACCTTTAATAGAGAGGAAACCTGTCAAGTATTGAACTGGAGGAAGGGCAGTATGGGTGACGAGTGAGCATGAGGAATGGCAAAGAGATGTAAAAAACATGGCAGTTCTGGGCAGTGGCTGAAGTTCAGCGTGACCACACCATAGGATGTGAGGGGCAGGAAAAATGGTGGGAAATCAAAGTGGAAGTTTCTTCCTGTCTGATCACTTCAATGATGTGAGCTTTAGCCTTTAGACTGTAATCTTTCAACCTTTAGATCATGCAGTCCATCAAAGTCTTTGAACTTCTACCAAATATATGTACACTTGCTTTTAAATTATATACAGTACTGTGATGTAGTCGTACGAAGTAGTAATGATATTAATTTCATATTATGGTCTAAAAAGTAACATATACAACACAATTGTTGTCTCTAAATGATTGTCTTGCTTATATTCAATCTGGAGTTATTGGAAGAGTTCATGTACAAATTTATATGTACTACCTTGAAAATAAAGTAGAGTCCCCAATGCTTTGATAGAATAAAGCAGTAATCAATTGCTACTAGTATCATAAAATGACAACCAGATATTTAGTGCCCCCAGATGGAAGTATTTGATACTTCACACCTCCCATAAAGTAATCTTAGCAAAAACATTATATCTGAATCTGACCAAGACATTGAAAATGACATAAGGAAATTATGTAATTGTAAATAACTAAATATAAGTGACATGTAGCCTACGTTGTAAAATTAATGATCATATAAATACTATTATATAACTTCGAGGAAATACAGGAATTAAAATAATGTCAAGTGATCCAACAAGATATGTAACTATAGGGATGGGAGATTCTATAGGGTAAACAATCCAATTTCTTCAACAATCAATATGTATATTAATTGATATAATATATCAGTCAATGCTTCAGTTAATTGTAAGGTAGGAAAGTTACTTGGTTTTTGAATTAAAAATGGGAAGTTTGAACACTTAGATGTTTGATATCTAGGAAACATTAACTTTTTAAGGTCTAATAATTGTAATTAGATTTTTAAAACTATCATTTAGCAATACACCTGAAATATTTACAGTTGTGACAACTGGGTGATAAGCACATGGCGGTTCATTATATTTTTCTTCTTACTTTTGAAACTTTCCTAATAAAAAGCATTTTAAATTCACATTCCTTTGTTTCACCCCCTGGAGATTCTGATGCCATAGATGAGATGATACCAAAAACCTAATTTTTACAAAGATACTCGGGAATTTGGAATCTGATGGTCCCTAGACCATCATTAGAGAAAATGAGACTAAATAGTATATTTGATGGAGGATAACAACAGAGAATCTGGAAGGGAGGTGCCATTACGGCCAGGAACCTGGCTCACACAGGAGGTGAGGATGGAAAGGATTAGCGTAGCCATCACTCAGCTATAGAAACCAAGATCCTTAGCACAGGGATGCCTACATCACAAAGCAAAAGATCCAAGCATGTGTCTGGAGTGTAGACCTGAGGGTAAAGATAAGGAGATTGATCCCATGGTAGAATCTTCTGTCCCTTTCAGATTCTACAGAGTTGATTCAAAGTCTACAAGCAAGCCACTCCACAAAGAAGTGAGCCCTTCCCAAAGAGATGAAGACTATAACAGTGCAGTCTCTGCACTGTCAGGGCCAGCTGTCCTTCTGCCCTCCTGTGACTATGCAGTTGCTTCTCACCAGCTCTCTTCTCTGCAGGGCAGCAGCCTTCTGGCCTGCCTGTACCTGCACCATGCTGGGGCTTCTCTTCACTGACCTCCCTCAGTGGAGGCAGCTCTCCTCAAGGCCACTACCTGCAACCATGCAGGCCTCTCTCAGCAAACCTGTCCCTTTGGGGCAGCTCTTCCTGCCTGCTTGTGTCTATGCAAGTGTCCTTTACTCCTCTGTTTCTTTCCCTAATAAACCCATTCTTTAAAATAACCAACATCTCTGCCTCATAGAGAAACTTGCCCTGGAACTCGCTGTGTGCCGCTGAACAGGAAGCTCTGGTGACACCCAAGAAACCCGTTCCCCAAATCCACTGACTCCAAAAACGACATCACATTAACTTGAAGGCAGGGAATTAAGTGGGACACTTAAGGTGGTGGTGTCTTTCATGAGGAGATGCTTAAGATAGACGTCCACCAATTTTACCTGATGATTATTTACAAATAATTGTTCTTAGTAGTGTTTGCACATAATAATTCAGGGTGTGATCACTGGTGCTATTTCCTGATGTGGTTCTTTTTTCCATTTTTAATAGTCCCCTAATACTTGCCTGTTGAATAGGGTTAATTCCCTGATTAGATAATCATCCTTGAGAATGCTTTCTTCTAATCACAATAGTAGGAGAGATGTTGCCTGGCCTTCCAGGAAGGGAGAGACACCCAGTTGCAACCCATTAAATTGGCATCAGCTCTCACTCCACCCCTTCCAGTAGGAAAGGATCTTATAACCCTGGAAAGGGAAGGGAGCGGAGAGGTGGCCCTTCCATCCGAGTGCTGTCAGGTCACATCAAGTCTAGCATATTCCCCACTCCTTTATTCTCAACAATTTGCAGCTTTTTCAACTAGAAAGTGCCCTATGCTCTGGGTCTGGATGTGTAATGCAAACTCACTGAAGGTGGGAAGGCCCTCTTCAGAACCTATGCCCCATTCCAGCTGTTAACCTGCTGGTGGCCCTCCCCTCAAAGTAGGCCTAAAAGCTGGTGACTGACTGAGCTTCCCTGTGATACACTCTCCATCCAGGCAGAGCTCCTGTATCCTGCCCACAGCAGTCTTCCAAAGGAATCTTGTCCTCCTGAGAAGTTCCAGGCTTCAGACCGTCTAGAATTAGTTCACCCCAGGCTAGGTAGATGGAAGCAGCTATCTCATCCCTTCCCCAGCACCTAAGAGCTCTGCCTCTCCTGAACAATCCAGTGATCAGATAATGAAACACAGCCAGAGATGGGTGTTGTCCTTATCCTAATTTTATACACATAGACCTTGAAGTTTGAGGTCTCAGTGACTTAGTTATGCAAGATCTCACCCCTTGGGGTCAGAGTTAGGGTCAGGTAGTCTTCCTTCAGGCTTTGTGCATTTATTTAATTCACAGGGGTTCTAGGTTACTAGCCTGAATGCAATCAACTTGCCTTTGAAATTCTATTCCTCCTCCCTAAAGATAACCTCTACTCCTTCTAACATGAATGGCACACATTTCCTTGAATATATTCTGCTTTTCTCCTTCTACTCTGATTTTACTCATTGAAATTCTGCCCCAGCTTCAAGGCCCATTTGAAATGTCACTTCTTTCAAAAAGCCCTTTAGCAGTCCTGTTCTCCGCTCACAACCCAGGTCATGTTTCCCCCTTTTGCTTCTTTATCACAACCTGATATTTTTTGTCTGTCCCATTTGTTGCCTTTTCTTATATTTTTCTCATTGTGGCATGATGGCCATAAATAGACTAGCCTTAAGAATCCTGTTATATTGCAAACTGCACTGCAAACTTCTTGAGCCCAGTGACTATTATTCAACTTTTAATTTCCCCCAGCATTTACAACAGTACTTTGTATGTAGTAGGAGATTAAAAAAATCTACTGAGTGTACGCAACCCTGAAATATATATATATATAGATAGATATACACTTTATCAAAATACAACTGTGTAGGGGATGTTAGCAGCTGTAAGGAATTCATCCTGTGCTTAGTCTTTACACAGTTTAAACAGAAATCCTTGAATGATATCATAACGTGTCTGCTAAATCTGCACTTTCAAATACTGAACACACTGACAGTGAATTGCTACTGTGCTTTGCGCGCCTTACTCCCACCTCTCCACTTTACATAGAGGAGGAAGTAGAGACGAGAAAACAGAGCTATCTGGGAAAGTTAATATATGCTGATGCTCCCCCAGCCTTCCATGTCCTTTTGTGATTCCGGATTGGATTGGGTGTTCGAGGAGGGAAAGAGCAGCCCGCTGGAGAGATTAATAACAAGGTCTGAACGATGAAGATCAAAGAGCAACTTTGGCTGCAGACCATGTAGTAACCGTAGTAACCAGCAGAGGCTCTCTGATCTCCATGCTCCTCTGTTCCCCCTGTAATCATACACTACATTTTGCACCCTTTCCTTGAGTCAGCAACCCTTCTCAGTTACACTCCATCCTGTTTCTCCAAAGCCCCACCTCCTACAAGACTATAGGCCTGCTGTTTATCTGCATGTAGCCCACTATTTAGCCATGAGACAGAAGCAAGAAAAATAATCTTATGAAACTAGTTTTTAATTCATATGAAAGTTCAAGGAATGCTTGTTTCAACTTATGAAAATATAGCCAAACTAAATTATTTTAATCGATCTTTTATAGTACTTAACTAACCTACCATCAAGTCATAAACCTTATAAAAGTTTGTATTTTACATGATCTATTGCATGTGGTCTGGATTTACTCTGAAGTAATCTGATGGTAAGTGGGAGTTTGAGGGGGGAAGATACGAATGAACCTGAACTGGTCATGGGTTGTTCATTGTTGAAGTTGAGCGGTGGTACCTGGGGGTTCATTATATTAATTTCTCTCGCTTTAGTATGTTTTTGAAATTTTCCTTAATACATTTTTTTTTAATATCTGTTTGTCTTCAAATTCACACAATGCCAGTGTGGTTAATTTTTCTACTTTAGTATAATATAGGAATCCTTTAGTTGAGTTATCTGCTTCCTCTGCCTTTCTTATTAGAACAATTTATATCATCATCTCCTTCTCCTGGCTTGGTGACTCTCAAGTACTAACCACAAAGTACCCCCAAAATCGTGGGCATTATAGCCTGAAGGTTCAGACTCCTCTCTAACCATTTAAAAATAGTTCACGGTAGTATGAGTTCCAAACTCAAAAGTTTTATTTGCACTGAAAACTTCAAATACTGCTGCTGGGCTCCACATGGAAGTTAGGATGGTGGCTTGTTTGCAGAAACCTCTGTGTTCTTCCTTTCTATCTTTCCTCATTCTTTCTCTCTTGTTTTTCTCCATTGATGGGCAGTTACCAATTCAAGGATACAAGAACTCTTTGGTGTCAAGTATTTCCAGGCTATCAATAAACAAAGCTGTTTGGACTGCTATGAATGACACAGTAAATTGGCAGTCTTTGTAACCTTGTGAGAGACTCAAGCTGTATTATTGGTCTGGAAGGAAAATAAGCTCAAAACCCAAAATTGAGTCCCTATTTGAAAAGGTGACACTCACATTGTCTTTAACAGGTGTTTTGGCACCTGCAATTCAAACGGGGCATTTTGTAAATCCAATGAGCAGACAAACTTGCCATTTGATCCACAGCAGAGCCTGTCTTGCACAAGCCAGCTCCAAAATATTATTCTGCTCAGTGGGTGATTCCCTGCAACATCAGTCACTGGCAGGCATCCCTTGAAAGCTGCTCTCAGGAACTTCTCCTAAGGTGTTGTCTTTCTGTTCGGCTTGTCTGGTTCCATGAAGCCAAACAGACTCCTTGGCCAACCAAGAAAGGCAAACTGAAAAAGAAGACCAGTCCACTGGTTTGGAGGGAGATGGTCACAGAGCTGGATTAATCGCTGTCAATCACCCTTCTCCTTTTGCACAGGAAAGAAATTTCTTAAATCCACCTGTTCCATTATTTATCATGCTACGTGTTTCCTCTTAATTGTCACTCAGGCAAAGCCTCTGTGTTGTAAGGGGACACCCTAGTATTTTTTAATGACCTTAGGCAAAGTGATTGACACAAGATCCTGGAGTCAGATGTTCCCAGTGACGCAACTTGTTCTCCCAGTAGCAAAAAAGCTTCCTGCCATGATTAAGTTAGAACTGTGAAAGTGCTAAAATGTGTTGTCAGCCTTCCTCTGATGCAAGCACTTTTATTATAGAGTCTAGTTGCAGAGGAGTGAAGCAACACACATCTTGCCTCCAAACATCCCTTGTGTCTCTTGCCATTCCACACAGAACGGCAACATAGGCCTAATGCTGGAAATGCCACCAATCACAGCCATGCCTTCTCCAAAATCACAGCTTTTCTGGTTCTCCTCCTACCCCCTTTTCTATTTGTTTTTCTGGGTTCATGCAACATTGTGACCACACTGATTTAAGACTGGCGGGCTGCCAGTCTTGGAACTCTCATTAACTACCCCAGTCAAGCAAAACAAGAGGCAATCCATGCTGCATCTGAACTTGAAATGGAAAATTAGCTGGTTGCTTTTTTTTCAATAGTAGGCTGAGATGGAGAAAAAGTGTAATTCTATTTTTATTTATTTATTTTTTGGACTTGGCCTATACTTCCCCCCAAAAGCCTTGAGAACCTGTGAGCAGTAGGTGTCAGATCCACTGTGACTCAATGCTGGGTGGTCCATTCCATGTTAGAACAACATGAGGAGCTTACTCAACAGCCACCTCTCGGTTCTCTTCTCCTTTGGGCCCACTCCTCTTCTGGGTTCCAAGAGAAAGAGTATTTTAAGGATGTGCCTCCTGAGTGAATAGTCTCAATGAGGCTAAAACACATGTAACACCATGACCTAAACATTTGTGATTAAATTAGAAAGGCAGAGAAAACAATAGAGCATACTGCACACCCATTACTTTTATTCTCAGGACTCATATAGGTATTTATTCCAAATTACCATAGGCATTTCTTTTCTATCTTGATACCAGAGGAATGAGAATCCCAAAACAGGTATTTCCTACTTTTTTAAAAGACTGCATTATGCCACTTTACTTTTACAAAAGACCTATTTTAGGGTCTCCCTGTGGTGCAATGGGTTAAGCAATGCACTGTGAAGCAAAATGCAGCCACTGCAGCACCAGTTCGATCCCTATCTTGGGCCAGGGAAGTGACCCACATGGCGCAGCAGAGCTCTCCTGCCTTGATCTGCCTGTTCTGTTCCCCATTCTGTCTCTGGTGAATTGGTGAATCCTCTCACCAACCCCCCCCCCCCCCCCCCCCCNTGATCTGCCTGTTCTGTTCCCCATTCTGTCTCTGGTGAATTGGTGAATCCTCTCACCAACCCCCCCCCCCCCCTTACGACACCTCTGGTCTGTGCCCCAGTTCTTGTATGCATTAATAAATAAAACAAAAACCCAAAAGACCTATTTTAATTAATATCTGTTTTGGCTAACTGAAAGACATCCAAAGAGGATTTTTGCTTTTATGACAAAAATGAAGAGGGTGTAGGTGTTTGTTTTGCAAATAGTGATTCAGGGTACAGCTTTCACCCCAAGCTCATAACATAGCATATCATTCCTCATATAATTCCTGCTTTTATTTTTTCAGGTTTTTTTTACAGATTTATTTTATTTATGCATACAAAAGCTGGGGTATAGGCCAGAGGTCCAGGGGGTGAGAGGATTCACCAAAGACAGAGTGGGGAGCAGACCAGGCAGATTTACTGAAATACACTGCTGAGGGGAGCAGTAGGTGAGACAGAAGAGATCTGCTGCGCAGTGTGGGTCACCTCCCTGGGGAGGGATTGAACTCAAGCACAGTGGCTGGTGGTAGCTTGATAGCGCTGTGACTTTAACCCCTGTGCCACCAGGGAGGCCCCATTCCTGCTTTTACTCTATATGAGTGTTATTTTTTTTTAAAGTATGTACTATTTGCTATGATTTGGCAGGTTGACCTTTGGATGTTGCAAAGATTCCAAATGGTCCCCAATTTTTCCATATAAATGAATGTTAATTTTTTGCTTTTTGCCACTTTGGCTCAGGAAAAATTTCATAGAAATTGTATTGTCCAGTAGTGAGGAAACCTGTCTAGGTGGTTAATACATAGTTTGGAAAGTTAGCTCCTATCCCTTTTTTTTTTTTTTAATTTTTGCTTGGAAGAAATAGGGTGTAGGCTAGAGGTACATGGGGTGAAAGGATTCACCAGAGACAGAGTGGGGAGCAGAGCAGGCAGATTTACTGAAATACACTGCTGAGGGGAACAGCACAGGAGAGGTCCACTGCACCATTCATGGGTTAGTTCCCGACATGGCTGGAACTCAGGACTTGGACAATGTGTGCTAGTGCTGAGACTTAACCCTAGACCACCAGGAAGGCCCCTTTCGTTGTTTTTGTAGGTTGAACTGTATTAGCCTGAACTGTATTAGCCAGATTTAATTTAATCACAAAATTTTATTTCTTCACTGCTTGCATTTCCAGTGCCTGCATGTACTTAACACATTGTTTGTGTTCAGTAAACACTGGGCTAATGAGTGAATTAGTAAATGAATGGAGAGAAGCCCAGTCTCTGAAGGGGCCTGTCCTATATCAGCAGTTCTTTGACCTTGCCTTACACTAACATCATAGATACTGAAATCACTCTTTACTTTTCTTTCTAATGTGTGTTAACTAAAGTGTGTGAGGTTTTCCTGCTATGCACATCACACTTTGCACCTAGCTACAAGCTGAAACAGAACCAGTATTCTGAATCGTGAATTTCCCAAATAGGAAACTCTAGGAAGCTGGGAATGAAAGTTTCAGCTTTGGTGGCAGAAGACGTGGCCACTGTCCTACACTGGCTCCATATTTACTAATAGAAGAGAGAATCCTGATGAGAATCCTGATGTTTGCAAAATGCTACAAATACGTGAAGGCCATGATAAGATTGGCAGATATTTCAATAGTCATCTACATGTTTAGATCTGACTTCTCAAAACTGTTGCTGACCTCAGTCTGTAGTTTAGACTATGCCTGTTTGCAGGGCACAGTGCTGAAGGGGTAGGTTCTGGAGTTTGGACTCAGACCCTAATCTTGACTAGCTGTGTGAACTCAATTCATTGGCTTAATCTATAGCTCAGTTCCTCATCTGTATAGTGATGGTTATAGTAGTACCTGCTTCACTGGGTTGTTGTGAACATCCAACAAGATCAATTATTCAGAGCTCAGAGCATGATATTTGGGGCAGAGTGCACATTCAGTAAATGTCATTGTTTGCATAGGACTTGAATTCCTGATCTCTCTGGTCTACTGGTCGTTGGAGAACTTCCCTGAGAAGTTATTTCTGGCTATTCTGCTTCTTCAAAGCCCCAGTCTTTACTTTTCCACTGTAAAATGCTAGCTCTAACCTGCTTTGCCCTACCACTGCCCAAGTTCTGTGCCTCACCTTTTTCTTAACTCTATTGTTTTTAAAAATAAGTATTAAACCCAGTAGAATGATTAAAATGGATAAGTCAGAAAATATGAAAAATTGATTGAGGTAGAATGCTTGCAGAATACCCTTATAGTGATGGTGGGCAGATACATCAGTTCACCTGTTTTCAAAAACTAGCAGCCCCTTTACATCTGTACTCAACAGGAAAGTGTGTGTGTGTGTCTGCACCAAAACTTGTGCTGAAGTTTCACAACACACAATATTAACTATCAGTGATGAACAGATTACTCCTAGGCTTAGCAACTTAAAACAATAGACTTTTCTTATCTTAGTTTCTGTGGGTTAGGAATCTGAGTCTCTTAGCTAGGCCAACTTACCCATTAGGTACAGTTTGTGCAGTGCCTAAAAGTCCACCATACTTGTAAGTTTATCCATACAATTCCTTCTCACAAGCCCTCCCCTCTGCTCCCCTCCCCTCCCCTCCCCTCTACTTTTTCCTAGTAGAAGAAAAGGCCCACAAAGGCAAAAGTTCCTAGGGACCACAAAAGCCATACAGAACACAGCTCAGCTCTGAGTGGTTCTGACTCAGAGACCCCATGAGGTTTCAGTCAAGTTGTCAGCTAGGGAGAGAGTCCTCAGAAGATCTCACTGAGTGGATCCACTTCCATATTCACTCAGGTAGTTCCTGGCAGATGTTAGCCCCACTCTGGTGTGACTGGAGACCTCATTTCCTTGCTATATGGCAGACGGCTTCCCCCAGAGTAAGGTGGTGTGTGTGTGTGTGTGTGTGTGTGTGTGTGTGTGTGTGTGAGAGAGAGAGAGAGAGAGAGAGAGACTAATATCTTCATAACCTAATCTTGGAGAGACATAGTATCATTTCTTCCATATTCTGATGGTCACACAAACCAGCTCAGATGATGCAGGAGGGGCATGAGTGCCAGAAGACAGAGATCATTGGGCCATCTGGAAGACTGGCTACCACAGAACTATTTTTCATACTTAGAAACTCTAAGCTATCCAAATGTCTACAATAATAGAAAGGATAAATAAGTGATGATGTTCATGCTTCAAGAGATTGAACCATTTATAATGCTATCTAGCGACACAGATGTGCCTACAAACACAGGACTGCACAGAAGTCAGACACGAAGCATACACACCATATGTTTCCATGTCTGTAAAGTTTAAAAGCAAGTCAAATTGCTCTGTGTATTATTGATGAGGGTCGTGGCTCCCCCTGGAGAGAAAGCAACTGGAAGTATGTTTGATGGGGCAGGGGAGGACAATGGGAATTGCAAAATTAAGTTCCTCCTTCTTCTGGGTTTGACTTCCACAGGTTGGCTTGTGAAATTCATTCAGTTTTACCCTTTTCTGTATGACTGTTATACATTAATAAAATAGTTTTCCAAAGAAGAGATTAGAATACTGTTATTGTCCCCCTTTCCTACATACACGTTCTGGAAATGATAGGGGTGACAGCTGAGCATAAACCTGGGATAACGGTATCTTGTCAGTTTGTTAGGGGGAAGGGTAGTCCTAAATAAATTACACAAATGAGTTTGTAAACTCCAACCCCAACTCCAGACTACCGGTATTCCATAACCACAAATCCAATAAAATAATTATCAAAAAGTAAATCACTAGGACCTAAAGGTAAGTTAAGCAGCCGAGCTGGCTATAAAGCCAGAGAGGTGAGCCTTAGGCTCTCTCTTCCTTTAAAGCCATCTCACTTAATTCAGAGCCAGCTCTCAACGCACCATTGCGTTCCAGCCCGTAAGATCTAATAAAATATTTACAAATTTATCTCCCTCTCTTCCCTTAGTGTTATTTCTACTTTATTCCCCTTCTCTTATAAAATGAAACCCTTCAAAAACTTTTGTCACGTGTGCCTAAAGTTGGGGCTTATTATAAAAGTCTTCTAAGCGCGTGGGTAAGGACCCAGTCAGAAAAACCCATTTTATATTAGCGTTGCCCTGTAACAAGTTGACTGTTTCTGGGGCTCAAAACCTCACTGAAACTCTCTGAGCCACAGTAGGCTGCTCTGCAGAGAGGGAGGACATTGTGCTTCTAGTCTCAGAGTGTGTGTGGGGGGGTCAGTTTTGGGGGGTGGGGAGGATGCTGAGCACTGTTAGGTACTGCCAAGTGCTGTGGTACAAAGGAGTAGCAGTGAAGTCAGGGAGGAATGTGAAAAACACATTGCCTTTGACAAACCACTGGAATGTCTTGGAGGCTCAAAAGCCAGAAATCAGGAATTTTACTCTTTTGTTTCTCTTCAGGTTTCTGACCTGGTTTTCCTTTCTGTGGGGCATCCTAGCACAAGATTGGATTGAGTGACATTCAGGGTGGGGGTAAGGGAGGAGGAAGGAATTATCACTCTCCTAATGTCTTTTTTTGTTGGGGGAACATTAAACATAGCTTTATAATGACTATAATGTATGTGAAAGCACTAGGAATTATAACTATTAAGGGAATGTAACTCATGATTCATCTTTGGAATAGGTGCTTTCCCCAGATTATCGTGGCCCTAGGAAGTCTTTATGGGTAATGTCACGGTTAAACAAGTGACCAATTGAAGTCATTTAACCAACACAGGGGTGGCTTGATAGTATGTCGGGGTAATAAGAAGAGGAAGAACCTGAAATCAACATTAGATATAATTATAAGTGGTAATTTCGCAATTATGCAGCACTTTATAGTTTACAAAATAAAAACTTATTTGAAAATTAGCCTTCTTTTAAAGATAAGGTTTAACTTTTCCAGATCTCCTGACTAGCTGAGCAGAAAATCTTGGTTTCATAACTAGATCTTCCAATTTCAAGACCATAATACTTCCCAGATGACAAACTTCTTTCGCCCTCTCTTTCGCTCTCTTCTCAGTGGTGGTGTAAAGAGGTGGGTTTGAGGATTTGTGATCTGGTTCTTCTGGGCTAATCCTCTGACCAAAGCCACCTGTACAATCTACCTGACGTTATCAGCCTTCTCTAGTCAAGATTCCCTCATTAGCCAAGACCAGTGAGGTGGAAGAGTGGAGGTGGCTATGGTTCTTATCTGAGCACAGGCCACTTTTACTGGATGGGTTCTTCCTGTTCGCTCTGGAATGTGTGGGTGGTTACGGATGATGGAAATGGCTTCTGATGTTCTAGAGTGGGACCAGGTTAGCTTTTGAATACCAATGCAAGCATCATGCTACTATGTGCTGTTAAAAACCACTTGATGCTATATAAAAGCATTTGTAGAGAAAAAGCTTGCCCAGTTAAGGAATATATTTTGAGATAGTTATGATATCATAGTTCAAGTCTGAATTTATGTCTTTATGGGAGTTGGACTATCTTTATCTTGTAGGACTGTCTTTGAACCTTACAGCTTTACAGAGATATACATTTACATGTGACCGAAGGCTCCCTGCACAAGACAAGTCCTTCTAGTACTTACTAGAAGAACCCAGAAAGGGCCATTGTGAAGTGGCTTAGGGAAAAGATTGCTGTATCTCAGATCCAATCCTGCTGCCTTCACTGCAATTTAAATCACTCCATAGTATTTCCTCTGGGACTCAGATAGCAGCATGAGGCCCCCTGGTGGCTTGAGATAATTCATGAGTTCATTTTTTAAGCATTTTGAAGGGCAGGTGTTACTGGAGCAGTGCAAAAGTAGTAAAAACCTAGATCTTGTGCTTACAGTAGAGGCAAGACAGATTAAGATGACCTGTTTTGGGAGGGTTGAGAACCAAAGTATTTTCTTTTAGGAGATTAAAACAAATGGATTATAATTCCATAAAAACACTCTGATTTTTCATTCATTTGGGAAATGCTTATTGGCTACCTACTCCATCCAAAATATTTTGTTAGGCATCACATGGGAGTAAAAAGCAAAAAAAATACATATCATGCAGTAAGATAAATCATGCAGGAAGAAGATAAAACATTAATGCCACCAGCAATATAGAAAATAGAAGATGCCATCATAAATAAGTAGAGAATCTTGAAGAAATAGTAATTTTCATAAAAGGAAAGTTTCTAGAAAGAGTGTGTTTATCCTGGGGCTCTAGTAAGAAGCAAGATTTAGGTACGTTGAGATGGAGAGAGAGAGAGGCTGGCATTATGGAGGAGGGAAGACAGAAGTTTGAACAGATATGGAGGCAGGAAAACTACAGCCTGATTTGGGAATGATGAATAGTCTGGCTGGCTACCTCATGAGCTTTTGGATTGGAGTGAGACGGAAAGCTATTTGGATCAGACCATGGAGAACCTTGAACAGTTGCCTGAAAATTTTTTTCATCAACATATGGGGAGTCTTAGAATATCTTTAAGCAAAAAAGAGGCCTGGGAAAGCACAGACACCCCCCTGCCCCCCCCCACACACTGAAACAAACACAATACCATCTATACACTTGGATTTAGAGGGGTGAATCACATTGAAGATAACTGTGGTACACTCTACTGTAATTAACAATTCGACTTCCATCTTGTGAACTTAAAAGCCAGGAAAAACTAGGTCACCAATTCTTCTCCCCTTAACAAAACTACCTGAGAGCCAAGGAACAGTCAGTGCCAGAGGACTCCAGCCACATTTAATTAAATTCTTCAATAGAACACCTTTCATAGAAAGTATTATTTCTTTGTTTTTCCAAAAGGCTTTATACCCAGCTATCTCCCTGCTGTAATTTAACATGATTAAACAACAGAGACCAGGGATATTTCTGGCTAGAGTCAGGGGGTAGAGTCCCAGCTGTGTGTGGAATAGCTCACTGTCCACAGAATTCAAGCAGTGACATTATTTGCATTATATTGTAACTAACTCAGTTAAGCAGGCTGGGAACCTATATAAAACTTGATATATAATTGGGGTCCAAAATGTATTAAGCAAAAGTTAATGCCTGACTCAATAAATAACATATATTTAGCAATATATTATAAAATTCTTGGCCCCAGGAACTGATTTCCTAATCGTTAAAGCATAGAGATCCTTTAAAATATCTTAAACAAAATTAATATTATTCTTTAGAAGCCATGAAAACAAAAAGACATATAGGGCCTCCCTGGTGGCCTAGGGGTTAAGTTTCAGTGCAATCACCGCCGCAGCCTGAGTTCGATCTCTGGCCAGGGAGCTGACCCACATGGCACAGCAGACCTCTTCTGTCTTGCTGACTGCTCCCCTCAGCAGTATATTTCTGTAGATCCACCTATTGTGCTCTCCACTATTTCTGGTGACTCCTCTTATCCTCCATACCCCAGTTCTTCTTTGCATAAATAAATAAATCTTCAAAAATAATGACATGATAAAAAAAAATCCTCAACCCTCCACTCAATTTAGGGAGAAGTAATATGCTCACTTGTGAAATCAGTTGAGATGTTGTAAATGAGTCAAGAGGGGTTGAGCAACTAGAATTGCAATAAAAATAACAACAACAGAAGCAACTATTTAAGAAGTTTCAGCAGCAATGAGTATTTATTATTTTGAATGAAATTACATTAGACTTTTATATAAAAATCATCAAAAGTGCTATATTGGATTATTTTAATATTAACCCCCCTCATGGCATCTAGTAGTTACACCTCTTACCTTGATATTTTGTTTTACTTCTGACACTCATTACAATCATTTCAAATTGTCCAATGTTAAAACATTAAAAAATTAGTTTATTCTTCAAGGAAAAAGTACCACCAGTGATAGTTACTCAAAGTGAAAAATGAAACAGATGCCATAGAATCAACTTAATGAAAAAAGAGTCACAGAATTCATAGAAATAGGCAAAGTCCAGGGCAGTGTAGACTCTTGGCAGGATATTTTTGTGATAAAAGTGTGGCTGGTTTCTTCTGGAGGCAGGTCACTGGTGTGTTAGAACGGCCCGATTTTGTTCCATCTTCTCTTGGCTACTTTTCAAGGTGAACCAAATGTTGTCTAATACTGCAAACCTCCCATGACCCCTACATGTTTAATGTAGACAAAACTGCTCTTTCAGTCTCAGAAATAGCCCTTAGAGTTAAGTTTGTCGTTAAAGAAGACACAAGTTGTTCCTCAGAGAAGAGAACCCTCATGCCCTCCCACATCCATCCATCCATCCGTCCCCATGCTGTGGGTCTGCTCCAAGGTCAAGTCCCTTGTCTCCCACACTCGTTCTGGGTGGACTGGCTGAGGAAGTGAGAGCAGGGTTTTCATGTCACACATCCCATTTGGTCTCATTCAGTTTTAAGCAAACAGGCTTCTCTGATTGGCCACGAGAGCTGTCTGACTTTCCCGTCTTTTGGTTTTCTTGCTCCTCTGTCTTGCTTTCCAGCACAAGGCGCTGGAGGTTAGCAAAAAAAGTCCCAGTGACAGGAGGACCAGACCAAAGATGGAGATGATGGAGCCATGGGAATTGAAGCTGTAAGCCACCGCAGTGACCACTATCCCAGCGATAAGCACCACCACCGCGAAGGGGATGATGCACCGGTAGCAGGACAGCTCTGCGCCCCCAGTGGCGGCTGTCAGCTGAATCTCGCTGACCAGGGGGACTGTGTTGACCACGACTTCCTTAGTGGGTTTCTTCTCCATTGTCCCTGGCTTGGGAGACTTCGGGGTTCCCAGGATCCCCTTTATAGGCTCTTCGGTCATTTTTCGGGCAGTGTTTCCTAACTAATTCACAGTCTAGATGTGGGGGTTCTCAGCAGGGTGGAAACTGTGGAGAAGAAGACAGGAGCTATCAGTTAAATGCGTAAGAGTGAGCCCTGCAAGTGGGAGGACAGACCTGGCAGCGTGTTCTTTCCCAGCAAGCACAGATGCCTGTGAAAGTCAACTTTCATTTTTTTCCCCTAATTGTTTGCATTCTTTTTGCACTGGGCAAAAAAGCACAACAAAGCAGATAACCATAAAGAAAGGGAAGAAATAAAAAGCAGGAAGCACTTTACAGTGTTTAATATGCCCTGGCAGTCTACAAATGTTTTACAAGCTTTTCCGTTTTGTCTATTGCTTCTCTTTCCTCTAAACACACAGCGAAGCCTCCATTGCAATGGAAAACAGCTTCATTCAAGAGGAAATTATATGCCAAACCGCACGATATACATCGTCTACCATCTATGTTATATACAATGCTTCCCACAGTTCACTGCACGGCTCATAACAATTTAGACCATGCCACTGTTTTGGGGCATAACGTATGCCTTCCAAGCTATCACCAATTCACAGTCCACCAAATCCATCTAGCACCAGTGGCCAGTGAACAGATGATATCCTAAATCAATGGGCAGTCAACAAGTCTTTATTAAACACAGTGCAATGTGCAGCCATGCACAGCAGGGACCAAGGTGGGGGACATAGTTGAGCAAAAATTCAGTGACAACAAGGCTAGAATTTATAATCTAAAATGTGGCCATCTCTGATCCATTTCAAAAGGAAAAAATAAGAAAAACAGTTCAACAATATCATAGGCTATCATTTTGTGCTTTCTTAGGTGAAAGATAACCTATTAGAATAATTTCATTAGCTGCCAATTCACAAATTTTCCATTAAATTTAACAAGGAATTTTGATAGTATAAATACCATGACATGTTTAAAAAAATACAAGCACATTAGATTTTCAGTAAAGTCTGACAAGTCCATTATTGCCCCATGTCCTTGTGTGGAAAATTTGCTGTGATACATGCTTCTAAGCGTTTGAAAGCTTCAGGACAAAACCTGAGACTCTCAATTGAAAGCATCTGGTTGCAGAGCTGTCTGTGAGAAATCAGTGAGTAGTACTCTTGTCTGCTGCCCAGACATGGAAAGTCATTCTTTTTTTGTCCTCCAGGAGCCATCTAGCTGCTAAAGAGTGGAGCAGTTACAGTTGCCAGAAAAGTTTAAAGGAAGACACTTGAGATCATTTTAATGAGATTAATATTTTGTGAACTTATTTAGCATCCACTGGAAACAAATTCCAGCCCAAAGCAAACCTCACAGGAGGCTTGAGGAGGTAAAAAATATCACTCCTTGTATAAAGAAGCTAAATGTTAAAGCTATTTACATGTCATTTTTAGTCGCCAAATTAATCATTGTTATCCAATCATATCTAAATACTGGCTAGACCAGTAAGAGGATACTAGTAAGAGGCTATGTCTCAAAGAAAAAAAAATATCTTTAAAGGCAAAGACTTAAGCAAACCTGAAAAATGAAAATCTGTCCCCAAACTCCTTACACATACCTCCGAGAGAAGCCATCCATTACCAAGGAAACCACTGAGCTTGGGCAGGAAGAAACAGCAGCCCTGGAGCTTCTTCGGACAACTTCTGGGAGAAAAGCCTGGAACAGCTCATCAGTCAATAAAATGACAGGGCAGAGATCTCCCCTGGGGAAAAGGCAAGATATAAAAAATGCCCTGTGGTCAGTTTTGGATCCTGGAGCTCTTTCTTTCACTCTACCTCTGTTCCTAAATGACGCTTGTCTTTCCCTCTCTCTCTTTTTATTTCCTCCCCCTCCGGATTGCCCCTCCCTGTGATTTTTTTTTTTTTTTCCTTAGTTCTTTTCCTTGCCAGCAGATTCTGAGTTTTGGCTTCCCCCTTCTCTGCTCAGTGACATGATAAGTCAGAATCATTCTAGAGTCCCCAGAGACAGGAGCCGGCTTTTACTTTTATTTCTCTTAGAGCAGTTACTAAGTAGACTGCTTTGCATTACTCATTTTTCTCCCAACTAACCTCCACATCTTTCCTCCCACCCACCAGGCATTTTTATAAGAAAACCTACGAGTCAGCATTGCAGACCCAGTTGAGGGGACAGAGCCGAAGGGACAGACAGGCTAGGGCAGCAGGAACAGCTGTGAAGTCATAGGCAGCTGAATTCAGCCTCTAAGCCAGCAAAGATCCTTGTTCCTATGTTTCCTCAGTATTCTTTACTTACGTGTATACTGGTCAACTGAAGCTTAAAACTGCCCTCACTTGATGCTAATTCATTTAGGAATCAGGGTAGGACATAGACATGTTTGTGATTAAAGGGGAAACCCTGTCACTGGATTTAAACAGGGTTACTTGCTACTTTGGCAAGGGGGTGAGTAACTAGAAATGCAAAGAGCTGCACACCCTCATCACACTGCTCTCATTTGCTAAGACCTGGCACACACAGTGTACATGCACTGTATTGATTCCACTAGTTTACACATGAATTTATAAATGACTTTATAGTGTGTAAGTGAGGCTTGGCAAGATTAAGTAAGTTGACAAAGGTCACACAGAAATAGAGAAACCTATGGTTTGAACCCCAGTCTTCATGGGCACAGATATCACGTGGGGAGCTTGTCAAGAGTACATGCTACATCAGTAAATCTGTGACAGGCTCCTCGGTGATGGGCTATTCCTTTGGCCACTTTAAGGAGCAAGGTATTGTAGCCATTCAAACATATATGGCTTGACATGTTACCCTCTCAAACAACAAAGTTAAGTCTATTTTTCACCCTTCCTCTCAAAAGATAACTTTCTTACAGGCAAGCTGTTTGAAATTTTAAAGCTCTGCATTGTCTTTTGGAGGGGAAAAAATTAGGCAACATGGGGAGACTATTAGAAGCTCATCCTTATGCTTCTGTAGCTAAAGCAATCCATCTGCTCTTTTTTAATGTATACAAGTTTTAATAACTTTTTTATTAATAGAGAAACCTGAAGGTCCAAATTAAGTCTTGAAAGAGATTTATTGTCCCTCTTTCTCTCAGGTTGTTAGATTACTCCAGCGGCTGGCAGAGGGCTGGATGTTCCCCGGGATCTCCTCCTCTTTTCTAACACAGCCTGCTCTTTCCACTCTCCTCAGCTAGTCAAACATTAATGATTTAGTTGTAAAGGGAGCGGGACCAGAAATCCTTTTCTTTACAATGACAGAGAGAGGGCTTCTTTTTTTTTTTATAAAAATAAAGCTGAAAATTTCTGAAGGCCTAACTGAGTCTGAATTGGGGGAGCCCAGCTTGCTGAGGACAGTGATTAGCCAACACCATCTCATCAAACACAGGTGTATAGTGACAGAGCCATCACCCAGGAGGAGTGCCTTGAAGATAAAGGACACTTAGAACTGGCACTTCAGCGCTTCTCATGGTTGCATTGCTCTGGGGAAAACTGTGATATTGGGGGCTGCTGGCTACATCGAGTGGAGGTGTTCTAGAGGTCCTTAAACAGCACAGTCCTCCCACCCTCAACCATCACTTCTGGGGGAAACTGCCCAATACTCTCTAGCCAGGGCCTCCAAAAGTATCCCAATAACCACACCAACGCTCTGAAGCGACACTTTAAATTGTTGAAATCATGTTCCGCATCATCAAAGTCAAAGGTACATGAATAGAACTTGCTCCAGAGAGAAGCCAGAGCACCACAGGGAGCTGCGAATGTGGGCAGGCTTCATCTTTTCAGGCTTCAGGTGTCATCGTTATCCTAATCCTGCTCCAGAATGTGTGCATCTGCCCAGCTACACAGATGTGCATAGACCCCACCACATGTGATTACATTGATAAATGCAAAAAAGTACAAAGCTTTGGGATAAAGCAGAAATTATACCTGAAGCACAGAAATCTATCATTACACTCAGACACCTGTATTTTAAATCTTTTAATGGAAATTGAAAGAGAATTCCTAGCAATCAGTGCTTGGATGTCTTTGAATTTTTCCTTTTTTTTCCCCTTCATCTACTTCGTACCTGTAAACTGTGAAACATCCCAGGGGTCCCTTAAGGGACCCTGCCTCCAAATACAACAATGCAACCTGTCTTCTTTCTGAGAGCCTTCTTTCAGAAGGCTCAAATCTTTCTGGTTCTTTTAAAACATTCGGCTCCAGGAGGTTCTTTAAAAATTGGAGAACTCTCTGAAAGTTTCTAATGCATGAATTAAATCTATACCCTCACCTTCACCCTACCCCTCTGTAAGCATTCAACATTTCTCTCCCTGTTTGTTCAAAGAGCAAGGCAAAGATTCTTACCTTTCCCAGCCAGAGTCAGACTGAGACAGCTGCTTGCTCCGGCCAACGGCAACCCCGAGAGGGGGATGCAAATCACGCTAGCTAGCTACTAGGGACCGTAAACAAAGTACTCAACATGGCTTAAACACAATTAAGGGATCGGAGAAAAATTGGTGAGAGGAAATCCCTTAAATACTGCTCTACTTTCTTCTGTTTCTCTCTATTTAAAAAGGGACTGAAGCTTGAAAAGAACATTCTTTGTATTTCTTTTCTTATCTCCTAATGTATGCTTTCATTTTCAAGGTTTTCCTTATCCAGAGTCCCCAGTCGATACTGTCTTCCCATAATACCTCGAACCAGCAGAGAAGTAATTGTAATCTTTGTTCTCTACTTCAAGGCTGGTGTGAGGTTGGGGAAATGTGTGGGGATGGGCAACCGGACATTAGACTAATCCCAGCGTTACATACAAGAAATAAGAGGAATAAAGAAAGTAAAGGATTAATGTTGCGAATGGCCCTTGGTGTCTTCTGTGGCCCTCGACCCTAAACTCAGAGGAATGATCTTATCAGGGCTCTCAACCCTTCAGAGGGTCAAGGCACCATGAAAATGATGGTGATCTGGAAAGTCACATCTCTGAGGCACTGGGGCCACCTATTACCAAAGGCGTTGTGAATAACAGAGTGAAGAACACTTGTTATTCTGGAGAAAATGCCTCCAAATTAGAAAAATCTGACTTACTTAGAAACAAGACCAGGAAGAAAGTTATTTAGGTGAAGGTATACAAAAGTGGAGGAAGGCAAGGAAGAGGATGAGGACCTTGACAAAAGGACATTTTGACCACTTCCTTTCTGTAGAAACCAAGACTTGGGCTCTGTGTTGGAAAAAGAGGCTTTTTGTTCTGAATATATGCTGCGCAGATCTGGATATTTCTCCCTGGGGAGAACACAAACTTCATTTTGTGAAGAGGACCCTCATGTGCATTCGATTACTCGCCCATATTTGCTTTCAGTTTGCTTTTCCTTGGAGTGGTTGAGTTGGCGAATCTCCAGCAGCTCTGAAGATGCCAGTTCCACCCAGCCCTCGGTCCAGTGGCTGCCTGCCTTTGATCTCCGTCATCACCCAGTCCAATTGGATGCAGTGAAAATCGGAATTGGGCCAGTTTTCTCCTTCCCAGTGCTGCTTTTAAGGGCGTGTCTGCATTTATGCTTTGGAATCCTGGACACTTTGGAAAGTGATCTGGCTTGCATGTTCATTTTGTATAATAGGGCATGCTATTATTGCCTTTCCCTCACCAAGACACTTTTATTTGAGGTCTAGTGCATTAAATAGAGAGATCTGATCCTACCAACGGGCACCCACCTTTCCAAATCACCATCATTTTCATGGTGTTTTGACCCTCTGATGGATTTAGAGCCCTGATAAGATCATTCCTCTGAGTTTAGGGATGAGGGCCACAGAAGAAACCAAGGGACTTGTCTTAAATATACATACATATTTTACTTTCTTCTGGTATTAACATTTGTTCCATTTCCAGGTACCAGAAACTCATAAAATCCATGTGGATATAGACAGGAAATTATTAATCTTTTAGATGCACATCCTGGTTACTCTTACCCATTTTGTTCTGAGTAACTATGAAAGATCACATCACCGTAAAAAAAAAGAGTCACTGAATCAAATGACACAGTGAGACCTTAGGAAGGACAGAGTAAATCATCTCTCACGTCAACAAGAACTCATTACCATTCTGATCACAGATGAAAATTGATTTTCCTGTTTCAAAATCCAAATATATGTCACAACTATGATCCTGACGTGGTTCCATTGCATCTTGCACAATCTTTCATATTTATGTACATTATTCTCGGACACCTGCGATAAGGAAGCTCAGAAGTTAAGTGTTAAAGCAAATTGGGCTAACACTTTCTCAACACAAGGGTACACGCTTGGGTTAGTCTCCCCTAGTGGGCGATGGGTCATGTACTTCGGTGTGGGTGTGACGTCCACCAGGCTTGTCTTTGCTGTGGAAGAGAATGAAACAGACATGCTTGACCTCACTTTTTGACAGTCCTCTTGATACCTGATAGTGGGGCATCCTTCGATGCCTTTTTACAGAAGTACTATCCCCCTAACATCTGGTAACCAGTGCCACTTGTCCTGTTCATAAAATGATGAGCACCGTGTCTGACCCCAACTCCCTCCTAATAAGCATACAATCTCTAGGCCTTAATGTCAGTCTACTGCTGGGGACTTGAAACTACCCTGCAACATGTAAACCTTTCTAAAAACTTAAGGGTCAGCTGGATTTTCTTTGTTCCAAATCTGTAGAGCAGCATATGCCTTCTGACCTGGTCAGCCACCTCCCAGTTGTGTCTCACTGGGCCCAAGATGACAGGCACAGGATGGACACATCAGTGCTGGCTCTCCTCCAAAGAGTGAAAATATAATTGAAACCACAGCTTTTCAGCTCTATGCTTGGGTGTGGGTGAGCACATTTTCACAAGTAGTTTTTGTTATCTTCAGTTCCCAGAGAAAGAAATAGAAGGCCAAAGAGAAACATTGGTCCCAGCTTAAACTCAAGAACCTGAGTTCTTCTCTCTGAGTCAACCCACGCATGACATGCTCAGTTTGAAGAGGAAAGGGCGCAGTAACACCCATCAGTAATGTAATATGTACCACCCGTGATAGAGACTCTGTCTTGGGGATTTATCTGTTCCTATTACTTATGGAAAAAACAAAACTCAGCAGAGTTAAATACTAGCCCATGACCCGCTGTTAGGAAAGAGGCAAAGCCTGGTTTCAGGTCCAGGGCTTCTTCTCCAGTATTGTACTGATTACAGTGGCATTTATTAGATTATGTGTATATTTCTAACTTTAGCCTAAGTTTCATTTAGGGGGTGGGGGTGGGGGGAGTGGGACTAGGTTTTCTCTTGGAAATGCATTTTGCAAAAAAGGATCTATTGCTTCTGGGATGATTATACCATGGATATTGCTCCATATATACCTGGGTATTGAGTCAGCTCTGTGTTAGTTACTAAGCAGACTTGGGGAGGTTTAACATGCAGCTCCCATCCCAGCAGAGTGTGTGGAAGATGCCACAGTCACAGGGACATTTCAGAAGTCACCTAGACCATTCCTCTGCCCTCAGGAACACTTTCATTCCACTGATACTGTCTTTTGGGTTCATTGCTTAAGCTGAGCAGATACAAACAACAAGCAAAGCATGGTGTCTTCTACCCCAGAGCCTACTACCAAGGACAGGAAAGCCATGTGGTCACCAATGTGAGTGATCCTTTTGTAAAGGAAAAGAATAAATTGCTAGGTGAGGCCTGGGGGAGATGAAATCAGTCTGGCCTAGGTGGAGGGAAAGTCTCTTGCAGACAGGCATTTGGTGTTATAAGTAGGGAAGGAGAGAAGATAGATGATTCTAGGTAGAAGGCACAGACATTCAGCCAACAGCTCAGAAAAGTGCCTGCCAAAGTCTGCAAAGAGCTTTGAGTAGTTTTGAGTGTGCTCCATTTTAGAGAGCCAGCAGAGAGTAGTCAATAAGACTGGTATGACTTACAGTGAAATGATTACCTTAAGGCAGACTTTGGACTTTATTTTAAGAGCAAGGTGGATAGCAGGATGCTATCCTAAGCTCTGCACTCTGTCGAAAGCAGCCTGGCATTACAGTGTTGGGAGGCAAATGGGGATGGTGGGAAATGCTCTTGGGACCCCATAAGAAACCCTTTGGTTGTCCAGGTAGGAGAGGCACTGGAGGGTCAATATTGAGCTGTGCGTACAGGCAGGTTGTCAGTCCAGTGGGGGGAATCAGCAAAAACCTGGTAATACATTTAGTGAAGTAGAGGTTTTTTAGGGAAAAGGGTTTGTAAGCTTTTTTTTTTTTTTAAAGATTTACTTATTTATGCATACAAGCACTGGGGTACAGGCCAGAGGTGTGGGGGGTGAGAGGATTCACCACAGAGAGCAGGGAGCAGAACAGGCAGATCAAGGGAAGTACACTGCTGAGGGGAGCAGTGGGCACAGCAGGAGAGATCTGCCTCGCCATGTGGGTCCCCTCCCTGGCCAGCCCAGCCAGGGACGAAACTTGTGCTGTAGTGGCTGCAGTCTACCTCATAGTGCGCTGCCCAACCCACTGCGCCACCAGGGAGGCCCTGGGTTTGTAAGTTTTTAAAGCCAAAGAATAAGTGACTTGATATTGTCAACAGACATAGAGAGTCAGGGCCACTAATAGGGATGGGGTGAAAGGTGTGTACTTAATTTTATGTGTTAACACAGTTCTCCACTTCTCCTGCGGAGAGGCAGATGCTAGAGAAGGTGGCATTACGGCTGGACTACTAAGCATTGCCTGAGATACATAAGAATGCTATCATAGACTCGTAGCTTAATTTCCCACTCAGATGATGAATGACTTTATCATTCATTTCATACCTATGCGTACAACTGATGACACATATGCAATATACACACATTTTGAGATTGCTAACATTTTGCATAGAACAAGAAAAGTATTTTAAGATTCCACCTGGAGACTTCAATTAGTACAGGCTAAATGCAAAGAAAATATTGATTCAATATGAAAGTTTAATTTTAAACACTTCGAAAGCAAGAGCATAACTCTGCAATTCTTTTCGTGCAGTGGTAGCATGACAAAAGTGAAAGGTTTCCTCGTGATTGGGTGAGAGAGAGGGTAAAAGGGAGAGAGAGAGAGAGAGAGTGCCAAGCCAAAGTTTTTGACCAGCAGGAAACTCTATTGCACTCCCAGGCTAGGTTCTCTGATCCCCAGACTGGGGGTCGGGGAAGTTGCACCCAGGTTACAGGCTGCTGGGTTTTTATAGGCGGGGTATTTTGGAGTGGAAAATTTTGAAATTTCTTCTGGTGGGAAGGTTGTGGTGGGAAGAAGTTGTTCGTTGGTGGTGATCCATACTGACGCCCCCCAGATTGCATTTAGGTTCCCTATAACCCCTCCTTTTCCCAGCAAGGCTAATAACCTTTTATCTGGGTGATATTGGGGGAAATGGCGGGGGGGCTGAGATATAAAGAATAGGAGCTGGGGTTTGCAGATTGGCTAGTGCCCTAGCCGTAGAGTCCACCTTGTTGTTCCCTAAGGCAACATTGGAGTCGTTAGTCTGGTGACCTCTGCAGTGGATGATAGCTACTTCTTCTGGCTCCTGCAATACCTCCAGGAACTTGTGGATAAGTTTGGCATTAATTATAGGGGAGCCTTTGGTTGAGAGGAATCCCCTCTCTTTCCAAATGGCTGCATAAGAGTGAGCAATGAGAAATGCATATTTTGAATCAGTATAGATATTAACTTTTTTCTTTTTACTAAGGAAAAAAAGGGCTCTCATAAAGTTCAGCCTTCTGTGAGGCCCTGTCTATGGGGAGAGTCTGGGCTTCATTTACCCAGTGGGTAACAACTGCATAGGCTACTCGTCTCTGCCCCTGAGAGTCCAGGTTGGAACTACCATCTACAAAAAGAGTCCAGTGGGGATCTGGCAGGTGAACATCAGAAAGACCCACACGTAGAGATTGGAGGAATTCCAGGGTGTCTGGGCAAGAGTGAGTTGAAGGGAGTTCAGGAAGAGGTAAGAGAGTTGTAGGGCTTAATGCTGGGGAATGTGCCAGAGGGATGTCTGGATTTTCTAGAAATAGTATATGAAATTCCTGAATTCGGGAGGGGGTTAAGGAAGACAGTGCACGGTGAGTAAGTAGATCATGGAGCTTATATGTAGAAAAGACCTGTATGGGGCATCCCAGAGTAAGTTTGATAGATTTTTTGGTTAGTAAAGCTGCAGTAGCCAGGGCTTAAAGACAAGGTCGCCAGCCCCTAACCATAGGATCCATGGTTTTGGATAAGTATGCAACGGGTTGGGACACCGGCCCCAGAGGTTGGGTTAAGACCCCCAGTGTGATGCCTTTTTGCTTATCCATATATAGGGTAAAAGGTTTATTTGGGTTGGGTAGGGTTAGAGCACAGGCCCTTTAAAGGGCCTCTTGGAGAGAGAGGAAGGCCCATTTAACTTCCCCTGGGACAGGGAGTGCTCCTGTAGGTGGTTTTTTGCCATTTCATATAGGGGTTTTGCCAGAAGAGTGAAATTGGGAACCCAGTGCCTGAAGAAGTCAACCAGGCCCAGAAAAGAAAGTACCTGGTCTGCAGTTTGAGGCCCTGGGAGCCTTTTAGTGACCTGTTTGCAGTCAACTGTGAGCTGTTTAGTGGTCGGGGTTAAACGGAGATCCAGATATGTTACAGCTGGCTTGGAAAGCTGGGCCTTTGCTGGTGAGACTCTATACCCTCTGGATGATAGATAATTTAAAAGGATGATAGTGGAGGATTTTGAGGTCTCTAAAGACGGGCTGCATAGCAAAAGATCATCAGCATACTGTAGAAGGGTGCTGGGCTGCAAAGGGCATGATGTTAGGTCCTTTGCCAGGGCTTGGCTGAATAGATGGGGACTGTCCCTAAAACCCTGAGGGAGGACAGTCCAGGTAAGTTGGGAAGAGGTTTGGGTGTCAGGATCGTCCCAAGTGAAAGCAAACAGGAATTGACATTGGGGAGCAAGAAGAATGGTAAAGAAGGCATCTTTTAAATCTAGAACTGTGAAGTAGGATGTGGAGGGAGGGACATGGGTTAAAAGGGTGTATGGGTCAGGAACTACAGGGTGGATGGGGACAATGGTCTCGTTGATTATGCGCATGTCTTGGTAGGATCCGTCAGGTTTTTTTTACCAGGAAGATGGGGGTGTTACAGGGAGAGTTGATAGGGGTAAGGAGGCCCTTGCCCAAGAGTTTTGAATGAGGGGTTTAAGGCCTTTGCGGTGGGAGATTGATATGGGGAATTTGGGTCTAGAAGGAAAAGTAGTAGGCTCTTTTAGGTTGACTTGGATTGGGTCATGTAGATACAACAGGCGTGGAGGTGTCCCAGACTTCTGGGTTTACCTGGACAGGGGCGATTGGAATATCAGAGGAAGGAGGGGTTTGGGTGGAAGAGGAGATAAGAGGTAGGAGAAGAGCAGCATCTGATGATGGTGGTAACTTTAGCGGCCTAGAGAGCGTGACCCCAAGTTTAGTCATTAAGTCTCGGCCCAAGAGGTGGTGGGGCAGGAGGGCATAACTAGGAAAGAATGAACCAGAGGCCCATCCCCTGGTTGACTTAAGAGTGGGCCGGTGGTTCTAGGTTGGGAAGGGAGGCCATCAACCCCCGTGGTCGAGACCTGTGAAGGATATGTCTGATCAGAGTAGGAAGCTCGGAGGACGGAGAAGGTAGCCACCGTGTTAACCAGAAGAAAGAATGACTTACCTGCTATCTTGAGAGTTACCCTGGGCTCCTCGGAATTGATTAGGGTTGATGAGTCCAGGCTCCGTCAGTCAGATGCAAGTCCTAGGACCGCAGGCCGGATTGGAGGGGTTGGAAGGACTGGCCTCGGGCGGTTTTGCACCAGGGGACAGTCACTTTTCCAGTGACCCAGTTCACCACAAAGAGGACACGGTCCTGGAGGTGGTCGCGGCGTGGGGCAACGGTTTGCCCAATGACCTTCCTGGTTGCACTTGAAGCACCGGTCCCCGGCGGAGCGTGTGTCTCCGTGCTGGGGGAGCTGTAGACTGACGTTGTGTTGGAGGAGCTGGGTGTGCTGGTCTTAAGGCAGCTACAATAGCCTGAGCCTGTAGCTCGGTTTCCTGGTGACAACAGCACTCTCTCTCAGCCCTGTCCTGTTTCTCCCTGTTACTAAAAATTTTTAAAGGCTATATTCATAAGGTTTCGGATAGGGGTTTGAGGGCACTCCTCAACCTTTTTTAGCTTTTGCCTAATGTCAGGAGCTGATTGGGAAATAAAGTAAGTGGCTAAGACTGTGGCTCCCCCTGGAGAGTTAGGATCCATCCTAGTAAAGCGTTGGAATGTTTCAGTAAGGCGGGCTAAAGAGGTTGCAGGATTTTTGTGAGGGCCTAGTTTGTCAAAGTTAACTGCTTTATGGGCAGCGGCTTGTAAGCCACCGATGATACAGGTCCCTAGTCCCTCCACCCTTCTTGGTATCCATGTGATAGTCCTACCCAGGGTCCTGATGAGGAATAGCAGCAACTCATTCCGGCAGGGCTGATTAGTAAGGTGTTGTTGAGTAGCATATTTTTGGGCTGCCCTTAGGACTCTCTCGTTGTCTGGGGTTAAGGTGGATGAAAGTATGACGTGAGTATTATGCCCAGCTAAATCATAGGCCTGAGTGAGGTAGCGTAATTTCTTGGCATATGTGGTAGAGTTGTCAGTAAAGAAACCTAGGCGTTTTTTTAATTTGAGACAAGTTAGATAGGGAAAAGGGGACTTGGACACGGGCCACTCTTTGGGCCCCAGCAACCTCATGGAGGGGGCAAGGAGGGGGTGATCTCGAGCAGGCTGACAGCAGCAGGAGTATGATGGGATGGCAGAGAGGAAGAAGGGCTAGGGGTAGGGTGGAAGGAGAGGGGGGGTGATAAGGAGGTGGAGGGGATGTTAAGCTTTCAGGGGGAGCAGTTGGGATGCCGTTTATAGAGGAGGAGACTGAGAGTCCATGGGTTTTGGGGGAGAATGTGGGTGTGAAGGAGACCACTGAGTGTCTCCAGCAACAAGGACTTGGAAAGTACAACAGGATTTAAGAAGGGAGGCAACAGAAAGAAAGCCTGGACATAGGGGATTTCAGTCCACTTGCCATTGCGGTAGCAAAAGTTACTGAGATCAGTAAAGATCCCCTGGTTCAAAGTGCCGTTTTTAGGCCACTTAGAACCATTGTCAAGGTAGTATTGCAGCCAGGCTGTATTACAATAAATTAGCCGTTTTGGACGTATGTCTGGTTTGAGATCCAGTGTGGCCAGATTGGCTAGGAGACAACCCAAAGGGGTGGAGCTGTCAGGTTTTGAATTAGTTGACCCCATTGTCTACCCTGAGGTGACTGGTCTCTTGGATGGATGGTGGTGTAGGTTTTGGTAGGCAGTGTTATACCAATAAACCCCAGGTGTCCCACACCTTTCCTATGGACCTTGGAATGAGAATGTGGGCAAGCAGATGAGGGGAACAGCTCCTTGCCCTGCCTGAAGCCAATGGAATGGATACCACGAGCCAAAACAGGCATCCCTGAGTTGGACTCTAGGCATGGAGAGTTGGTCCACACAGGCCTGTGGTTCTGAATGAGAAGGGGGACCAACCTTGGAAGATAACCAGTCACCCTAGGGATAAACATTGCTTAGGTTGGGAAGACTCACCCATTGTCATTGGAGGCCAGTGGTGGATGGAAGGCTTTCTGCAATGGGGTGGACAGTCTGGTCTGGGGAAGGCGGTCCCTAGGGGGTCCCAGGGAGCATAGCCTTCCTGGGTTTCGGCACCAGATGAAAGGTTTCTGTGCAATTGGATGAGAGAGAGGGAAAAAAGGGAGAGAGAGAGAGTGCTAAGCCAAAGTTTCTGACCAGCAGGAACTTTTATTGTGCTCCTAGGCGAGGTTCTCCGATCCACAGAGTGGGCGTCAGGCAAGTTGCGCCCAGATTACAGGCTGCTGGGTTTTCATAGGCGGGGTACTTTGGAGTGGAAAATTTTGAAGTTTCTTCTGGCGGAAAGGTTGTGGCGGGAAGAAGTTGTTTGTTGGTGGTGATTCATATCAAAACCCCCCAGGTTGCAGTCAAATCCCTGGGCCACATTCCACTGGGATTGAGTTACGTGAGTCACATGTCATCCTGTTCCACATCAAGAGTGACTTGCTGTTGCCATCTTATCTTGGTTACTGCTAGTTTTTCGAAACTGTCACCCTGTGGGCCTGGGTGAGGGGTTTGAGTAAGGGGTTAGGGTGAGAGGTGAGAGGCCTGTGTAACCTTTCAAAAAGCACCTCATAGATGTTTTGGGAAATGAGAGGTTTCTCCTCTTTAGATTACTATGCCATGGTACTACTCACTTAGACAAATACATGAATAAGTTCTAGCTACCCACTTCACATGTAGAGAATAGTTTTTGTCTTACCAAGAACTAATCTTATGTTGCCCCATGAGTTAAAAAAGAAATGGCAGTCTAAGTCCACCATGAGCTTCTTTAGAAATTTCACATTTGGGCCTAATGTGCTTTCATATTGGGGCTCAGCAAAATCACTGGAAAACTTCCCATAAGGTCTTGTAAGGTAATATCAGCAATTATACATGCTTAGAATGTATTCACCAAATAAATGAACAATAAATAAAAGTCAAACATGAACTTGAAAATTGCAGACTTTATCCAAAAGGATTATTTTGAAAGGTTTTGATACTTAAGGTTAAGTACACTGGGTATCAATTATAATTGGCATTTTTTTTTTTTTTTGGTCATTGGATGGTGGACCCAGACAGGTTCCACTTAATAATAAATGCTTATTGAGCACCTGTTTTATGCTATACACCTTTTATAGTTTATTATTTAATGCAAATAATCAAGTGATAAGTATTAGAAATAGTCCCATAGAACAAATGAAGAGGTTAAGGGACTTGCACTAGAAGTCACTGGAGAACAAACGGAGCCTAGAACTAGAACCAATGCCTTTTTGACTCCCAGGTTTTATTTGTAATCCCTATGGAATATCCTCTCTTTGTTTAAATTATGTGTGTGCTTTCTGTTGCTCATAAGGAGTTTATACTCACCCTAGGGTTTTGAAATTATTGCTCTGCCAGGAAAAACAGGCAATCACCTTCCCACAAAACCTTTGCAGCGGTCCACTGATTGAATAAGACCAGCTCGAGAAACTGGAAGCATTTTTATCCCCTTAAAAGGTCTTTGATGTCCACAACGTGGGTGGGAAACAGAACCATTTTGTTCTGCCGAGCTGAGTTCAAAATAGAACTATTTATCTTATGAACTTATCTTACAGAACAATGCAGACAGCAGATCTTTTGCTTTCTTTCTTTAGATAACATTTTTTAGGTCTTGCTTCACACAGGAGATGGCACTCTGCTGTCTCCTTCTTGTTTACTTACATAAACTATGCAGGAAACAGGCATTATTGCTTTTGTAAATGCAATTGTAAAACTCAGTAAAAACTAATGATCCTGAGACAGGGCAAGGCCACAGAATGAGATTGTGATGTTGCTGTACACTGAGGGCTACCAAGTCTGCTTCAACTCCAACTGGCCACTTGTACCTGGTCAGTAAATGCCCTACAGATAACCATGGATGACTTCCAAATTGGGGGTTTCAATTGTCTTGGGGGAACCTCTCTCCCCTGACTTATTTCTTGCTATTTATTTCTCAACTAAACTTAGTTAGGAAAATTTTCTTTACAGGGTAGATATGACTTGATCTTTTTTCCCAGGGTCACAGGGTAAGGTTTTGGAGAGCTTCCACAATAAAATTAACATTTCTGACTCTCCACTATGGTTGTGCAATGAAAACAGCCCTCCCTGCACTGAGAGCCAGGAAACTTGGATTTGTATCTTTCCTCTTTGTGGCCTAAGGCAAATCACCCAAGCTCTAAGAGGCCCTCTGTCAGATCTCAGGGTCTTTTACTATTCTTTCCTTTTATTCTATTTTTAAAAGTCCTATTTGGGGTCATAATATCAGAGAACTTAGAGAAGACAACTTGGGGAAACAGCTAGCACTACTGCCCAAGCTGTCAGGACAGCTGTAGGGAGCTTCTTTAAATATATATATATATATATATACACACATATACATATATGTATATAAATATATATATATATATATACATATGTATATTCCCTGCTGCAGCATCTTTCAGCAGTCATTGACCTCTTACTGCACATTTTCATCCATTTCCCTGTGAAGAGACTCAGGCTTCTGGCTCAGAGATGGGCCACAGTGCAAGTTTTCATCAGTCCTTATCAGAAAGTCTAGATCTGTAGTGTTAGCACACAGATCTCTGCTCTTGCTGAGCCAAAGCCAATGTGGTCAGGCGTGTGGGTGACCAAGGAGTCAACAATACAATAAAAGATGAAATGAACTTGGGAATCCAGTAGCAGGGGCCAGAATTCTCGCTTGTGGAGCTCTCCTCTGGGCGACTGACATGATGTGACGTAAGTCTGAGACCTCAGTTCACAATTTTATGTGACAGGACACAGGAGCAGCCAACTTTAGGGAAGACCGATAGGAAAGCCCAAGGGCGAGTCTCCCTGGGAACAGGAAGCAGGTACCGCTGTACCAACAAGGCTGTGGACAGAGAATTTTGACAGTTTTGTAGAAGCAAGTAGGCTTCCCAGAGGCTGCCAAGAGGGTGTGCTCAGGTCACATGGATCAGGCATTTCCTCAGTGCCTCTTCTTCCCTGCCCTCCCTCCTTGTGTGTGTGTGTGTGTGTGTATGTGTGTTCAGTCAAGTGGATAGTCAGGAATCTGTACTGTTTTAAATATGTATCAAATGAAGTTTGAGATTCTCCGCTGGATGCGAATACAGCAAACTACCAAGCATTCAGATCCAACCATTTACTGCTCTGATTATCCCCATCAGTGAATCCCCTGCATCAAACGTCTGGAAACTCAGCCAAACACTCTCCAGCCTGAGCTCCAGCTTGGATCAAGCTACAAATTACAAATACTATGTAGTATTTACTGTTTCTCATGCTTTGTCGGTTCCTTCTCTAGGAGTTGGTCCATGCTCTTTCCTGATGCCTCAAGCATAGTCTTCTCCATGGCAAGTCCTTTTCTGTCTTCAGGACAGGTAGACTTTTGTTCCCTTCCCCCAGGTCTCCACACTTATCTAAATGAGAGTTTCTCCACCCAGGCTCCTTTGCATAGTTTGGGGTACATGATTCTATATTTTGAGGGTCTGTCCTGTCATGGAAAGATGTTTAATAGCATCCCTGGCCTTTACCTACTAGGTGCCAATAGCACCCTGCACTCCAGTTGTAAGAACCAAAAATGTCTTTAGACATTGGCAAATGTTCCCAAGAAGCAAAACTGTACCTGGTTGAGAACACTGTGTTGTGCTCACATACATCATAGCCCTCACCAAATAATGTGCAAAGTAGTTATTTGCTTGCTTATCTCCTTTAGGATTCTGAGAGCTTCTCTAGTGTAGTGGCACGTCAACTGTATGCCGGTGTCCTCTGTACCCAAGGCATAGTAGATACAGAATGCACATTTCTGTAACAAAACTTTATTGAGGCACAAGATGTCAGAAGACCTAGGTTTTAGCTTATCTGGATCTGCTCTACTGTTTCAGCTGTGGCTGTGGACAATTCAGGTAGCACCTCTGTGCCTCAGGCTCCCTCATTTGGAAAATGGGTGTAATAGCACCAGCCACTACTTTTCGAGTTATTGCATGGATGGAATGAGAGCTGCATAAGGTGCACAAAGAAGTCCAGTTGAGACGTGACCTTAAGGAAGCTGCTGTCCTGCTTGTGTTCTCTGAGAACACAGTTGAAGCTCAGGTCTACCCAAACAATACAGTCCTGTAAGAGTATCTGGAGAATTTCTTTAACGAGGAACAAAATAAACACAAGAAACTGTGTTGGAAATGATCAGACCCTTAATACAGAATGATACTGACACAAGTACTCAACAGTTAACTAAAGCAGAGCCCTGAAGGACAAACCTCGCTCTCCATCTCTGTGATGCTCGCGGGTCTATTCCAGACTGCCACACCCAATGGAGCCTTCTCTCCTAGGCTTATCTGATTGATATTTTTTGTCCTCGAGCTGTCTATCTCAGTCTCCGTGCCCGATTTTGTTCTGGTTCTTTTCTGCTCTGTGCTGAGACAACTACTTCTTGACCTTGAATACAGCAGAGGGAAATTAGTACGTTCTGCATCTGCAACAGCTCACAGTTCCTAGTGTTAGTAAGATGTCTCAGCCACTCTTGTAAAGGAGATGGCTTCCCTCTAATTCACCCAGTGGAGTGCCTCTCCAGCTACTTATTAGCATCAAGAAGGACTTATGTCTCTCTCCATCCCTGTTTACCTACTTTATGACTTCCTTTTACACTCGGGGCATCCCATCACTGTTGCCTCTGTGTTCGAACACTGTAGCGGGCTGATTTTTCATCTCCTCCCTCCTTTTAGCAGAAAGGATTCATTTCCAGATTTCATTCAGCTGAGAGGATCTCCTGTCCCATGGACATGTGGAGCATGAGGCCCCATTTGTCACCCTGCCCCCAGTCAGAGGCAGCTGACCCAGACTCTCCCAGTAACGTTTGTATGCCCTGAACATGTAGGCTGCAAAAGGGCCCACATTTAAAAATTATATGCAAAAGAGAGCAGAGTCCCAGATGCCTATCTTTTAGGGCTGCAAGGGAACCTGAAATGTAAACTCTTTCCTTTTAAGCTTAAGAACAATGAATCCTGAAGAAATTTAAGTGACTCATTATTACTTTTTTTGCTGCTTTGCCAATCTGAATCATTCTGTAACTTTAGTGCATTATAACTAGTGTTTATTTCCCAATTTTTACTGTACTGCATGATCCACTTTTTAAGTTTAAAATAGTCATTTCCTTTCAATACAGGGTTTTGGGATGCCCCATTTGAATGAGATGATAGATGTTTTTAAAATAGTAGTTCTGATTACTTCTCTTGACAGTAGCACATGGTTTACAGTGATAAAGTTTTCTGAGACATATTTTTATGCAAATTTAAAATAGCTGTACTCTGTTCCAAAAATTTAGTTTTCTTACAATTGCTTATAAAATCTTCCTACGTAGATTACAGGATTTGTTGTAAAAAGATTTCCATTGAGAAAATTCACACTGCTCATTAGACACTAAAATTTTTCTATTTGATAATATTTAAGAACTTGCAGTATGGAAGCCCCTGTCTGTTAGTTAACCTAAAGAGCTCATCCAGGGGTGTGTGGAGAAGCCTGACAGTCTGCTGCAGTCTAATGATTTGGAATTGCTCAGTGCAGGTCCAAAACGGTGCTTCCTCAGGGACTCAGATTGGTAAAAATGTACAGTGGGTAGGGAGGAAAGACTGATAGAGGAGATCAAATTCTGTTTCTCTAATCAAGTACTCGAAGACAAAAGAAGACCACCATCATCCAGAGTAATGATTTTTTTTAAAGATTTTTTCTTTTATTTATGCATGCAAGAGCTGGGGTACAGGCCAGAGGTGCAATAGGTGAGAGGATTCACCAGGGACAGAGTGGGGAACAGAACAGGCAGATTGACTGAAATACACTGCTGAGGGGAGAAGCGGGCGAGGCAGGAGAGGTCTGCCTTGCCACGTGGGTCCCCTCCCTGGCCGGGATCTAACTCATGCTGCTGTGTCTCAGGTGCTTCAGTGCGGTGCTCCCACTGTGTCACCAGGGAAGCCCAGGGCCATGACTGTTTTTTTTTTAAAGACAGAGTGCTTTAGGATAAAAACATAGAACAGAATACAATCTCCCCACATTGCATTTATGTTTGTTTTAACTTTGGGATTTATTTTTCTAAATTGGCTTTTGGAAACCACCAAATCTAGATTAATTAATCCAGAAACCAGAGATGTGAACTACAACTACAGAACTTACTTTAAAAAGATCTGTGTTTGACCCCTGGCTAGGGGTTGACCCACATGGCACAGCAGGCCTCTCCTGTCTCACCTGCTGCTCCCCTCAGCAGTGTATTTCAGTAGATTTGCCTGCTCTGCTCCCCACTCTGTCTCTGGCGAAATCCTCTATCCTCTATACCTGTGGCCTACACCCCAGGTCTTCTATGCAAAAATAAATAAATAAATCTTTACAATCAATTAATCAATCAAAATGGAGGACCAAAATTCTTTGATTTGCATTGGTATAACGAATGCGCATATCATGTAGCTCTTTATCAGAGTCAAGATATCATTTATTAAAATTTTATTAGCGAAACAAGAGCACAACTGGTATGTCCAGACACAGAAGCCTGGCTGAGGGGCTCTGACTGCCGCACTCCACAAACTACTTAGGCAGTTTTTTCCCTTCCTCTTTAAAATTTTTGAAGGATCTTTTTCACAAGGTGTTGGAGTGAAATGGAATGAACTAATGAATCTTAAAGCATTTAAAACATTCTAAAGTGGTCGTGTGGCTGTGAGTTTTTGTCGGTAGCTTTAAACTTTGTAGATTTTATCATTATTTAATATCATGTCAAATCTGTGTTAACCTGCCTACAATCTGATGAAACATTAAAATACATTTTACGTAGGAGACCACAGTGTAGGTCACCACCAGGCACAAAATAGGCACATAATTGTGCTCAGATCCTCTTACTCACTGAAAGTCCATGTTTTGACTCTCCAGGTAACATAATGCCCAACATTTTACAATATAAGTGATAGTCAAACTCCCAATTATGGGTCCATGGTAATAAACCATATGCTTATTATGTTATGAACCCTATCAACTACACACCAGTTTTCCCCCTCACTTCCTTCTGTCTCTCCTCTGTGCCCTCTACTGAGTACAAGTCCATATTGATTCAGCAAATGTATCTGTTTTGAACCAGAAGATCACAATTTTCCCAGCCTGTGTCTGTGACTAATAAGCTTATCATTTTTCTTATAACAGTAGCATCTTGTATATAATTTTTGTAATCGCTTTTATTTTTTTAAAAGATTTATTTATTTATGCATACAAGCACTGAGGTACAGGCCAGAGGTGTGGAGGGTGAGAGGATTCACCAGAGACATAGTAGGGAACAGAACAGGCAGATCAACAGAAATACACTGCTGAGGGGAGCAGCGGGCACAGCAGGAGAGGTCTGCCGCGCCATGTGGGTCCCCTCCCTAGCTGGCAGCAGGGATCGAACTCGTGCTGCAGTGGCTGCAGTTTGCTTCATAGTGCATTGCTTAACCCACTGCGCCACCAGGGAGGCCCCTGTAATCGCTTTTAGCACTGACCATATACAGCAAACATGTTCCCATGTCAATGGCTGGACAATCAGAGATGGTTCCAAATTACTGCATTGCAAGGATGCCCCATGATATTCCTGAGTGTCCATGTTGTCTGGTTTTTCTCAGTGTGTTTTCTTTCTCACTTTCCTTTTATGTCCCATATTCTCCATCAAGATATGTTAGAGCTACAACCAACATTACTAATACTCCATAATTAATATTGGAGGCTAAAGATGATACACCAGTACTTAAGCTCACAATACAGTGATTTGTCGAACGCTTCTGCCCCTTTCTATTCCCTGTGCTGCTTATTCTTTTCTACTAAATTGCATTGAAATATATGTCAGAAACAAAAGGTGAATATTTTAAAAAATCTTTCTGTCAATAAGACTTGAGATGATATTTTAGCTCCAGAATGAGAATTGACAGTCATGAGGATGAAACAATCTGAGGTCTGGAAAGACTGAGTGACTATTAGAAATACATTTACCATATTGATTCCCAATGAAGGAATGATTGGCTTACAGTATACCGAAGGAATGCAGTTAGTAAATTTTGAAGATAAACTTGAGAGTTCTGTCAAGATTCACAGGAAAATAATAAATAATTGAAAAAGATAAGAAATGAGGAAGCTAGAAGATTTCACCTTTGCAAAGTAGGCTTTTCAGAACAGGAAATGGAATGAGAACACAGCAAAAATGATAGCAAGGGAAGTTTTTGAGCTAATGAAGTATTTGATATTGAAGCTATCAAAGAGTCACTGGAAAGAAATGAAGTGCATGCCTTGGTGTAGCCAAGCAAAATTCTTGACTATGAAAGACAAATTAAACTTTCTATAAGAACTATGGCTTTAAAGGAAAACAAATCTGTGTCCCAGAGAGACCCAAAATTCTAGCCATTCCTTCTAAAACTAAATGCCAATCCTCATAAACTTTGAGGATGTATCAAAATCAAGAGAACAGTGAATATAGTGTTTAAAAGAGCAAAAGGGAACAATGTAACCACACTTCTAAAGCATTATGCAAATGTAAAAAATATAATTATTTTAAGAGAAGATGCATGTTATCAACTACAAAAATAATCAGATTTTAATTCCAAAATAATTTAAGCAAATCAGGAAATAGCAGAGGTTAGTGAGAGGCAGTCTAAACTCACTATATTTTTTGTTTTAAATAGGGGAAATCAGTAATAATTGTTTTTGTTCTTTATACAAATACATATGTGTATTCAGAAACCTAAACATTTAGTAAGATTTTCTTTCTTTTTCCCCTATTTTTGCAAGAAAGGTATAGAGAATTTAAGTCTTCTCTTGTAGTTTTTTATTGCTGTGTAACAAATAATCCCAAATCTTCCTGACTTAAAATAACAATTGTTTATTTTGCCTGTGAATATGTGATTAGACAGGCTCAAGGGTTGGGGGTTTGAGGGCTAACTCAGATCTGCTCCATGCAGTGGAGGGCAGCTCTTTAGAGGATCCACTTCCAAGGTGACTCACTTATGTGGCTGGCAAGTTAGTGATAACTGTTGGGTAGGAACTCAGCAATGGCCTAGGGCTAGGGACCATGGGTCTCCCCTCCAAGCCTTTTCAAAGGCTTGTTGGGCTTCCTCTTGTCATGGTATCTGGGTTCTGAGAGGAAGTTTAAGAGAAATCAGGGGTTGTATTGTTTTCTATTACCTGTTTTTTTAATTAAAGATTTATTTATTTATGCATATAAGAACTGGGGTACAGGTCAGAGGTGTGGGGGGGTGAGAGGATTCACCAGAGACATAGTAGGAAACAGAACAGGCAGATCAACAGGAATACACTGCTGAGGGCAGCAGCGGGCAAGGCAGGAGAGGTCTGCCACGCCATGTGGATCACTTCCTTGGCCAGCAGCAGGGATCGAACTTGTGCTGCGGTGACTGTGGTCTGCTTCACAGTACGTTGCTTAACCCACTGCACCACCAGGAAGGCCCTATTACTTGGTTTGGAAGTGACAGAACATCACTTCCGATGTCAAAAGTCCACCTTGATTCAGAGTGAGGGGACAAAGGCTACCTCTTTATGGGAGAGTTAAACTCACATCATAAGAGATGATATGGGATGAGATATATTGTGTGGCCATTTATTTTTTGAAAATTTCTACCTTCAAATTATTAGAGGAGGAAAGAGTATTTTAAAATTGCCACATATAAGATCTTCTTAGTAGTTATGAGACATGGCTATGATTAGAAAGATCTGGACTTGAATCCTGTTAGTAATATTTACTTTCAATGCATCTGTGGACATGTCATTTAGGGTTTTTAAAACCATCTGATAAATTAAAATATTAATATACAACTCAGAGTTTATAGTGAGAAAGTGTACTTTTAAGTACTGAATATTGTTCCTGACCTATTAAATAGTTAAAAAGTGTTTTAAGCCACAAGTAAAAAAAAAAAATTAATGAAATTAGACTACTATCTCACTCCATATAAAAAATTAACTCAAAATGGATTAAAGACTTGGCCCTAAGTCCTGAAACCATAAAATACATAGAAGAAAACAGGGAAAAAAAATAGGTTTCAGTGGATTTATCTCCAACACAAGAGAAATAAAAGGGAATATAAACAATTGGAACTACATCAAACTAAAAAACTTCTGTACAGCAAAAGAACTTGTCATTAAAACAAAGACACCCCACTGAATGGGAGAAAACATTTGCACACCATTCATCTAACAAAAAAATAAACCAATTCAAAAAAAAAAAAATGGGCAGAAGATCTAAGTAGACCCTTTTCCTAAGAAGACAGATATACCGATGGTCAACAGATACATGAAAAAATGCTCATCATCCATTATCATCAGGGAAATGCAAATCAAAGCCACAGTGAGATATGATCTCACACCTGTAAGAATGACCTGTGTCAAAAAGACCAGAGACAGTAAATGCTGGTGAGGATGTAGAGAATAAGGAACCCTTGCCCACAGCTGGTGGGAATGTAGATTAATGCAGCCCCTATGAATAACATTATAGAAATTTCTCAAAATATTACAAATTGATCTACCCTATGATCTAGCAAGTTCACACCTAGATATCTACCCAAGGAACACAAAAACACTAATTTGAAGGGACATATGCACTCCTCTGTTCATTGAGCCACTATTTATAAAGCCAAGTTACAGAAACGACCTCAGTGCCCAAAGACAAATAAGTGGATTGGGACAGAATCAGTCAGAAGGAAAAAGATAAGTACCGGATGGCTTCACTTAGATGTGGAATACAGAGAAACAAAACAAAAGGGTCAGACAAAGCCAGATCAATAACAAATCCTAGGAATCAAACCATAGAACTGAGGCTATCATAGAGTTAGGGGGAAGGTAGAAAGCAAAGTAGGGAGGGTGTCCAGTGGATTATGGTGGAGGACTAAGGGTACCTTGGTAGTGGGAATAGCATGGTAAAATACTCTGAAGGGGTGTGATCCTATATCTCTGAATCATATACAGTGTTGTAAACTGATATTACCTCAATAAAATAATGACAGTTTAAAAAAAGATAGGGATAATGATTTAGATTGTTCTGGAAGTTCTAGTGTGGTAATATTCATGTTTATTGTTAGCAGTTGAAACTTTCCCCTCATAAACCCTTTTGCAGAGCCGCAACAAAAGCTTAGCTCTTACTTGTGAAGCAGACATGTGAGATCCAGAGCTCTACCTGCTAGTTTATCTTCCCTGCTACGGTACAGCCAGAGGTATCTCCTTAGATAAAAACCAGTGATCCAGAAAATATAATAACATGAGAAGAACAATAATTAGTACAGCTGTTACAAAAGCTATGATGTATTTATCTACATACACACACACACACACACACCCCATATGGTTGTCTATGTAGAAAACTGAGAACAACTTACTCTAATGGAACTGACAAAAGAATTTAGAAGGATGGCCTGTGTATGGGTACATGTATGTATATATACAATTTAGATATATGAAGATCAACAGAATTCTTACATGAATTCATTCAACAGATATTTACATGCCAGGCAGGTATGATAATAGGGACACAGTGGCCAGAGGGACCTACCTGTCATGGAGCTTAAGCTCTACTGGAGAAGACAATTAACTAATGACAGATCAAAATCTGTGCTAGAAAGCAAGCTGCATTTAGTTATTACTCCCTATTGTTTTCCTCCTGCCCCCACTGGGGTACAGACACAATCACCAGTGGCAATCCATTTTACATAGGGAAAAAAGCAAAAGGCTGAGAGCAAATGAAAGACTGGGGGAAGAGTCTAGGGAAGGGGAATAACTGTCTGCTGAAGGATGAGGATAGAGAGTGTGGGCATAGAACAGTGCATTTCTGAGTTGGGGAAACCCTGGACATGACCCAAAAACTGAAGAGCAGCAGCCAGGAGCCTGGAGTGATGGGAGGGTGGAGAAGAAGGGGACAGTGATGCAGGAAGGGAGGTCAGAAGGCACAGGACTTGAGGTGATGCTGAGACTTTGAGTGTTATTTAATGCGACTTGTGAAGCCAGCGAGAGGTTGTCGGGAGCTATGTGACAGGATTGACTTAGCATTTTAGCACTGTTCTCAAGGTCTGTGTGGGGAGTGAACTTCAGCAGGGAGATCATGTACTTGGTCGCTAGGCAGCGAGAGCCTCAGTGGAAGCTTCCGCCAGAGTGGGCAGCGCAGACAGAAAGGAGTGAAGAAACACCAGCTTTGTGGGAAGTAGAAAGAGCAGAAGTGCTGACATATTATTTATGGGCGTTGAAGGAGATATTCACACTCCCACACAGTCCTGGTGAGAGGGCAAGCCAGAGGGCCCAAGAGAGTCCTTTTCCCAAGTGGAATGAGCCTAAATTGAGTCACTTAGAGGGTAGTCTACCTTCCCAGAGAAAGGCAGCCAGGCTGTGGCTGAGGCCTTCGCGCTGAGCAAGGATTCCAGGCATTCAGAAAAATGCCACTGATGTGTGCCCTGATTAGCATGATTAACATGAGAGCTCAGCTCTTTCTGGGGATCACAACCCCAAGGAAATCCTAGCCCCTTGGTCTGAAACGCCCTCCTGCTGAACTCAGATCCCCTGCGATGATTAGTCAGGGCAGCGGAAGGAACTTTGTAATTCAATACATCCAGTTAGTCTCTGGAATCCCCTTGCTGGAAGAAAGGTGGATGATGACTTTATTTGGTGATCCCTTCCAGGATTCAAACAAGTGAACTGGCAATGTAAATTTCATTAAAGTCTAAGTTTTAACAGGCAAAAGTATAATCTCTTTTTCCTAATATCTGATTTGCACTTCTTTTTTTGTTTCTAATAGCAGACAAAATATCTTAGGGACCCTCATCTTTAGGATCTGTGACAACGTAGTTAAACTAATTGAATAACCCAGTTATTATGCAAAGTTTTATCTCTTTGTGATTCCATTCTCTTATCCATAAAATAGAAGTGGTGGAGTAGATAGTATATAACACACATAAAACAATTTCTCTAATTGTGTAATTGTTTTCATGTGGATGCAAAACTAAGAATAGTTAATGGCATAATAGCGCAAAATCTCATACGTAGCAAGGATTCAGAAATTACCTGTAATTCTTTTATCCATGAATTACTTGTTTCATAAATGTCGATCAATCATCAATATTTATCAAACAAGTATGCATATGAAAAAATAAGTAAGAGAATAAACTAAAGACAATATGTAAATCTTTTTCAGCAGTAGGTTCTAGTGTCTTCTGGCTAGAATGTCCATGACCAGTCAGACATAAGGTTCACTGCTAGATCCAACATCAGCAGTCAAAAGAGCAGATTGGAAAAGCCCACAGAACTTGCTCCAAGCTTCAGCTCTGCCTGTGAGCTACCTATGTGATTTTGGACAAGTTATTTATTTCTCTAAACTTCAGTTTCTTCATGTAAAATCTAGAAATTACAATAGAACTGTTTTCAAGAGTAGAAGTGTAAATTAAACAAAAACACCATAGTTTCTAGTTCTCAAGAAATTTTTGGCAAGCTTAAATTATTATTTGCTGACTTACAGGTTATTATTTTATAAGCTTTGGAACCCAGTAATAGCCTCATAACCCTTTATTGTGTCTCCATTGCTTTAGTAAAAACAAAACAAACAAAAAAAAGCCCACACCAAAAACCTTCTTGTCTATTTTAATAGGAGCAGACATCCAGTAGTACAAATTGAATACACTTAAACTGATTTGGGGCCTCCTTGGTGGCCTAGGGGTTAAGTCTCAGAACTATCAACTCTGTGGCCTGAAGTTAGATCCCCAGTCAGGGAGGTGACCCACATGACACAGCAGACCTCTCCTGTCTCTCCCATAACCTCAGCAGTATATTTCAGTCTATCCACCTGTTCTGTTCCCTACTCTGTCTCTGGTGAGTCCTCTCACCTCTTGCACCTCCGGCCTGCACCAAGTTCTTCTACAAATAAATAAACCTTTAAAAAAATAAAAATAAACTGACTTGGATAGCCATTGAAAGGGATTAAAATGAACAGAATTTGGAGATATAGGTATTGAGACAATATATTCCGTAAGTATTCATTTTCACTCTATATGGAGATTTTATTTGTATTTTCCACTTAATCCTCTCAGCAAATGCTTGCAAAAGGTATTATTTCTATGCCAGTATGGAGAAAACATATTTTAATAATTAAAGTGATCTGCCTAGGTCTTAAAGCAACTTGTTAATACTCATATCTTTTTATTGCAAAACTAATTTTTATGGCCACATTCTAACTTGAGAATCCACAAACCACATAGCTCTGTACTGTAAAAAAAAATAGCCTCAGGGAAAATAAGACGCTCTGACCTTTGCCCAGATGTTTTATCAAAACCATTAAGTTTATCTGTTTCATCCCCTTCTCAGATGCTTGATAAGTATTAACTTTTACTAATAAATAAGAACAGGTATACATTTCATCCCCCAAATAAGATGGAAAAACAACAAACACAATGATCACAACAGATAATCCATGATCTCTGAAAAGTTAGTCATTTGTGAACATTCAGTCATGGTATTTTAGAATGGTGTTTTTCTTCTATTGACTATGTGAGTAATAAGTGCCTACTCCCCATCTATGGGTTAAGTTTTAGTTTACTTATATATTTGGATATAATTTTTAGTATAGACAACAATCTTTTTATGGTTTGTGCTGCTTTATGTCTTTAAGATGTAACTTTTTTTGAATGTTTAGGTCATAAACATTTACCCCTATATTACTTTCTATAAATCTGAACATTTAACCTTACACAATTACTTGTTTTATAAACCTGAAATTTATATTTGTGAGTGATATGATAGAGCAATCTCATGTTTGTGTAGGGACACCTCATCATTTCAACACCACTGTTTAAACGCAATTATTTCAAAACCATAATCCATTCTCTCCTATGCTGTGTTTCAAAATGCATGTGGATTCATTTCTTGGTAGAAAGCTTTTCTAAGGTATTATTATTATTATTTTTCTAGAACTTGGTCTTTATCACACCATTTTATTTGTTATAAATACTAGTATCTGATAAGGCAGGATTCCTTATTTCCCTTCTACTTTCAAAAATGCTTTCCCATTTTTTCAAATTTCTTGTCTCTATATCTTTCCTGTGAATTTTAGAATTGATGTTAAGTTTGTTGACACCTTTAATTACTTTAAGTCTGATTTGAATTAATAGTTTCAATATATCGGAAGGATATCTTAAAAGTATTAAATAGCCTAGCCAAAAATAGGCTATCAGTGAGTAGTAAGCACAGAAATTAAAAACTCTCTAGGTATTTTAAACAGAAATTAATTTGGTGCAAAGAATTAATTGCTGACTAGCCTCCTCGAATAAAAGCATGTATTTGTTTTGTTTTTAGTTTTTATATTTATGGGCATAGGAGTTGAATATTTTTCTTTTTATTTTCTTTAGTTTTTTGCATTGCCATCAGAGAATGATATAGTTTTTTTTTGGTCTGTTGAAGCATCTTTTCTAGCTTTACAGGAGTATCAATTTTAATAAATGTTTTATGAGTATTTGCAGATAAAATGTGTGTTCTATTTATTGGTGTGGGTTTCAGTAAATGCCCATTAGATCTAGACCATGATTATATGATTAAGTCTTTTTATCTTTACCAATTTTTGTCTGGTTGATCAATCCACTTTTTAGAGCACTAAAATGTTCAGTGATTACAAATTAGATGATTTTTTTTCTGTACTGATGACAATTTTTGCTTTATATATTTGATTATGTTGTGAAATGAGTCTAAATTTAAGCATCCAGAATTCCTAAAGAGTTGTGATTTTTATCATTAAGTTCTTCTTATTAGATTTTCCTGGCCTTAAAGTCTATTTTTTCTGACATTTTTAGGGCCACATACCACCTCTTATTTGTCTAGGGTTTATATTTTCCATAGCTCTACACCAAGAATTTTTTAAAATTATATTTTGCGATGTCTCCTATAAACATATATAGCAGGATTTTCTCAAAATGTCTATTGAAATAATTTCCATATACAGAAAAGTTGAAGAAATAGAACAAAAATATTCCTACACTTCACTTAAATTCATTAGTTGTTTTTTTTTTTGATATTTTTTTTTTACTCAACTAATTGAATGTAACTTGCTGGTATCATGCTACATCACTTCTAAATTGAATTACTTATGCTAAATTGCATGTATTTCATGATATAATATATACCAATAGCATATGGAATTACATGTAGTTAAAATTACATATATGTTAAATAGTACATATTATACATAACAGAATACATATATAGGAATATATGTCATATATAATGGAATATATAAATGGAATAAATATATATAAAAGAATATATAATTAAATATATACTAAACATAAAAGAATATATAAAATGAAATACATATATTAAACCTGGAAGAATAAAATATGTATGTGACAATACAGATATATAATAAAATGTATAGATATATAATAGTATATATTATCAATATACATGCTATATTTTATATAAGTCACTATTTTATTTTTTTAACTATGATGACAGAAAAACTATTTTGTTCTTTTAAGTTTCTAATTTAATGGCTATATATTTAAGATTGATTTATGCATACAAGATCTGGGGTACAGGCCAGAGCTATGGGGGGGTAAGAGGATTCACCAGAGACAGAGTGGGAAACAGAACATGTAGATTGATTGAAACACACTGCTGAGGGGAGCAGCGGGCGAGGCAGGAGAGGCCTGCTACACCTTGTGGGTCCGCTCCCTGAGGGGAACTGAACTCCTACGGCAGTGGCTGTAGATGCTTCATAGTGCGGTGCTTTACCCCTTGCGACACCAAGGAGGCCCATTAATGACTATATTTTTCATTTGTTCTGTATCTATTAAGAAGTTCTATTTCTTTTTAATATTCATTTCTTTTTCTCTGAGTGTTCTACTTTAAGAGCTTTCCCTTTATCATAAATATATATTAAATAATTACTCTCATGTTGTCCTGTTTTGGGTTCTGATGATCCTGCTTATACATGTGCTAACTCTCACCTGGAGAGTTGATTTCTCAGGTTTTTGTAACTCAACGTTTGTACATGCATCTCTGTGGGTGTTGTTCTTTCTTGGGTAATTCCATCTGTCCTAGTTGTGAAAGTGCCCCTGATTTGGCTCTGGCAGGAGACCAGAGGTTTCAATGGTCTTGGATTAGATTTTGTGTTTGGTTATCTCCTGGTGGCTTTCATACAGTGCAAAAAACACACATTTAGATCCCATCTCTGTTTAAGCTTTGGAGATGGGTTCTCTTGGTTGCCTTTTATCTTTTGACCAAAGGCTGCAAGAAAAGCATGAGTTTCTTTGATCACCATATTCCACAGGCTAGGAATGCTCTGGTTTTCTTGGAATGGAAGTAGCAGTTAGCTCTTGGAGCATCCAGGATTCATAAGGACTCTAGTGCAGCTCCCCACCCCCGCTGTGGCCCAGGGCCACATCTTCAGCCCACATGTGAGTACATTTTGGACACTGTTTTGAATTTCCAGCTTACTACTTTATCTAAAGCCATGTATAGTCTGCTAGTAGGAAATAAGAGTAATACCAATGGGACCTGAAGAAACAAAGAGATCTTTCTCACAAAGACCTAAATTACGCAAGCTGCAGAAATCCTGGGTCAATACCATGCTACCTTTCAGATCATTTTCTACCCTCCTGGTGGAAAATTACCCATGGATTAGCTTCCTTAACCTGTTTGTGCCAGGAACTTCTTTGGATTTCTGGTGGATCCAGTGGACTCCATCTCAAGAATAATAGGTTTTAAACGTGAAACAGAAAGAATAGAAATAATATTGAAATACAGTTCTATTATGTGGCCCCTGAGTTTTTATGCATTTCATTTTGCCCACCTCACCTCCAAGTCTACTTAATCACTCAAAAGACTTTCCCTACCATCTTCATAGTAAAGGAGACATCCCTTTTGGGAAAAAGTTTGGGGGACTGGAGATAGGGAAGAGTATGAGATGAAGCTGTTGTGAAGGTATTTCTGAGATGGCATTAATTCTTCCTCTTCATTTTCCCTTCCTTCTAAAGCCTCCCCACTTCTCTCACCCCCTCCGTAGTTTTTTCCCAGTTTTACTTCTTTTTCTTTGAGCCCCAACCTCATCTCCCGCTTGGCCCCGCCCACTTTTCTGGGTCCCCATTCTGGTTCCTCTTCCCCTCCCCAAGACCCGCCTTCTCCCCTATCAATCCCCTAGCCTCTGCCAATCACACTGCACCATCCTCTCGCCCCGCCCCCGAGCCCACACCGGCCGTTCTTCGGCAGCCAGGGCTGCAGGCCCAGGAGCCACGACCGTTCAAGGATGGACGTTGCAGCCAGCAGCTTCTCGGAGGAGCAGTTCCGGGAGGCCTGCGCCGAGCTCCAGCAGCCTGCGCTGACCGGGGCTGACTGGCAGCTGCTGGTGGAGGCTTTGGGCATCAGCATTTACCGGCTGTTGGACCAGGTAGCAGCGGCCCATCGGAGGACCGGTGGACCGTGGGGCTGCAGCCGGGGAAGTTGGGACTGGGGCGGGTCTTGCGGAGTTGGGAGGAGCGAGCGCAGGGGTGGCGCTTCCCGCTGACTGCCGGTGCAGATTACCGGGAGTTAAGACTTCTGAACTTTTATCTCAAGTCTGAGACTCCACAGGAAAGTGGTTTGCTGTACAGTTAAATCAAGCAAGGTCTGCAGATTCCTAAACCCATGTACTGTGTGTGTAGTGGGAGGGGAGCTCAGAAAGAACCTACTATCCCCACCAGTCCTTTTAGTGACTTCTGACTGCTGGTTCTCCTTGTAAATTGCACTTAAGAACTTCAGTCTGAAACTTCAGGGAGAAAGATTGACTAATAGGGTAGGAGGAATGAAGTTGATTACTAAGCAAGCTCCTGAAGGCCCTCGGAACCAGGTAGCCATCCAGGTGGTGGGATTATCAGTTCCTCTGTGACAATGTGGCATGTGGGTTAAAAGTCACCTGTGGGCAAGGTAAGTGAAAGTGAGGTTTCCTGGCAGAGTGCCACAGTATTACAGTATAGAGCAGCCAGTTACTGGCACTGTGGCACATGCTCATTTAGACACCTAGAAATTAATAGAAGAGAGCCTTTCATATCTAGAACAGATTCTGGAGCTGTTATAGTTAAGTATAAAGTGGCTACATTTTGTTTGGCATCACTGGTAGGCATCATTGACTTCACATTATGGGATTCTGCCCTAGGCCAGAAATTTGAAGTTCAAGCATTTATTCTTACAATCAGAATATTAAGTTCCTGGTGATAATTATCAGCCTGGCGCTGATCTTGTTTATCTCTTCACTCAAAACTTTAGGGAATGTAAGGAACTTCAAGGGATCATTTTCTGTTTTCCCTGTCTGTCCTCAAATGCGTCCAGAGGAAGATGTGTCCCTCTACTGCATTTGCTGTTCAGTAATGTTAGTAATTATTTACTTATCAAACTGAATGTCTGCTGACTACAGGACCCTTGGCTATAACAAGATGAACAACAAGCCCATAGACTAGAACAGGCAGAACTAATTTCCTAGTAGAACTTCAATTGCTTGGTCATGTTTTTTTGTTTTGTTTTGTTTTTTTTTTTTTTTGACAAAATGCTTTTCTCTTCTTCCTGATTATTCCGTTTTCCTTACCAGCCACATCCAGGCATTTGCTAAGTTTTGTTGATTTGATGGCTAAGATGCATCTGGAATCTATATGTTTCCCTTTTCTTTTACATTTGCCACATTGGGTTTACCTCTCACCTAGAATGTCTGTGACTTCTCCACTGGTTTCTCCAGCTCCCTGGCCTCCTCTATCCTACACACCACAACCCAGTTAAGTACCTGAAGGTGATCATATCATTCCTTTCGAGTGACATTGTTGAATGCAGAGCTAATACTAATAACCTTTGTGATAACTGGCACATTTCATGCTTTTCTATGCTCCAGGCTGTTTCAGTGCTTTGCAGATATTGACTTACTCAACCCTCACATCAGCCTTAATGTAAGGCTGGAAATAAGTACATGAAAAGCTGAATCTGATTGTTCAAGACTGGCACCAGGACTCAGCTGACTGTGCCTTATGCATGTGCCTGCATTACGAAAACAAATGCCAAATGCTACCAGGTCAGCTGCATTGGACTAGTTTCGTCTCAGTTCACATTTTTGCCTTTATCTCCCACTCCTCATCACACACCTCCTGTCCCTGTGTTACACAGACCATTCCACCTCCTCTACCTCCCCATTTGCTTTTTTCCTTTCTCCTACGAATCTGCTACCCGACACAGCCCTGCTGTACCTCTGAGAAAGCAGCAGTCATAGGCACTCTGTTTGCATAATGAACAGGTAAATTATTCAGACAAAGATTCTGTGCATTATCAAGGATATGTGCTCTGTATGAGATGGTGTGTTCCCTAAGACAGGTGCTGTATTTATTTCTGAATGACTAGAACTTGCTTACTGGGTGTATGACATGTCAGGTGCGTGTGTCAGAGTGTATGACATGAAGTGAACAGAAAACCGGTAAGATCCTTGTCACAAGGAACTCACTCCTCATCTTTTGTGATATCACAGAGTCATAGCAGGCCTGAACTTGGAAAGACCTTAGAGATTCCCAGGACAAGCTCCCTGTCTAACAAAGTGGAGGCTGACAGAAGAGAAAACAGTTCTATTGATAGGAAGCCATAGGGGCAGAACCATAACCCAGAGGTTCCTATACTAAGTCAGGTCTTCCTTTGCTATGCTCTTGCTTGTCTTTATTTTTGGCAATGCTTTGCACTTAGTAATCACACAAAATATTCCTATCTGCTGTTGTATTAGAGCTCTCGTTCCTCACTACTTGCTACTTCTTTCCAGTTGTAACTTATCATGTAAGTTTGAATTGGCATTGCCTCAAAGTTCGCAGAATATATATCCTGCTCATTTGCTATCATATTTTGGGGGAAGAGGAACAATTTTCTTCCATAATCCCTTTACATCTTTTATTCTGCTCTTTTTTTTTTTTTTGCCAATTCTTCACCAGTCCAGTAAGTGTTCCATTTGAGTATCTAATGAGGTAAACACCTTTTTCTTGAGTTTCTCTTTTTTTCCTCTTGTCTTAGAGAGTAGAATTGCTTCATAGGTACACTGACACCGATCCGTGCACTGAAACTCAATTCTGGCACTAAACACTCGGCATTCATGCAGACCCCAGTAGGTAAAGGCATCTGTCCATAAGGCTGCTCTCACTTTGGATGAACTTGCTACAATCCGAAGGATTTTTACAACTCCTTTCAGGTTCAGTAATTAGCTAGAAAGACTCACAGAACTAAAGAAAGTGCTTTGCATGTGATTAGCTTTATTATAAAGGAAATAAGTTAAAAATAGCCAAATGCAGAGCTCCACAGTGTCAGATCTGGGAGGGACCCAGGTACAGATCTTCTCTGCCTTCTCTTGTGGAAACAGGACACAGTACCCTCCACACCTCCATGGGTTTACCAATGTGGGAATTTCACCAGACTTTTATAGGGGTTCCATTACCTTATTGAACATAGGCTACTAAACTCAGTCTCTGTCCATCTCTCCTCCTAGAGGTCAGGAGGTTGAGCTGGTATCAAAGCTTGGTTTTTCAGTAACTTGCCCCCAGTCTGAGCCAGCCTTTAGCATAAATTCAGGTGTGAACCCAGGGGCTCCTGAATAGCAAAGACACTCCTCTTATGGTCAGGTTCTAAGGGTTATAGAAACTGCAAGGAACCAAAGATAAGACCAGACAAATGCTTTATCATTTAGCAGCCACTCCTTGTGTAACAAGGTCATAGCTTTCTGAGGTGGAATTTTCCTTTGATAACAGACACAGTGTCTAACATATCGTGGAATCAGTGTAGGGCAGGAATACCTTTAAATAAACAACTCGTCTGTCCTATAATACTATTACATACATCTACATATTCTTGTATTAACTTGATCACTCCTTTCTACTTTGAGTCATTTGATCACTTTTGTGCCTGGGATAGATCGATGCTGGTACAAAACTATTTAGTGTAGAAATAGCTGATGGCAAGCTAGATCCACCATTTTCATTGATGTTATATCCCCAGGAGGCCTTAACTCAATTCCTCAATACATCTGATCATTAATATCAGAACAGTCATGACTTACTTACATTAGATGATTGAGCACTGGTGTTAACATCATATCATGATATGGTCATTGTACAATTTGGTCTCATTACAGAACAAGTCAGTGAGGGTTACAAAGGCTTATGTTATGCCTTTACAACAGATGCAGTCCTTGTCCCTGTGCCAGGTATTATTGATAGGCATTATTGAGCTGGCTGTGGTTTGGTTGGCACTGGACTCCAAGGTAACTGGGGACAAAGCCAGTCATGCCTTCTGACCTCTCAGACTTGTACTAAGACTGGCTTCCATTGGGTGTTATTAGGTAGCAAGACCCACCTCCCTCTTGTAAGGAGGGTGGGAGTGGTATTCTGAATAGTTCCTGTCCCTACTAATCACACTGTAATGTGTTTTATTTCACCCTGGTTGGGGATGAGGGTAGTTATGAGACATTGATGCAAATCACAAGTGTCCCTGAGAACTTCTCTAAGTTTGGAGATTCCTGTAGGTGTTCCCCTGCATTCAGTGGTGGGACACAGGACCATTGCCTTACAGCTACCGCAGTCTCGGTCTATACTGCAATACCCAGCAGCCCTGTTGAATTGGGGATCAAGCTCTTAGCTTGAATCTTTGCTGGGACCTACCATTATTCACCATTATTTACTGCCTCACCCACTTTGCTAATATGTCATTTTCTTTTCAGATTGAATCTTGCCCTTGGCCTTCCTCCTAGAAGAGAATTCATTCTAAACTTTAGTCAGTGAATTTTTCTTCAGAATACCACTTTTCTTCAGAATACCGCTTCTCATCAAAAGTGAATTCAGCTTGTCCCATACTGTGCCTCGAAATGCATTGTCTCCCCTAAAGCCCCTTTCTGTTTGTGGGCCAGTGTATAATCCACCAGGCACCTTACATGTTTTTGCCATTATGTGTCTCTTCTTCTCCACCCTCTATAGCCCCAGCCTTTTTATCCACATGTGTGCATATGGCCTTCTGGATCCCTGAATGGGGAATCACCCAGAAGAACCAGACCTCACTGTCAATTTTCATATTGCTTAATCTGTGATTGGTCCAGGAGGGTTGTATTCTCTATTGAAGCTGTACAAAAGTTACTAATCACTGCTTTGAAAAGAAAGGTGAGTGTAGAGACACTTGAAAGCTTTTTTTTTTAAAAGATTTATTTATGCATATAAGAGCTGGGGTACAGGCAAGAGTCGTGGGAGGTGAGAGGATTCACCAGAGACAGAGTGGGAAGCAGAATAGGTAGATTAACTGAAATAATGCTGCTGAGATGAGCAGCTGGCGAGGCAGGAGAGGTCTGCTGCACCACGTGGGTCCCTCCTTGGTCAGGGATCGAACTCCCACTGCTGTGCAGCGGGGCTTCACAGTGCAGCGCTCAACCCACTGTGCCACCAAGGAGGCCCTGACAGTGTTTTAAATGTAACAAATGTCTTTAGAGAGATTGTTGCTTTCTTTAGTAGACAAAGAATTCTGAATCATGTTTTTGGATGGATGGCAACTTTTGATATACAATAGTTTGATTCTTTTTCCTTTTTTCTTTTTCTATCAAATCATAGAATTTTAGACTTACAAAGCTTCTTTGAAATCATTCTGTGTAGCACCATTATCTTTTCCTTTCACTTTCTAAAAATATATCTTTGCCCATTCTGTTTCTTTCCTCTTTCCATCCCAGTTTATAATGGCAATAACCTATCGTTACCTGGTACTTTAATTTACAAAATGGTGTCACAAATAAGTTTTCATTTATTTTGCACACAAATCTGGAAGATCTAGATTTTTTAAGTGAGTCAACCAAGACATCATAACTAGTAACTAGACATGAACCTGTTTTTTTTTTTAAGATTTATATATTTATGCATATAAGAACTGGGGTAGAGACCAGAGGTGCGGGTTTTGGGGGTGAGAAGATTCACCAGAGACAGAGCAGGTACAGAACAGGCAGATTCTGACTGAAGTACACTGCTGAGGGGAGCAGTGAGCGAGGCAGGAGAGGTCTACTGTACCATGTGGATCATCCAGATGGCAGGGATTGAACTCATGCTGCAGTGGCTGAGGTTTGCTTCCTAGCACTGTGCTTAACCCATTGCACCACTAAGCCTGACATGAATCTGTTTAATAAACTCAGTACCAGATACACAGCTCGCTTCAAGGTAGGAGCTGCATTCTCTGTATGGAAGTGAAGCAAATGTAATCCAAAGCTGCCATGAGTCATTGTGGGAAGAGCCTGGTTTAGCAAGGCAGGTAGTCTGGGGTGAAAATCTTTGTTCTGCCCAGCTGTCATTTATTATAGGGAAATAGTGATCCAACGTCACCCAGGTGCTTCTGTCCTCTTAGGCACTGGGATAAGCAGGAACCAGGAATGTGGAGTTTCTACTTCCATGAGAAAACTTCTTGACCAATGAAAAAAAACACTTAGTATATAGTGAAATGTCAGGTGAAGAAAGCTATGAAGAAAGTAAAATGAGATAATGGAGTAGAGAGTAGGCAGTGCTAGCTAGAGGTGGTGTGGTGTGTTTTAGATAAGGGAATCAAGAAAACCCCTCTGAGGAGGTAATATTTCAGTGAAGATGGAAGGGGAGAGATTGCATCATGCAAGTATCTGGAAGAGAACTGCACCAGAGAGATTTGCTTAAAGCTCAGGCACATTATCATCACCTGGGGAGCTCTGATGGCTCTGCCAGCCCTACCCTGGATTTCATTGACTGGGGTGAGGCTTGGATGGTCCTTTGGAAGAGCTCCTCTGGCATGTAGGGGTTGATTAGTCTATTCTCTATGTACATTCGAGCTTCTTTTTTTTTTTGTTAATGAAATCTTCCCAGGAGTTGCTAAGGACCAGACTGGGTTTTATTAAACCACTACAGTAGAGGGCACACTAAATGCCAAGTGCCTGAACCAGGCTGAGCTTGCCTTGTTTTCCCAGAGGAGCCAGAAGGGGGTGAGATTGGAGAGTACTTAGGCACCAGACCCTGACTGGGTGATGTCCGGTCAGTTACTTTTTACCTTGGCATCTTATCTTCCTTATTTGCAAAGCAAGGTTAATACTTGCCTTTGAGGAGTATTGACCTCTCAGTTATCCTTGAAGGAAATGAGAAATGGCAGGGGGGTTTTCTAACTCTAGTGTGCATCAAAATCACCAACAGGACCTGTTAAAATTCTGAGCTGAGCCCCTCTTCCCCCTTTCTCAGTTTCTATTTCAGTGGCCATGGAGTGGAGCATGAGGGTTTGCATTATATATATATTTTTTTCCTTTGCATTTTATTTCTAACCAGTTGCAAAGTGGTGCTGAAGGTACCGGTTCAGGGGCCATACTTTGAGAACCACTGATATGTGGGGGCCTCTAGCATGGTGCTTAGGAAGTTATGAGACAGTGAGAGGTGGGGGACCACCCTAGAGATGAGAAGCAAAGGGAACTGAAAGGGGAGGATAAGAAAGAAAAAGTGTCTTGAGATACAAGCAGTGTCCATTTTAAGACTCATTCCCCCTGATTCCTCAGTGGTTGGCTGTTTGGGAGTGAATTGTGGTCCCCTGAGTGGGCCTAGGAATTTCCTCTGGCAGAGAAGGGCCGTGGGTTGCTTACGAAAGCTTCCCATGATCTGCAGTCAGGTCTCGCTGGGGCTCGGGCAGCATTGCCACACTAGTAGACACTGTGATACACCAAGGGCAGCATGAAGCTTGCACGCGAGGTGCACATCGGCGATTTAGAGCAAGTGGGCGTTGAGCTGAAAAGATCTGACCGAAGGCTTGACTTAGGTTTTCAGAATCACATGTCTGGCATTGAGAAGGACTAGCAGCCATGTCCCAGGTCTGATGAAGCCTTTGATGATGTGCAGGCTGTATTTTCCCAGGGACTGTTCTTTCTGTGCTGCTGGCTTTTAAAATGTTCAGCCTGGCGTGGTGAACTTTGTGCTTTTAACTTGGCTGGGCTGAGAGAAAGTTTACCCCTTAGGGGAGAAGCACGGACTTAAGAGCCATGAGAACAGATTTACCTGGGTGGCTACAGGTTCCCATCCCAACCCCCAGGTAGGATCAGAATTCTATCTTGAGCCTGTCTGCCTGGGGATTAAGCCACTGGGCTGCCTCCTTCACCTCCCCCGCCCTTTCTTCCTCCTCCAGAGGAGGAGTAGTTACCAGCATGACTGGCAGAACAGTTGAACAGTGAGTGAGCCACGTTTTGTCAGCAGGCATGACTGACACGTCTTACAGCTGAGCACTAACAGTGGTGGCCATCTGCTTGCTGCCACAGACCTAGTCCTGTGTGCCCGTTGCATGTTCTCTCTCTTGTCCCCCTCCTTCCCATTTCCCTGATCAGACACATACTCAGATGTTAACAGTCCAGTGCTCTCTCTCCTCACTTCTCTCTCAGGATGAGGGTGAGCTGTGGGGCAGTAGAGAATGCTGGTCTGGAGGAATCAGTGATGAGAGGTGAGCAGGATCCTCCACTTCTGTCTTCAGGGATAAGCCAATCTGGTGTTCTCACCGTGTCATTCCTTTGATGGGCTTCCTATAGATAAAATAAACTTCCTATAAATAAAATAAACTTCTGATCTTTATTGGGTCTTGGATATTGAGAGTAGAGGTGACTTGTTGGGCAGGATTTGGACATTCTGCACCCTTGAATACACTATCGAGTGTACCTGGGTGAACCAGAGGCTGAATAGGGGAAATGAGAATGAGGATGGCTACTGTTTGGTTTTGCAACCTATTAACATCAGAATCACCATTAATGTAATTGGAAGAATACTTTCACTATTAGATCACTAGTAATCTAATAAGTTAGAGTTTTTCTTTTATAGAGAGAAGTCAGCAAGGCTTGAAACCACATAGGGGGAACTGAGATGGAACATAATGTAATTAGATGATCAAGCAGAGGGTATTGCACATGAGGGCAGCTGAGGTCTTGTAGCTTGGCTCGGGCTGAGGCTTGTCCAAAATCCAGGGTTCTGGAAGGAGAGCAGCTTTACCAGTTTGGTCAGCAAGCATCTTGTTAGGATTGATCAGTGGGGAGAGGCAGTTCGACTAATGATTAGGAGACGTGAAAGGGAATTAGAGTCTGTGGTTGGCAACATTTTTTAGCTGCTCAGTGAGGCCAGCAAAACTCTTGGAGTCTTTTGACTCTGCCACTTAGGTTTGTTCCTTTAGTATACAAGAAAATGGCTGCTGCAGTGCTAAGTATTGTGTCCACGTTCAAAACAAACAGGAAGGTGGCATCATGATTACCCTCTCAGGAGACCAGGAAGTTATTAGCTGGCACGTTGCCATAAGGTTTCTCTTGGCAGGTGAGAAAGGGAATATCTGCTACACTAAATTTTTTGCTTCTTCCGGTAATTGTATCTAACATATGATTTTGACTGATTCTCTATTATCAGATGATTCTTTTACCATCTAAAGTAGAGGAAACCACATGTCCTATCAATGGAGCAGTAGAAAAGTATGTAGTGGGTTTTAGATAAAGAAATTGAACCATCCTTAAAACTGGTTTTGTAGAGGAGCCTCAGGAAGAGCCAAGAACCTCTTGGAGAACATGTTTGCAGTCATTGAAATACTAGTAAGCTTGGAAATATCCCTGCAACAAACATTGCAAAGAATTTACATCTCTAATTTTAAAGGGATCTTACATAGCAAACATTTAAAAATTTGCTCAAATCAAGTTAAGATATACTTTTTTTCCTACCAAATTGTTTGTATAACCAGTGCACCCAGTCCTGGTAAGATGTTTCTTTGCTACTCCAGAGAGTTTGAATTGGTATGTCTTTCTTTAAAGTTTATAAAAAGTGTAAAGGGCTTTTAAATGCTGGTGCCCTTTACCCTAAAATTGATCTCTCAGGAGACTGAGGTTTTTTTTTTTATCTCTCAGGAGACTGAAATTTTTCCTAGTGAAACATTTAAATTATGGACGATGTGGGTCCACGTGGAAAATAGATTATTCCAGCAATGTTTGTATTTGCAAAAATATTTGATAACAGAAACAGCGTTCAAGAACAGTTAAATCAGGTGTGATCTCTTCATGTTCTTAACACAGTATTGCTAAAAATGAGATGACAGGCTGTTTGTTCCATTTCCCCATTTTGTAACATAGAGAAGTATTTACTTTGAGGACGTGTGTCACATACTACCAATAAGTATTTATGAATTATAAAATTACTGGCCATTTTTATTTTCTTTATTCTTTTTGCCATTTCCTAATTTCCCTATAATGAATATAAATGATTTTTCATATTTGTGCAATATTAACTTTATCTTTTATAAGTCAAAATAAAAATGTGAGTATGTTTGCTAAGATCCTTTTCAAAGTAGTAACCAGAGAAGTGCTTTGATCTAAGAATTGGGTGGGACTATTTAGCGACTGAAAAGGACATTTTATTGATAGATTAGAGAAGGTGTTTTGGGAGCATTTTGTTCCACTGGAGTTCTGGTCTTTCTCAGTTCTGCCACCAAGGGAGTATTTAAAGGAAGTTGTCACAATGGTTCATTCTTCTGTATTCACGTAAATCACATTGTTCTATTTTTCTTTTCCTCGAGGGCTTTCTGTTTTTCTTTTCTGTGACATGTATAGGACTGAGGTCACTAAAGGTTATAACTACATTCAGGAGGGAAAGGGAGCAGGTTTAAGGAAACAGTTTGTCTTAATCTATCCAGATAAACAAAGTCAAATAATGTAAGGGTGGGAAGATCAGTATCTCAGCACTTAATTATCCCCTTTTCTCAGTATGTATAGAAAACGGGCCCCAATATTCCTGGGCAAGGAGTTAATTGGCTTTCTTCTGAAGTTATTAAAACAAGTGTGGCGATATAAATGTGTGGGTTCTATAAACCTGTACTGTTTCCCCTTTGTAAGTGTGTGTGTGAGGAGAAGGACCCATTTTCTATTTCTCTTTCTAGAAGGAGATGATTTTCCTGGGGGCTAACTTTCCACTGGGGCATCCATGGTACAACACATTAGGGGTTCAGATCTACTGAGGTGTCCTTTGCTGTTTGGAAACCCTTAGTATAAAGCCACATATTTTGAGAGTTAGCAAATCTTATTAATTCATTTTAATTTTGCATTCAATTTTTTTTGGGGGGGGCCAGGTCTTTTCACATACATCTAAGATTCCTAAACTGGAGTGTGTTTGTCCTTGGATATGTCACCTGAGCTGGGAGATCTCTGAAGCCTCAGACCTCTAGAAAGATTCACCCCCTTTAGCCCTTGACTTCATAGACGTCATTGGCCTGGTATTTAAGGAGATGGCTTTATTCATGTACAATGGCCCAATAACATTGCATTAGTGTGTAAAATTATGAATTCATCTAAATGCTGTGTGGGTTGTTTTGTTTTGCATTGGAATTAATCTAAGCCATTGGTTTAATCTTAATAATGGAACCGTAGTTAGAGTGAGAGTCAGGAATTATGAGTGACGTAGGGACAAAGTGAAATGTCCAGTGGGACCAGTTCCAGCCCAGAATCCTCACAGACAAGGATATGCCTTCTTGTAAAAACTAGGGAATTCTCTTGTCATACTGTGGAATCTAGACGTTGTCTTTTCCTGAATAAAAGGGATTTTTTTATTTGAAACCGGTATTTCTTTCCCTTTTGGCCCTTTTTACAAAAGTCCTTTACATAAAAAAACAAGAAGCAGTTGCTGAAAAATTCTGTCTTGGTATTGATAAAATAATGTGTTAGGATTCTGTATGCCCCGTGGGTATCAAAAACAGTAACCTGTTCCCACAATGTTAGCTGCCTGCATCGTCTCCCCTTGGATCACCTCCAATCAAAAGTGGACCTCTTGATTACCCCCACAGCACAGACATCTCAGTTTCTGTCTTGGGAAATGGAGGTGCCTGGTTGTGGGGCAAAGGGTCTAAGAATCAATCTCAATGCTTTACCTTCTCTTTCCCTACAGCCAGTCTGTCAGCAGTTCCCGTTGACATTACTCCTCAGATATATCCCTAAATCACTGACCTCTCTCCTTCACTGTTGTTATTTCCATATTCAAATCACTGTCATCTCTCACTGTCCTTTTCACTGGCTCCATGCTCCCTTATAATCTTTTATTGGCTACCAAGCAGCCAGCAAGAATCATCTTTTAAAGTTGCTCCCTGGTTTAATGTCATCCTTGTTTAAATTCATTCACTGGATTTCCATAGCAGTCAGAACAGAATCTTTAGCCCTCACCTTGGTTGAAAAAGGCCTTTCGGGCCTGTACCCCACTACGTCTCTGACCCCATTTCTTGCCACCTGCCCTATCCATGGTCCTCTGGCCCTACGGGCTTTCTGTTCTTTGAGCATGCCAACCATCAGTCTGAAAGAGACAAGCCTTTTCCCTCACCAGAGATGGACGTTCGTCGTCTCCCCATGGCTGCCTCCTTCTAATATTTAGAATGAGCAGTCTGACTTGTCATAGAGACATTTCCTGATCCCCTGATTATAGTGACCGTTCCACGACCCCACAGGCACCGCTTATCACATGAACTTTCTCACAGCCTCTTTAAAGGTTCTGAGTAACCCTTACAGTCCTCACCGCCATCAGTGCCTGTGGGCAGATGTAAGCACAAGCGAGCAGGCGCCTTGTGTCCAGCTCCTCCTATCGCCAGGACCATAGAGGATGGCTTAATGAGTGGTGCTGCACGAATCATATGCTCAGTTGCATTTTATGTTCTGCGGAATCCAGCTTTCCCTCAATTTGTATATCAACAGGTTGTTTCTGCCTGTTTTGTCTTTACAGCAGTCTGGACTCTATGAGTATAAAGTCTTTGGTGTTCTGGAGCATTGCCCACCAACTCTACTGGCAGATGTCTATATGGACTTAGACTATAGGAAACAATGGGACCAGTATGTTAAAGGTGAGAGAGATGTATGGTTTTTTAAAAAATAATTTGCAATGTAGGATCTATTATTATTTGCTCAAATCAGTAAAAAAGGACTCATTGCCCTGTATTATGTTAAATTTTAAATTTAGCATACTTTTAATATTAGATTGAAATATTCCCTCAATTTTCCTAGGACTTTCTGCCTGTGTGCTCTTTGATCTACTCTCCAGTTTGCTGGGAGGGCTACTTTGGTCTCACTGTTAAGTTGGTTGTTTTCCTATATTCCTGGGTGGTCATAGAAGGCTTCTCGGAGGAGGTGGTATCCAAATTGTTTTGGAAGTTGAATGAAAGTTTTCTAAATGACAAGAATCCATGTCAAGGAGGTTTAGAGGGTGAGGGGATCTCAAGCTCAGGGAATTGCATGAGTGAAATCAGGAAAGCATGAAGCAGCATGAAATGTTCAGAAACTGAACAGTTTGGCATTGTTGGGGTAGCAGAATCTAGAGCAAGGGTGGGAGGAGTGTCAGGTCGCCAAGGGCCCAGCGTGAGCACCAGGCTATGGTTCACAGGAGTTACCCTGTAATTTACCCTGTTAATGATACAGAGTTATGAAAGGCGTTACATATGGGTCCTTCTGCCTCTTGGCGCTGACAGTGACCTCTGCCATCTCAGTGTCAGTGGAATGGAACTGGCCAAGGGGCTCATAAGCTTGAAAGACCCCTGTGGAAGTCAGGAGACTCTTGGTTGTGAATAACAAAGAGGCAGCTAATGCCAGTATAGGAAAAGGAAAAAAATGTTTATTTCATGGCATTGAAAAGTCCATGAGTCTGGCTTCCAGGACAGCTGCTTCTAATACTTAAACAATTTCTCCATCTCAACTGTTTTTGTCTGACCTAATTCTCGGACAGATTCTGTGTCATGACAAAGATGGACATGAGGCTCATATTCTGACCATTTAAATAGCCCAGGAGGAACAGGAATGAAATTTCCACTGTCCTGCTGATAGTAGCCAGAGGCCCAGGATGGGCTCTCATCAGCTCACCAAGGATCGTCTGCTTACTTCTGGGGGACATATGGCATGACTTAAGGTCACCTGGAGTTTTCAAATAAGTGTCCCATCTAGGAGGATTTGTGATACTCGCATATCCAAGGGGAAACCCAGGCATTCCCTGACCCAGCCTTCCTAGCCCCTGTGGTTCGGTCATGGGATGCAGATGATGCCAATAAATGTGCATATGGCTTCCATTTGGAAAATAGCAACATTAAGAAGCAGGCAGCATGCAGAATCCTTTTTCCAAGTGACAGTCATGGCTAAGGCATCTTAACCCAGTCTGAGCTGCATTCAGCATCAGCAGTTTGTGCCATGATGTCTGATCCAGTGACAACCACAGTTGGTTTTCTCTGATGTTCTAAACCTAACTCTGGTGGTCTTAGATATCCATGCCCTCCCGGAGAGTCTTTACTAAACCACTTAGCTGGAATCACCAGCTAAGACCCTGCTCCATCCCTGAACCAGTCACCATGGCCATGTCTTGCTCGTTTTCTCAGTCCTGAAATGAATGCCAAATCAGTCCTCTACATACTCAAGAAGAGGAAGGGAGGTGTCCTGAAGGAAAATTGAGATACTGCGCTGAGACCCTTCTCAGGCCAGTGCTGAGCATGCAGAGGAGACAGCTGTCAACTCTGGTCTTCTTTTCAAGGACTGTCTTCAGCCTCCTGTGGCACCCGCATCTGGCAAGTTTTGTAACACATGACCTGCTTCCAATAAATTTTCTTTCAAAAGTTGGACTAAGCAATACATTTCTCCTGTCAGGATCTCTTCGATGGACATCATCGGCTACTTCAGCTGTCTTGGTTCTTTGACTGCTCCCAGTTGTCAGAAGCTCACTGTACAGCTTGACCTTGGGGGGTGATGCTGTTAAATTCCTTTGCCATCAATCTCCATCTAAAAGTTGGCGCTGTTGCACACAATAGCACAGCGAAGGAGATGTGGTCACAGTAGCTGTGGTCTAGTGGAAAGAATCATGGGAGAGAAGGAAGAAAGTTTGGGTTAGCCACAGTGATGCTACTTTGGTCTAAAAAGCCCACGGTCTAGTGCCCTCTGGAACCTTCATTTCCTACCTGAATGTGCTGGACTAGGTGAGTCAGGTCCCAGGCTAGCTATCATGTGTCAAGGAAATCTAGAGGGCAAAAGAACTCAGAAGCATCACTGTTGATACTCTAGTGACATCTGGCGGTTACCTTGATTTTAAAACCTCTGAAAATTTATTTTTGGATGCCTGGTATTGTTAGATTCCATTCTGCCTGACAAACTTGTTTGTACTGTATGACAGACACATTTTGTTGGATTCTTTTATTTTTACTGTATTTTTATATCTGCTGTACCGTACTTCTGGGCAACGGGCTTTCAGTGTAAATGAATCTGCCTGCCTTTTTCTAGAATTTTGTACCTTATGAGTTAGTGGACTACCTGTCTTAGAGCTCATAGTACCGAGGCGTCTAGTTCATGGAAGCCCAAGAGGTTTCTAGATGCATTAACTTCTTTTGCTTTTTTAGAACTCTATGAAAAAGAATGCAACGGAAAGACCGTCGTCTACTGGGAAGTGAAGTACCCTTTCCCCATGTCCAACCGAGATGTATCCTTTCCTAGCTGACACCATTACTTGGCTTCCCAAGTGCTTCTGTGCCCATGGCCATCATCTGGTGGTCTTCCAGCGAGTGTGGACAGTATTGTCTTGGATTCTTGTGGAAGCATCTGCTAACATTGTGGCTTATGTGGCTTGTGAAGATAAGAGTATGATTCTAGGCCTGACACGTGGACTGTCTCTAACTGTGTTCACTGGGAGCAGCTCCTCCTTTCCTGAGAAGTTTTGTAAAACTTTGAAATTGTTGGGCCTCAGAATTGGGGACCTGCAAAGAATCTTCATAAAGAGTGTTTAGTGCACGCTCCATCTATAGAGGAGAAAGTGGGGAATCAGAACTGTAAAATGGCTGTGAGGAATGCCAGAGGGAGGACTAGAACTCAGAGCCCTGCATTTCCAGTTCTCCCGATTCTTCTGTTTCAGTTGTCCCCATGAATGGGGTGTATGTTTCTTCCCTCCATTTCCTCGTCTAAGTAGTGAAGACACTGGTGGAATGTGGGGAGCTTTAGTTAACATCCTGATGGTCTGAGAAGTCCTGTAGGGACAGCCTGGGAGGCAAAATGCAAATTTTCTGGGTGACAGTGTGGGGGTAAGTAAGTGACTGATGGGTCCTACTCCCTTCACTGTCCTCTGCCAGTGAGTGCTTCGTCACACAGTGGGTCACCATATCAGACCCTTTCAGCAAAGGGCCTTGGGGACTTAATAACAGAGCTTGGAAGCCGAACGAGGTCATCACTATGGTCCTTTCTAGCTCTGACCTTTATGCCCATATATTCTAGAATAATTATTCTTTAGACAGAGGGAATGTGTGGTGTGTTTTGTATGCAATATTTGCATCTGATTTTGTATCTAAGGGTTGTGTTACCCCAGCCCCCAATTAGATTATAAATCTCTTAGGGTTTATTTCTTGACACAATTAGGTAGTTTGTATTTATGGCATGCATAAATTATTGATTCCTTGGTCTTGTCAATTTTATGTGGTTTTCTCTAATCCTGCCAACATCTTTGCAAGGTAGAGCTCACTACCCCAGTTTCACAGCTAACTCAGGTTAAGTTCCCCTGAACTCGGGGGAGTCCAGGACTTTGCTTAGGTTCACACAGCTGGTTGGTGGATAAAGCAGATTTGGTCCTGGGTCCAGTGACAGTATTCTTGGCTTGGGCACCATCCATTTCTCTGACCTCCCAGGACACTGCTGGGTGGGCCTTTTGCAGTGGACACTTGGGGCTCATAGAAGTTCTATTTATGACTTTCCATTGCCATGCATTTCCATAGTGAGCTCTATATGCATATGTCTCTCCAACAGGGGCCATTCAATCCTTGAGAAGAGAGAGTAGTGCAGCGGACAAAACGATTACTTTTGGAGTGAACAATCCCAGGTTGAGTGTGTATTCCTTCCCTGGTTTGCTGTGTGACCTTTTAAAAAGTCTTCATTTCTCTGGACCTGAACTGGTGGTCCCGCAGTCGTGGGCTTTGTGCCACACTGGACCTTGCAGCCCTTCAAAGGCATGTGCCAAATTTAAATCTGTATATCAGGTTCAGTTTTCCTTAGTGGAATGGTAGGTGCTTCCATTGCATGAGTAAATTGTGGGAGAAAATGGAGCAATATTTGTGGTGAGGAGAAAGTAAAAGGCTTGAGAGAGAGGAAAGCCATACCCAAGCAACATAAGTTTTCCCCAAAACCATTTAAGAACTTTATCTAGCAGTACAAAGAGAGTGGGGGAGACAGACCGCCCAGTGTCCAAGCAGCCCCGCAGGCGCTCACCGTAGGGTAAGGCCTCTGTGGGTGTAGCTGAGACTCCCGAGAGTCTGAGGCTGTGATTGTTGCTGTGGTGCAGTGAGTATAATTGTGTTTTTTCACTGTGGCTTTTTGATTGTTTTAGACTTTTAATTCTTTCTAGTCTGAAACCTAAAGTCATGTCATTTGAAAGTAAAAAGAGCACATTAAAGAGCTGAGCCTCGTCTACCTATGACAGGCTAACTGGTTTTGGCAGCCAAATCTGCATTGAGGTTGAGATTCCGTCACTTCAGCTGGACCAAAGGATCTTGGGCAGGTTTCTTCGCAGAGCCTTGAAGAATCATTTGTAAGAAGGGCATACTTATACAGAGCTCACGGGGACTTTGTCAGAGTCGAAATTAATGTTGTGTGTAAAACAGTTTATTTCACGCTGAAGACTTAATAAGTGGTGACTCAGTAAGTGTTTCTTAGAATTTAATTATCTTCCCTCGACTAGCACCATGGACATGCTGTCTGCTGAGATGAAAGAGCCTTGTTATTCCTGGTGAACCAATGTTAACCCAGACAGGGAATCTGCCCGCTGAGCATTCAGCAGCTGCTCCTGTGTCTCCTGTGATCACCGCCAGTGACGTCACTAGTCTGTGCTCTGCACGTGGAGGTCAGAGTGAGAGCTTTGGGGTAGGACCAAGCAGAATTTACCAAGAGCTTATTCTGCTCCAGATGCCAGCCCCTCACCCCTGCCAAGCCTGCCTGTTGTTACTTGCCTCTCTTAGATACAGAAACTGAGTCTGAGGTTCAGTAACCCAGGGTCAGCCTGCTGCTAAGTGACAGTCTTCTGGTATCTTGTACTCCCTTCCCCTGCATGGGTAAAAGCTTAGGGGATCATTCACAGATGGGGAGGGCAAGGTCTTCTTTTTCTCTTTTTAATGGTTTTCAGTCTTAAAAGAGTTATTTATTTATGCATACAAGAACTGGGGTACAGGCCAGAGATGCGGGAGGTGAGCGGATTCACCAGAAACAGAGTGGGGAGCAGAACTCTCGATTGCCAGGCTTTGCTTATACTGACTGAAGTACACTGCTGAGGGGGAGCAGTGGGCGAGGCAGGAGAGGTCTGCTGTGCCATGTGGGTCCTTCTCTGGCCAGGGATTGTACTTGCGCTGCTGTGCCACAGGTGCTTCACAGTGTGGTACTCAACCCGCTCTACCACCAGGGAGGCCCAAGGGGAGGGCAAGTTCTAACTGATCATACCAGGTGGTGGGAGGCCCCCTTTTGCAGTACAGGTGGGAGCCAGGGCAGGTGAGTAACAGTACAGGGAACAGACACCAAGCAGAAGTTCAGACTCACCCTCCCTTGCATCCAACTTATGGGGTATCCCTTCTGTCGTCTGAAACGTGGCCTTGACTAGTGGTTCAGTACGTCTACATCCGGCAGCGGCGAGACCTGGACGTGGAAGGGCGGAAGATCCACGTGATCCTGGCGCAGAGCACCACTGTTTCTCAGTTTACCGAAAGGTCAGGTGTAATCCGAGTGCAGCGGTACAAGCAAAGCCTGGCGATCGAGAGTGATGGCAAGAAGGGGAGCAAAGGTAAAGGCAGGGTGCATGGGGTGCACCGGGCAGGGGGTACCCCTGTGAAGGCCGTGCTGATGGGAGACATGTAAAGTACAGCAAGTATATCCCCTGAAGTCAGAGAGTGGGGTCAGAGATTGATGTCAGGGGAGGGACTGAGATTGCCCCTGGAAACTTGGTTAGTGCATGGTGGATGCTTACATCTCACTCAGCCCATTCTTAACTTACCCTTCCATTGTCCCTGTGAAATCGGAACAGCGGGTGAACCAGAGCGTGTAGACAGTGGCGTCAGGCCGGTCCTGTGGTACACAGGCCAGGCCTGAGGGCGCGTGAGAACGCTGCTGAGACCATCTCAGAGGACACAGCTCCTGCTCAGCACTGAGCCAGCAGCTTGGTTCTTGTCTGCCTGAGTTGTAACCCCAGGCAGAAACGCTGAGATGGGGCTATTCTGGGATGAGTGTGATCTAGTAAAACCTGAACCATGTAGGGCTTATTACAAGCCGTTACCTTGCCTGTGTCACCTAACTCTTCTGAGTCTGCAGTTTATTGTTTATAAACCTGGGTTCAGTTCTACCAATTCCTCAAGATTGTTAGGATAATTAAATGAGAGACTGGATAAGTATGTAGCACTGATCAGGTCTTTAATAAATAGCAAAATGCTTGTAAAAATATTTCTATATAAGTAACCTATAAGACAAGGCAGGGGGGCAAAGACCCCCTGAATTATGCATTAGCACCTTCCTTATTTCTGGGCCTGAATATGAAGTAGAAGGTTCACAGGATTTGGTATATCTTTTTAACATTTTTCTTCCTTCTGAATTGCCCTTTCTTTCCCCCTCTAGTTTTCATGTATTACTTCGATAATCCGGGTGGCCAAATTCCGTCCTGGCTCATTAACTGGGCTGCCAAGGTGAGATCCGAGGAGGCAGGAGGGGGAAGTGTGTTTGACAAATGTTGACTTAGCCCACAGGCCTGTCAGGCTAAAGAGACACGCTGTCTCAGGCCTAATGAGGCTCTTTTATGAAACAGCTTGGTTGAGTGACTGCAGTGAGGTTTGGGGTTGCCAACACCCAGGATGGAGGCTGGGACAAAAGGCAAAGGATTGTTAGCTGGAATGCTAGCCCCTCCCTGCTAATGCACTGAGATCCCGCCAAGATCACTCTCTGGAATCTTCAGACAATAGTCTGCTCCTTCTGGGAACCCTGATGCCTTGTCTGCCTGTGGGGGCATAAGACAGACCCAACTGCCTCAGGAGACAACCAGACGTGTCCACCTGAGGAAGCCCCTACTTTTACTCTTTTGTTTTTTTCTGTGAAAAGAGAGGGAACTGTAGTGGTGGCTAGGGTCGCCAGAGACTGCCTCGGGGCCTGACATCACGGGACCATTTAGCCTGCTTTGTGCTTGTCCTACTTGCTGGCTGGCGGGCTCAGCAGAGTCCCTGGGCGAGAGAGAAGCACAAAGGCGTTGAGTCAGACTTGTGATTCTGAATCCTGGCCCTGCTTCTGACGATAATCTAGGGAAGCCTGCTATTTTTTTTTTTTTCTTTTTAAAACTGGAGATGGATATTAACTACAGTGTGCAAACGGAGTAAAATAAGACAGAGTTTATGGAAATGCTTGCACAACATTCAAGTGTAGCTAGATAATAGGATAGTCCAACCCTGGTTCCTGCGTCCTCACCATTTTCACATTCTAGAAGACAAGTCCTTTCTTTCACATCTTAGGAAGAATTCCATAACCCAGCTCGGTCCTGCTTCCTGTGATGTTTTAAATTTGACTTTAAGAAGCAGCATCTCTGAAATGTCTTTGCTTTGTACTAGCAAAAGCCAAAATATAAAGCAGTGTCTTGCCGCAGAGCCTGACCTCTGCCCTGAATTTTACCTTCTGTTGACATCAGGTCAGGGGCCCTGTTGTTTTTCATTACTCCCCAACTCGTCTTTGTTCACTTCTTGCCACCTCTCAAAGTGTCAGGAGTGATTGCTCTGAGGACATAGACGTGACTGTCTCTTTTGCTTTGCAGAACGGAGTTCCTAACTTCTTGAAAGACTTGGAGAAAGCCTGTCAGAACTACCTCAAGAAGACCTAAGGAAGGGAGTGGGGGCTCTGTCCATGGAGTGATGTCTCGGAAGTGCCACCACCCTCTGCGCTCAGCCTTCCTTTCATTCTTTCGTCCTTAGAGGCCTGCACCTACAGCACGTCGTCCCTGAGCCTCTTTGCCTGACGCCCTGCTCGCCAGGCCGCTTCCTTTCCCACTCTCCCCACCCCAGGACGCACTGCCTTCTTCCACTATTGAATTTGGGTCAGATAGGGGAAACCTTTGCTTGTTTATTTTTAAAAAGGGAAGTCCTCCATAGGGGATAGTCATCCCATTGTGCCACTTTGGGGGGATGGGTGGGTGGAGCAGTGACTACAAAACCTAAGGCTGACCGATCCCGGCAAGCTGGCTCCTTCCCAGAATGTGACCTCTTGCAACCCAGGAGGGGCGGCCAGATGTTGCATTGCCTTCAGTGTGGCCGCTCAGCCTAGCAAGTCTGGCAGACACATGCAGAGTCCACCTGGGCTCTGGTGACTTGATTCGGCTGGGATATGACACCATAAGCCAATAAGTCTCTCCCTCGTCCTCCTTCCAAAAGATCACTGTTGTGTGATCTGTTATGATATCAAACCATTTTGAAGAACATAGCAGGCCTGTCTGAGCATAGAATGTGATGGCCGTTTTTTCTCATCATATGTTCCTGGGTTTTTCTCTTCCTCATATGTCACTGGGGGAAGGCTTACCCTACCTCGCTAGCTCTGCATTTAACTAGAAGCAAGACATTAAAATGACTGGCAGTTAGTGAAAGCAAATATGCTTTGTACACAGAAAACACATCTCATGTATGTGCAATGAGATGGATTTGTCTTCAAGAATGTTAGAAAGTGTGGAAGGGATACTAGTTCACAGCCAGCGAAATACTAACTAGTGACGTCGTTGAATCTATACCCTTTTCTCAGGAATTCTACCTAAGTTGTCTGCCTCTTCCACATGGAGAGATTTCAAGTTTCTTGTTTTCTCCTACATTTTGGTAAGATGTCCTGTGGCCAAAGGCAGAGCCTTGATAATCTCAGGGAAAATTTTTAACTGCTGTCTATGATGGTACTAACCTTGATGAATGGGCCTAGAAAGTTGGGATGTAAAGCCAGAATAGGAAATTTACTGAAATGGGACACCTCAAACTATGTTTTCTTTCTGGGCAGAAAAGTGTAGTCCTACTGAATAAATACAGAGCGACTTATATTTATCCTGTCTACAGCTTTCTTCCCACCTTTTGTAAGGTCACTTTTATTTGCAAGTCACAGCTAACCTAACTTGTGGACTTGAATATAAAACAAGATTTGAAGCTCACTTACATTCAAGGCTACGTATAGGGTGGCCTCAGGTAGGGGTTGATGTAGCTGCTGAAACTGACGTTGGAATTCAGCTCTGTTCTGCAAGTTATCTTCATTACTGGCAGTGTTTGGTGGCTGGGTTGCTGCTACCAGCAAAAGGTAAGAAAGGCAGCCTTCCATCCTCCCAGGCTCACCCTGAGCTGAAAATAAACATTTCTTTCTAATGCATACCAATTACTCCATGGTCCCTCTAAACCATGGCCCTTCCCTGCTCTAGTCATTGTGCTTATGTGAACAGAACAACGCAAATAAATGAAATGTCTCACATAGTTATAATTAGTATAGTCTTATCAGTAATATAACTGGAATTTAAATTCATATCAACTATATCTAAATGCCTCATAGAGGTCAAGTTGAAACTTTATGTGTAGAGTCATTGAAATACATGCAATAGGATGATAGTCTTAGCAGCAAGCACTTAGCTGGCAATCATGTGTGATGTCCCGCATGCCCTAAGTTTTTATCAGTGGGCAAGAATTTGCTCAGAACTCTTAAGAATATCAAGAGTACTGAGTTTTAGATGATTCTCGAAAACGTCACACAGTTTGCTATAAACTGGTAGTTATGGCTTTTTGACATTTATGCTTGCTTCTTTGGAGTAGAAGATAGTACTAAATAGCACTGAAATATGAGGTTATATGGGAAACTGAGAACCTCTGAGTCAGCAGTAGATTCCAGAAGTGCAAAAAAAAATATAGGACTGGTATGGTAGAGGTTGCACCTGGTTCTCCAGGAGGTACCTTTCTGCAGGGGCTAGATGTGTCTTTGAATTACAGCATCATTCCTCTAGCACTGTGTTTTACTTATTTTTTCCTGTGTCTGTCTCTCCAAACAGACAATAAGATCTTTGTGGATAGAAGCGGGTATTTTACTTTGATTACTGGGCCAATCTCAGCGAACAAGTGATTTGGAGAAGATTGACTCATTGTCATCCAGACAGAGGTTGAATTTAATTACATTAAGTAATAATGTCATTTGATGATTCAACTTAAGGCAGATCATTTCCCAGTTTATTGGTAGTTCTAGATTCCTTGGTTCCTTTCTTTGCTGGTGTGACTTCAGGTTATATTTTAATGTTATAGAAAAGGTGCAGTCTGGACTGAATCCAGCTGAGATTAGTCAGGACTTCAGGATTTTAATGACAAATGTAGCACTACTGTCAGTGCTATATTTTTTTTCCATAGGTGAGTTATTCACACTGCATAACAATTCCAAATGAATGGCCACCTTGAAACTGAGGCACTCCATGAGGTCACTTCCCTTGCAAATGTTCCCATTTGGCAGCCAGAGTCCTGGCCTGGCTTCCTAGCTGAGATTCCTCATCCAGATTCCCAGTCTGAAATGCCTGCCCTTCAGATTTGCTTCCCAGCTGGACTTGGGAGAGACAAAACAGGGAGAGCTCGTTCGTGTCTCACGTTTCTGGTAGCAACACCTAGCTGCTCAGAAAATTACAATTAAAGACTTGGAGACATGTATCCACTTAATGTTTTGTAAGGGCCTGGTGACTGTCTTGGCAAGGGAATAGTTAGGGCAGTTCCTGGGATGGAGGGGACTGGCTTGGTCCCTGCCCTCAAAACACTGTGTCTGGGGGAAGAAGACAGGACAAGCTGCTGACACAGTGATGAGTTTAGAGAAAGAACAAGGGTGCTAAAGGCTGTAAAACTGGGGCACTAACCATGTTGGGGAGGGGTTAGGATGAATATGGTAGAGTTGGTTGGATGAAGGTTGGGAGAGAGAACTTCCATCCAGAAGGCACTGTTTGCATAAAATCATTACAATCCTTCAGACCGGGATTCCACCATGTCTGAAAATATCAAAGACCAGTATGATTGAAGCAGAGAAGGTAACAGGGAAGCAGCTCCTATGTGACTGAAGGAAAAGTCACGTGGGCCACTAGGGATCCTGAGAATCAAACAAGGGTTTTAGAATCTTATCAGAACCTGATAGGATTATTCATTCTTAGCAGCTGCTCGTTGCCCCCCAGGATTCTCCACCATCCCCAACAGCTCCTCCCAGAGTTCTACCCAGAGTGCTCCAAGCCTGTCACTTCAAGTCCTACCACCAACCAGCACCAGTAGCCCACACTCGAGTCTGATTTCCAAAGAGGAGCACCATCCTCTAAAGTTTAAGCAGAATTAAAAAAAGGGGTGAGGGGTCATAGGGAACACCCATCCCTCATAGTTCATAATGGTGTCCCACATACCGTCTCTAACATGTCACACAGCCTGTCTAAATAGAGTCATTTCAGGAGTCAGAAAGGAGAAGGAAAGGCCTAAGAGATGTAAGCGGGTCTGCTTTTACCAAAGTGTCTTTTTCTATACTCACCTTAAACTCTGAGAAAATACATATTTTTGGCTTGAGAAGACATACATTGTGTGTTTAGGTTCTCTGAGTTTAGAATCAGCAAAGCAGGAGGGCTTCAGAAAAAATAATGTATATTGTTATTTGTACATAGACTTGTGTATGTCTAGCAGGTGGACTTAATATGGGTACCATTTCATAAGGTTTAATAATGAAATGAGAACTAAATGGTATGTTATATGAGTGACTTCAAGGTCTCTACATGATATAACAGATCCAGTGTTGGGCAGTGGAGTACATGAAAGTGGAATGGAGTTTTCCATTAGGGAGGTAGCAGGTGATGGGGGATGTGAAATATGTGTGCAACTTATAATAAGAAAAAATGTGATCACCATCACATGGAAGAAAAACGTCATATTTTAAGAGTTTGTGGGTAACTGCTAATTTTGCTATAGGGTCAGTCATCTAATTCAAAGTAGTTGAGTTTTAGCAAAGTACACAGTGACCCAGCCTCAGCTTCTCTTGTACAGTGTGGCCATATGGTATGTTATACCTGGAGTTGTATGAAAAGTACGTGCCACTTCCGTTCATGATGATAAAAGGCAAAGCTATGAACTGACTTGGTTCTTGTCCCCTTCACTATGGCTGGGAAATGATGAGAGGTGCAACAATTGCCTTGGATTCAAAGATAAAGCCTAAGGTAAGGGATAACATAACAGGTCTACCACCCCTGGATAGTTATGAGAGTGAAATAAACTTATTTTACTTACATTTTAAAAATAGCAGTTTGGCCTATGCCAACTAAAGACCAGTTCACAGGGGAGTATCCCTTAAACTGGGAGTATCCCTTCAAATCAGGAGTAGAGAAACCACTTGAACTAATTCTGGGTAGGATTTCAGTACAGGCCTATGGGGAGAAGGGCATTAGAAGTAGAGGCATCTGAACTTGGCATGTATGGAAATAATGCCATGTTGATGATTTTAGTGCAACATTTTTTTAAAGATTTATGCATATAAGATCTGGGTGTAAGCCAGAAATGTAGGGGGGTGAGAAAAACAAGCAGACTGACTATACTGTTGAGGCGAGCAGCGGGCAAGACAGGAAAGGTCTGCTGCACCATGTGGGTTAGCTCCCTGGCTGGGGATCGAACTTGTGCTGCAGTGGCAGTGGATAGCTTCATAATGTTGCATCTTAACCCACTGCACCATCAGAGAGGCCCCAACTTAGCTCAATATTAAAAAGGCATCAGGAACCACAATAGAACCACAGCTCTGGGATCTGGGAACAAGAGCATGGGAGCTGGCAGTGGAGAAGCCTAGTCTTTTTGATTTCTGACTCTCCAATTTGATTGATAGCCTTACCATAAGCAGGTTATTTAACATCTTTAGATCTGATGTTGCTTATCAATAAGTTTGAGGTAGCTTCCTGTCTCCCCAAAGACAAGGCTTTAAGAGGTGCCGCCAATTCAGTATCCAGCACGTAGTAGGATACAATTCCTTTTCCTTATCTGTAAACACCAGGATCTATAATCACTAGGATATGATGGCTACTTTTATATGTCAATATAATATTGGTCAAATATCATTCTAGGTATGGGGTAGGTGGGGTTGGTTTGTTTCCTGATCTAATTTTATTAATTTTTATTTTAATTTTGGGGGTTACAGTTTTGCTCTTCCATATGTACACGTTCACTCACCCCCAAGCTCATAGTCTGTTTCTCAGGGGGATTTTTGGATGAGATTAATATTTGAATCGGATAAGTAAAGCAGATGACCCTGTCTACTGTTAGTGGACCTTGTCCAGTTGGTGAGGTACCTCAGTAGATGACAAAGGATGCTCTTTGCAGAAATAAGAGGCAACTGCTCCTGCCTGACTGCTGACTTTGGGGTTCAGTCTTTTCCTGTCTTCAGATCTGAACTGAACACTTCACTCTGCTTGGGTCTTGGGCTGGAACTACACCATCGGCTCTCTTGAGTCTCTGGTTTGCTGATTGTAGATATTAGGACTGGTCAATCTACATCATAGTGTGAGCCAAGTCCTTGCACTAAAAGTTTTCTCTCCATGTGCACACACATGCACACGCACACGCACAGTCATACCCTATTGATTCTGTTTCCATGGAACCCTCACTCACAGAGCAAATCTGTCAGAGTGACTTCTAGAAGTGAAAATTATTTCAGTCTGAAGCTTTCATGTACCCAGTGCACTCATAGATGAGCATAGATTAGGTTTTTCCAAATCTGTTGAATATCTTACAAGAAAATCGATCTGTGGTGAACTTTGAATTTGCACAAGAATTTGACAAAACTTGGATTTCTTTTGCAGGCAAAAGGAATAGTTTGAGACAAAGCACAGAGGCAGTAGCATGAGAGGAGATAGGTATGTGCAGTCGGAGGGAATAGCTGGTGATAGTTCACATTTACTGACTCATTCAATTCCAGGCACAGGCTAAGTCCTTCACTCATACTAGCTCTCCTTGTTCACGTATAAAGACTCCTTGTGAGCAAGGAGTTCACTGTATATTCCACACATAGAACACAAAATAATATTCCAAAATTGATGTTGAAGGAATGAAAGGAGCAACAATTGTAAAGTCCCAGGATCTCAGTTTGACCACTACGTCACAAAGATAGGTCCACAAAAAAATGTACATTTAATTTTGTGTTTCACCTAATTCTCACCAAAGAATGAACTTTGAGAATAATATATTTTTTAAAGGTAGGATTGTTTTGTCTTTTGGATTTTTCTTCTTTTATTTTAATACTTAAAAAAATTGTTTGCCTTTCCACTGTGATTCAACACCTTTGCAAGACTTATACTGACCATCTAAAAGTTCACATACCAGAAAGGTATTTTTGATTTAATTGGGGGAGGGAGAGAGGCAGGAGGCAAGGCAGGGCTAGAAGAGAAGACCTTTTTATTTGCAGGCCAGAATCCTGAAACTTAAGAAAACCTGTATTACTCAAGGGACAGATATGGACGTGGGTGGGGGTGGGGGCAACACACCAAATCCATTTTCTCCTATCTATTTGACCTGGTTCCTCTCTCATGGTTCATAAACTGAGAAAAATTCAGAGGAAACCAAGCAAGACAAAAATGGTACTTAGAGCTCAGTGGTGGACATACAGCAACTTTTGTTTTATGTCAAACAGCTTATGAGGGGCTGGATCTGTTTTTAAGTGGTCATGGATTTTGCTTACCAATGAATGTGGTGTTTCATTTTCCAAGCGAAAGTGAATAATATTCTTCATTAGGAGCCTATATTTCAGGCTGGTGTTGAATAATTACTGCACTGCTGAAAGCCTCCAAGTAAGAGTTCGCCCTCCACTCCACAGCTTGGCTCAGGTTCCCATTTCAGCTACTTTAAGCTCTTGTAAACAGCACTGGTTTTCCATTACAAGTTAGGAAATGTGACTGTGCAGTAACGGTGTGGGTCCCTGGAGAGGACCTGCCAGGGAGGCCGTTTCCTCATGTCTCATTTTAGTTTGTAACTTGCTGGCGAGGTGGAGTAATCTCTGAAGCTCCATGTCTTCCCATCCTATTCTATTCCACTAACTTATAAAACAGCCAGCGTCCCGCTTGAGGACTAGCGGATCAGCCAGATGTTTCCTGAACACAGACAGCGTGCGTTTCCCCTCGCACATCATCTTGGGGTGGGGGGGTGCTGGCAGGGCTCTCACCCTGCCTGACATCATTGGGCGAGGTAGCCCGGGGGAGAATTTCAAAGCAGAGCAGCTTGGCCAGCGAAGAGCTGGACTGGCAGCTATGTGCTGGGATTAACTGACCCAGATAACTAGGGAGAAGGAATCAGCAATTTAAAGTGTGTTTATTCTCCAAGAGGAAGTAGACCCCCCAACTCCCTGGCTGTCCATGGCCTATGGGACACGTTCCATGATGACTTCATATGTGGCTTCTTATCTCAACATCTTGTTTTCCCCAAACTTTGCCTGAAGTTCAAGTAGGATAAGCTCAACTGATTGCAATGAAAATAACAGCAATGGTAATAATAGTAATAATAATAGTAATAAATCAGCTGTCTTTCTTCAAACAACATAGGTGAACTCAAGTCCTAACAAATCTGACTTTAGATCATCTAGCTTGTCAGATGCAGCCAGTTAGAGCCAGTAACATAAAGTAATTTTTTAATATAGAAAACAACTGACATGGCATTGCCAGCATGCCCTTAGAAAGGTCGTGAAAGTCAAAACAAAGGGAATGTACCATTTCCTATCACTCTGATTTCGTAAAAGAAAGGTTAATTTAACCTTTCCTGCTAAAACCTTTCCAAGAGATTTTCTTCACACTCATAATCAAATCCAAACTACTAAGACTTAAAAAGTTCCATATGACCTAGGATCTGGCCCCTGTCTACTTTAGAGCTCAACTCCTCTTGTCTTACTCCTCTTCTTCCTTCTGTGTCCCTCAAACATGCCTTGGTCTTTGCATTTGCTGTTCCCAATGTCTGGCATGCTCTTCCTGGTCTGGATAGGGCACTTTGATAGACTGTTTCCTGACATGACTCCCAGTAATCCCACCTGCTGAGATTCATGCCCTTGTTTAAAATCCCCTTCTCTGTGTGTGAGTCACAAAAATGACTTGCTTCTAAAGAATAGACTACAGCAAAGGTTGGAGTTTCACATCCCAGGTTAGGTCATAAAAGACTGTGACTTTGTCCTTTCCCTCCTGGCTCTTCTCGCTTGCTGCTCTGAGCAAGCAGTTTGCCATTTGTGGGCTGCCCTTTAGAGAGGCTGATATGCTGCAGAACACAGGGTGGCTTCTACCTAGCAACCAGTTAGGAACTGAGACCCTCAGTCCAACAGCCTGGGGGGAACTCAGTCCTGCCAACAACCTCCTGAGTGAAATTAGAGGCAGACCCTTCCCTGATGGGCTTGCATGACTGCAGTCTCTGAGGACACCTTGATTACAGACTTGTGACAGATGCTGAGCCAGAGATGCTGAAACCAGCTAAACCGTGCCCTGCTTCCAGACACACTGAAGCCATGAAATCATCTCAAGTCAACACTCTTGTGTGATTTGTTGTTACACAGTGAGGATAGCTAACATACTGTATTTATTGGCTCAAACGTCTCCTTTGCTAAAGTAGTCTCATCTCTAAAACAAATGAAAACAAAATTGATCCTATATTATCCTCTCTCCATCTGTATTTTTTTTCCATGGAAATTATTACTACATATATGTATACATTCATTTATAGCTCTTTTTCATACTAGGGTAAAAATGTAATGAACAATAATTACTCATGTCTGAATAAGATGTACATGTGTATGCCCTGAGAGTGCTTAAGTTTATTTGATAAGTACTTATTGTAGGGAAATTATATGGCAGGTTCGGTGATTATAGGTTATTTCCTATTCCCTGGTATCTGAATTAATTAATTTTAGTCTGCTGGCTAAATTGTTTAAAAAGCTAGCCTGTTTTGATAATGTACCTTTGTTCACCTTTAACTGAGTATTTGATTGAAATGCCTTATAGGATAGAGTTAGAGTTTGTATGTGCTTGTAATTCGAAATTCATCATTGGGAGAACATAACTATTTGAAAAGTTCTTACTTTACACTGAGCTGAACTCTAACTTTCCGCTTTCATCTGTTGGCCTTACCTTTCCACTCAGAAATTAAATAGAGCTTGTCTATTCCTTTTCCACAAAGCCCCATTCTAATTGCTCTATTAACTATTTTCTCACCTATACTGTTTGTTGAATTATTCCTTTTTTTATGCAGTGGACTTTTCTTGGATGTTATGATCTCTTCATTTTGTGCCCATATTTCTAGTTCAGATTGCAAGTTCTGCTTCCTTGAGAGGAGTTTTGGACAGCATTCTGGAGTCTACTCTTCACCCAGTTTCAGTGGGTATGATGGAATCCATCATGGGCCTCTGCAGAGGGTCTCCTATATAGACAGCACCAAGGAATTGCCCTGTCTCAAGCTCTCACATACATCATTCTCATCTCAAGGTAGATCCTCTATTTCTAGAATATGTGCGTGTGTGTGTGTGTGTGTGTGTGTGTGTGTGTGGTGTGTGTGGGTGAAGGTATCTATTTGACCTGGCTACACTCCTCCCCTCACCGAAGATACCAGAGGTAGACTACTTCTGAACTTGCTGTTTCTATCTTTTACAAATGCGTACTTGCATATGAGTTCTAACCCAGAGACTTCTTTGTAATTTTTTTCAGCCATTTTCTATTTGTGTCTGGACCACAGAGTGTTAACAATTCTTATGTTTTAACTTTGATGTATTTAATGTGTCTACATTTTGCATATTAAAAATATAAAATATGGCTGCATTTATATTTTGTGCACATATGTATATATGTAAGTGTATAACAGATTAGCTTAGCTACCATCTTAAAACCATTATCTCTGCTTCCTTTTCTGTCTGCCCTTCAAATATTTGAAGATCATCATCATGTGCTTCTTTGTGCTCTCCTCCTTAATCTAAACATTCCAAGTCCCTTTAGTAATTCAAATCTATAATAATTCTCTGATCCCTTACCACCCCAAACTTCCTCCTCTTTCTGTGGACATATTAGAGTTTATTGAATAGCATTATTATGCATCCCAGAGAAGAATACTCAGGGGACAGTGGAACTATTACTTCTCATATGTTTTCTCTTGTGAATGCTGTATATGTCTGGTTCTCCTTTTTTGACCTCATATTTATACTACTGACTCACATTACTCCACTTCCTTTTCACCCCTCATCCAAATTTTAAGCATATAAACTTTACTAAGTCATAATAGCTCCCCCATCTGCCTGGATAATTGATCATTAACCAAAATGAGAGACTTCACACTCTCATGAGTTTTATCATGTTAGTTTTAACTCTTCCCACCCTTGGGTGTTGTGGATCAGGATATGCAGAAAGTCTAGTTTCAGTTTATTTTTGTCTTTACCAAACTGCAATTCTCTAATGTATTAACTGACCCCAGTGAATCAAGGTTCCTTCTATCTCTAGAACATTCCCCCTCCCTCCCCCCCACCCCCCCCCATGATTAACTAATCAGGAAGCATACTGTGTTACTTCTTTAACTGAAGCCTGTTTTTTACTTCCTAGGATTGTATCATCCACTCAATAAAAGTTTTTCAAGGGTCAAGTCTCTATGCCAAGAGCCAAGCTGAGCATTAGCTATACAGATAAAGATGGTCTTGGACTTCATGAAACTTATAGCATAGTATTTGTATTTTTATAATTATTTGTGGACTTATTATTATCATTATAATTGCCAGTGATAACAGAGTCAACTTTTTCTTTAAAAAAAGTAATACCGATCTTGACAGTGCCAAAGAAGTACGTGCTGATTGTTGAAGCTGTGTGGTGGATAATCGTGGTACAATTCTTTCAAATTGCCTGTGTATTTGAAATTTTTATACTAAAATGTCAAGGAGAGTGAATTTGCTTGTTCTTCACAAGCTCTATTTCTCTCATAGTGCTCAGCCATGGAATTGGACATATCCCTCTTTTAAATTCTCTGGGTTGCTATACTTGCCCTTTGTGAATTTCAGAATACAACAGCCTCTCTTTCTCTCAGGGCTCCTGGGAGAAATTGCCACATAATAGAAACAACATTCATATGGGAGATGCACTGGGACTCAGCCTCTGAGCTGGCACTACTGGCTCTGTACCTCAGAACCAATCACTTAATGTCTCTGAGCCTCCATTTTTCTTATCTCTGAAAGGGGGATAAATCGTATTCACACCCCATGTTGCTTTGAAAATGAAATAAAATTATGTATATAACCACTTGACATATTTAAATGAGCCCTATCCCATTTCTACCACTTATCTACCTTGCACATAACCATCTTGCAAGTCCCTATTCAAATCCTTAATGTATCATTAGGTGATTTAGCAAATATAGTGTCAGACTATGAATTCACCCATCACTTTGAAGTTTCCTTTTTGCTCAAATAGGGGATTGATGTTGAGGAAGTGCCATTCATATCCTAACCTCATGGTCTGCAATTACTTTATTGCATGGTCTGTAAATGCTTTATTGCCAGTTCCTACTTTGATTTAGTATGTGCATGATGTCCTGATTGCGCCATTTACAGTGTTAGCTTCCTCCTTCTAACCTGCGAAAGTCCTGCATTTCCTTCAAGAATAAGCCCAGTGCTCCTGTGAAGGCTTCCTAAATCCCTTCCTCCAGCACTTACTTGTGACATTTCCATTGTACCACATCTCAAAATATCTTACATAGTTTACCATTAGATGGTAAGAGTGTGTGACCAGAGAACAACACTCTTTCATTTTTCATTCCTAGTGTACAGGACTAGGAATATCCAGTAAGCATTTGTTGAGATCATGGATTCCTGAGGGGCTGAATGACTAAAGTTCATCATCCTTGGGCCGAAGTTTCTTCTTCTATGAAATAAGAGAGCTAGCAGGTGATTTCAAAAGCTAAAAGGATCACTGAGATGCTGTGATCCTTAATATTGGGTTACTCACACCTTATACCACTTTTATTTCAAACTTTTGGTTTAACACTTGTGCTTTCTCTGTAGTCAGAGCTTCTTGATTTTCAAACAATGGGGCTTTTGGTGTTTATAGATCTCCTGCCTCTGACTCTATACTTAATTGCCCCAAAGACTGGCTGAATTAATATATCTAACTAATCCCTTGAACCTATCTCCCACTCCAAACAAACAAAAACACATCTTCATATCTCCCTCACTCTTCCATCCCTTTCACCTCCCAGATACCTACTTTAGAACACTCCTTCTCTCCTGTGTTCTAACTCTGAAGGAAGCTAACCAGATTCGTGTATCCTAGAAAGTGCTGGGCTTCTGGAAACACTCAGGTAAAGCTGGCTCCATGAGTCTTAGACTTTTTTTATCCTCTGTGATTGCTGAGTTTGAGTTTGGAAGACTTTTAAATGCTGACTTGTGATATTGAGAGTCCCTCAGCTATAGTCAAGGAGATGACGAGACTTGTCAGGAAGGTGCAAGACCTCATATTTCACCTACTCACCTCACTCTTTACTTTGTAGCCACAGTGAACTGAACATACTTAATACTCTCAATGCTCTACACTCTCACTCATCCACTTTCACTTTACTGGATGTGTCAGATCCCTTCTGTCTTATTTGCCTGGTAAAATTTACTCATTGTCTAGGTCTCAGTGGTTGAAAGTATCACTTCCTACAAAAAGAATTTCCTGAGTCTCCTATTATATAATTCATTGCACTCATTATTTTATGTGTCTAATTATGTGACTTCTTCAGTTAATTATATTTTTCCTGAGAGGGAAAAAAATGTCATCTTGTTTTTGTTGGATCTCTAGAATTTAGCACAGCACGTGACACATAATCATTGCACAACCTGTATCTGTTGACTGAATTAATAGGTACAGTAGTCTCTGCTCTTTAAATGTTATGTAAAGCACAAGGTAAGTACAAAAATAACAAGAATATCCATGCCTCTCATTTTGCAAATCCAAAGGATACTGTAGAGATAAATTGTTTCTCCCATTCTGCAGAAAGGAAAATGTTAACATAGAACTTGTAACATTTTCCAAGATTACTCTAAACTAGAAAGCTCAGAATTAGATTTGAACTCTAGCTTTCTGACATCAAATTAAGTACTTTTTTCATAATGTTTTGACAACATGCCAGTGTTATAAAGTAGTATAAAATCCTATAGCATTGCAGAAATAGGAGAATCCATTCCCAGCTAAGATGACAATTGAGCCTGGATTTGAATGACAATAAGCTTTTCAACATGTAAAGTTTTCTGGGGACCCCACCCCCATCCTAGCAGTTGCAAAAGAGGAAAGCCATCTTAACAGATTTAAAGTATGAACAGGTTTCATCTTATAACCTATGCAGGAATTCTGTTACCTGAAGGTTAGTATTTTCACTCCCATGATGACCAAGGAGCCAATGGATACCCACCTTTGTATCTCTTCAGTGCAGTTTTTAGAAAAGAAGAGATTAAATCCTACATTTTCTTCCTCTAGTATCAGCATATCTTTAGTCCCAGACAATTAAGAACTAGAACTCCCTTCTATGAAGAATAATGACATTTAATGTCAATTACTCACTGTTCCTACCTATGTAAACTAAATTCAAACTTGTGTTTATTGAAATAGTTCTTAGAGTTAAATCTGTCAGATTGCTTCCTGAGTTCAAATGCTTATTTTGATTATCTAATAGATTCTTTGTCTAAATATCATTAATACTTTATTTCCAACCAAAATAAAAACAATGACCACTGTGTATTATAATAAATTCAACTAATAGAGACATATTTGACATAAGAAATGAAAGTTCCTCCTCTTTCTCTAATTATATTTAAGACATAACTATCATAAACCTGATCTGGTATATGCGAATGATATGGTGGCTTTGTTTTAAAGGGAATCACACTATAAATACTGTTCTGCAGTCTGTCTGTTTGTCTGTCTCTTTCCTCCCTCTCTCCTTTATCTCTCTCCCTCCACCCCTCCCCCCACTACCCTGTCTCTCTGAACTTCAACCCAGACAATCTTCTAGTTGGTATATTTACACTTACCTACTACATCTCTAACTGCTACATTCATTCCCTTGTAGGATTGGTTTCGTAATTTCTTTAAACAGCCACCTATTTTGAACACTAGGTGTTTTTCCAGTTTCTCCTTTATAAATAATTCTGCAATAATTTTCATTGTTCTTATGTCTCTGAGCTCTCATTAAAGATTTTCTATCCATCTGTTCCTAAAAATAGGATGTCTATGTCATGGGATATATGCAATTTAAATTGTGAAGGAAGCTGACAAAAATGTGCAGAAGGTGAAAAAGTTGGAGTTGGAGAGCAGAAAACCTTTCAAGGTGGGGAAAGTCACATAAATAAAGGTACCAAAAAAAGTAAGTCACATTCCTTTATTTTTCCCAAGAAGCTTCAGTATTTTGACCCTTTGTGTGAGCTCTAATGACAAATTCCAGCTCCTGCCAAGAGACCACAAGCTATTTGTCAGTATGTCTCTTTACCCTCCCTCCTGTCCCTTCAGTGATGAAGCCCCTGGAGGTTAAACACTCATTATTAATCTTACCACAAGAATCCCTGAAAACCAATGTTTGCTGCCCCTTGGTTCTTTTTTTTAATGACTCCTCACCACACACAGACCCCTTATTGTGCTATTCACAACTTTCCAGATGAAACCAAAGGCTCAATTCAACTGTAGTCAAAGAAAACTAATTCTCTACAATTCCACATATGTACATATACTAACCCTGCTCATTCCACCAGCAACTAAAACTTAAAATTGAATGAACATGACATGAGATGTTTCTAAAGAGCTATCCCTTCACCGTAAACTTTATTAAAGGCACAAATGTGCAGTTGCATTTAATGGTATTTATTTTGAAACATGCCATGTTTACCCTTGAAAGTCTATTATGCGTCTCTCACCTTACAGCGAACAAAAGGACATTGTAACTTCATGTAGTCTGACTGCTTGCTTAAATTTAGGTCTGCACTCAAATGAGAAAAATACTTGAGTATCAGTCATCTTGGAATCCAAGGGACTTATTCATAGAGCATGTGGGGCTCTATTCATAAATGATTTATGTCTTTGCATAAAGGAGAGTGGGGGTTGTGTGTGTTGCTCAGAGAACCATCGACTGCCTCTCTTGAGTAATTTATACAAGATCAATATTTATCAAAGTGAGCCAAGAATTGTGCTATAACTCTCCAAGAGCCAAATACTTCATTTACCGTTCCTTCACCCATGGAAGGGAGCATGACAGATTGAAATGTTTGCATAAAAGCTACTTAAAGTAGTTTTCACTTCATTCTTGTTACTTTAGATACAGTGTGATGCTTTGGCAAAAATTTCAGGTTTCTGTCATGTTGCTTAATGAATAACACATAGTAGCTGTTCAAAAAATAGTGAATTAATGATGAAAGAGAATGAAGCAAGCATTCCTGTCAGTATCCTCGAAAAGAAGGATACTATTTATTCTATTTATTCTTTTAGCATGTATTAATTGAGCACCTGCTAGACATTTGTGTTTATGAGGATATCATTATTACTTAGAATGATCTTTCAGACATGTGTAAACAATTAGAAGCATTCCATGAAAAAATGCTGTATGTTCTACAAAAGGGTCTGGGAGTCCAAAGGGAGGACGAACTGATTCTACCCAGAGAAGTCTAGGGAAGTATGAGTATATAGGAGTTAAATAGGCAGATAGTGCATGAGGATGAGCACTTTAAGAAGTAATGGAATTAAGGAACATAAGGAAATAAGAAAGACCTTTAGATTATAGGGATGAGAAAGACGTATTTACCACAAGAATCCCATGCACCGTTGGAGCACTTGCCTCAATGCAAATAAATCTGAAATTTCCCGTTAGATTGAAAAATGCCCTGAACCAATGAGCTGTTATTTTATTTTGTAAGCAAAAGGAGCCTCTCATGGATTTTGTAACATGGACAGTGACATGATCAGATTTTCTTAAGGGATGTATCTCTGGCTCAATCTATACTATCTATCCACCATCTGGTAGAGAAAGAGGAGAAGACAACTGGATTTCATTTTGCTTAGCAACTCTAGTCATGGTGCTGTGGAGTGCTGCTTTGAGAAGGATTTTAAAACTGCATCTTTTTGGATTCGTCAGAAAGTCTCAATACTAAAGAAGTGACCCTTAGTATGAGACGAAAAAGTGGCAGCAGGCATAAGGTAAGCACTTGCCTGCCTGAGTTAGCAGACTAATGGGGAAATCTAGGTGAGAAATCATAAGTCCTAAATGAAGGCAATCTCAATGTGTAAGTGTAAGATGAAGGTAGTAGTTTTAAGCATTATATGTACACTAAATATTTTTAATGTGTTGTGTATAAAATATTACATATTCTGTATACTCCTGCATGTATAGGATTGGATGAATTATGTGGGACTAAAGATAGAAGGGTAGAGGATGACAGTCTAAGATTTGTAGTTTAGGAGAGAGGATCCTGGTGATATCCACTATCATTCATTAAGACAGGGATAAGGGGAAGAAAAGTAAGCTGATTTTGGCAAAAAGAAGAAAATGAGCTATGCGTGGTAAGTTCTAGTAGCACAGAAGATATCTAGAATGGTATATTCCATGGTGTTTGAAGCATGGGGTTGAAACTCTAATGCATTTTCTGGTACTGAGATATAAACATTGGAGTCACAATATGGGCAGCATTTCACACACTGCAAAGATAGTATTGCCAAGGGAAAATCCCAAGAAACACCAATATTTAAAGACTGTAATGAGAAAAGGCAAAGCCACGGGGATGATTGAAGATATCCACAGAGAGTATTTGAGTTTGAGAAAAGGTGAAATTTTCTCTCTAACTTTCATGATTACCAGCATATACCAGACCGACCTTCCTGCAGGGAATAAATGGCAAAGTCAGATTAAACATTTAAAAATATATTTGAAAGTATGAGAAAGCTACAAAGAAAGTGAGAAACTAAGAGACTAATAAATCCAGAGAGAAGTTCAGATAGTTGAGCCTGACATTAAAGTTTTATATTTCCCCTTGAGGTGTTGATTTTTTTTTTAATTTAAAAGTCAAAGCAAAGAAGCTGAGATCCCAGGAAATCTTGAGGGGCTGGGGAGCAAAATATGGAATTCAGAACCTGCCAAAGAAAAGATTCCTGGTAAATACCACAAACTTTCAGTTGGTGCCAGGACTAGGCTGTGCGTGAAGTAAATTAGGGCTGTATGTTGCAAGATTTAGGAGGCATTCACTCATTAAATCCTGTGTCCCAAATGTCTCACTTGCCTTATCTTAGTCCTGACTCTTTTGGAACAATTCAAGTGTTATCTACAAGCAGTAGTGAAAATCTGAGAACTGGTCATCCTTCACAAACCCCATGCTAATACACTTTGAGTTTGAATGAGAGTGTGGCTATCCTATTATTGTATTTGTGTTTGTCTAGGTAATATAGTCTCTTTCACTTCATGTATTTCAAGGAAAACATCAGCTTCATCATAAAAGATAGGTTTATAGAGAAGACAGATTCTCCAATTCTGTTCCAAGAAGTACCGACCTTCCATGTGCTAAGCCTCACACAGGTCATGGGCTAATGTTACCCCGGTAATGACTCAGTATGCATTTAATGCACATTTCCCTCTGGTAAAAATGATATTTATATACATGAAATTAATATATGCAATGTGGTATGTTAGGAATAGCAGTGGAGATGGGTGGCATTCTCTTCTTGAGCTCCCAATTTGACCTTAGATGCAGGACTTAGGCCATAACAGAAGCTGCAAAAATGAGTTGTTAATGATACTCTAATCTTTAAGGCAATAAAATCATGCTAATGGCTTATGTGATTTTTTATCATCAACATCATCACCATGACTGCTACTTGGAAACCACTGAGTTTACAGCAGCTGTGTTCACTAAGGACTGACCTCTCAGAAGTGTTTATAGAACTGGTGTAACTCACAGGTTTCTATTGGCAGAAACGACTCATCAGCATTCGGGGTGTCTTAGTCTCTATTCCTTTCTCAGATGGACTTGGCAAGACTGATGTATGTCTCCCAGCCATCTGTACAATTTGGCTTGAGGATGGGCTTTCTTCTCTTTCTTCCCATCTCCTGTGCATTCAAAGAGAATCTTTGGATTATCATTGTTCTCTCTATTCACATATTTAATGGAACCCTGTATTTTATGATATAGTCAATCTCTTCATCCTTTTTGATGAGTACATTGTAGGAGATATGACCCATCGTCTTCTCAAACCTTCCAAAGATAAACCGGGTAGTAAGTACACAGATGACCTTTATAAATGAAAACATCACGGGATGGACTGACTAGTGAAAAATGTTTAATTTTTTAAATTTTAAATCATCTTTTGGTATTCTTGGTAATTAAGACCTCTGGACTAGAGTCAAAAAAATTGTGAAGTGCACAATAATTAACTTGAACTCTATCAATTGATTGCATTTTAAAATGGTATTTTTCAACCCTCCCAGGTTCTAAAATTAATTCCAATACCTTAAAATGTTTCTAATTTTTTGATACAAAATATTTTCATATCTATTGTCTCATTATAACCTAAAATACTAAGGGTAAATAGTTATTAGTGATAACGGCAATGTCAGTAGCTGTAGTGATTTGATAATGAAGACGATGACGATAATTACAATTTATTACTTTCCTATGTTCTAGGTGTTACAATAACTGCCTATATCACTGAATCTTTCTAGCAATATTATGAGTAGAGAACTAAACCCAGGTATTTGAAGTGATTTGTTCAATATCACACAGCCTATATGAATTAAAACATGGTTTAGAAACTAAGCCTTTTGTTTTCTGGGCCAGGTTTTTCCATCTGTATTTTAGCAAATCTGATGGATAAAGTGTTCTTCCTACTCATAATAGTTGCTGTACCTCACCTGAGAATCATTCCCTGCCATTTTTCTACCATGTGATTTTGGCAAATTATTTAGCATGAATTTACTCATCCACAAGGAGATAACAGCCCTTGTCTCAGAAGTTGTTGCAAAGATCAAATGCATTAACTAGAAAGTCCTTTAGAAAAGTCTGCCAAGTAGTACATTGTGGATCATTTTTCCACACCAGCTGCTAGATTGCTTATGCTTTGTCCGAATTATGAGGAGTTCAAGCAACGGAAAGAGTCATGTTAATCTTAGTCCCATGGAGTTTGGATGTCAGCACGTTTATTCCAAATTACACATGTGAGTTAGCCAATAATTTGTAATCTTTTCTCTATTCAAAGCTCTTAACAGCATTGTGTTGGACTTTAATCCTGCCACTGCTAATGGGGAATAAAATGTCCTATGGAAGAGGTCCTAAGAGAAGGGAAAAATGAAGACCTCTGGGAGAGCAGTCCTAGAATGAACTAAAGGAATACATCCCTCCCCTCCCCCACACGTATGGTTTCTAAAAGGTCAGCTGAGACAATGGCCTAAAGTCAGTCCTCTTTTGGGCAACTTCTCTAGCACATTCCCCTCCAATACCTGGAGAGGCAGTGGTGGCTCAATGTAAGAGCAAAGACCCTACCACCCCGAATGCCAAAGCAGTAGTTTCTTCCAAATATGGGTGAAAAAAAGCCATTTTTTGGTGAAAGACAAGAAATAATACTCTATATTTTCCCCTTTCTTTATCTCCAAAAGAGAAAGTTCTAATCAGAGAAAAAATTACTTCAAATTTTCCTCTCCTAGTTCTCAGAATAGTGTTTGTCCTTTCATTTTTTCCCCTCCTCCTCCCATGAAAGTATATTTTTCTTACACCAACAAATAAAAACAAGCTCCTTATGAATTGAGAGGTAAATTGAGATTGAGTTCAATTTTATGCTTCCTTTATTAAAAAACATTCTCTAGGTATGATTTTGCATCTGTTATCTCTTGGCACCTTGGGATAAACAGGATTAGTCTTATCTCTATTTTGTAGATAGAGACTGATGATTAAACAGTTTTGTAATATACCCAGATGTCTCAGCTAGCAAGTTGTCAGGACTACCAGCTAAAAATTCTTTTTAAAAATTTTTTAAAGGTTTATTTATTTATGAATATAGAACTGGGGTACAGGCCAGAGGTATGGATGGGTGAGAGGATTCACCAGAGACAGAGTGGGGAACAGAACAGGTAGATTGACTGAAATACACTGCTCAGGGGAGCAGTGGATGAGACAGGAGAGGTCTGCTGTGCCATGGGTGTTGGCTCCTTGGCCTGGGATGGAACTCATGCTGCAGTGGCTGTGGATGCTTCATAGTACTGTGCTTAATCCCTTGTGCCACCAGGGAGGCTAAAAGTTGTGATGTCACTTTCGTTTTACCAAATCAGATCACACTGGTTTTGCTTTTGTTGTTCGTAGTGTGTTTTCTCTATACATATCAAGTACAGAGTTCAGTTTCCTAGAAACAAAACCAAAAACAATAAAGTTGTTACCACCTCGAAACTTACTTTCTGGTTGGCATAAATCAAACAGAAAACAAAGTCATTGTAATTAAGTGCTGGGAAGACTGAGCCAACTAATAAGAGTTGCACAAGAGTCACTGGAAAAAAATAGAAATAGAGGACTATCCCACTCATCTCTACAATCCAGAGCCCTGAGTTTCCCATCTGCTAACACAACCAGGAGCAAAGAAGTTGTCTGCTGAATGATCTGTGCTTCTAGGAATCTCCTTCCTTGAGTGTGACTCTAACAAGTTCTTGTTATCCCTAAAGTTGACATATTCCTAAGACATGACAGGACCAACGACAGCTTACCCACATCCTGCTTGTTTGAATTATAGGGGCTTCCTATGCCTATGAGTGTAGTATTTGGAAAAGGGATTCCAGAGACCTGAGTCAACGTGCTAAGATGCTTCCTGGATAGTCTACTAGAGGAAATGATCATCAGAAGGAAAACTGGGCTAAAAACTTAAAGATCAAACCATGCGTTGACCTACAGGGCAAGATGAGGCTGAAACAGCAGCTAATAACAAGGTCACGAGAATTCATGGTGAAAAAGTCAAGGAAATGGAAACAAGATTGAGGCATGAGGTGAAATCAGGTGGGTTAAGAGAGTCTGAAAACCTGGGATATTTCTTTTGTGTTTGGAATTGCAACCAAGTTGCCAGAGTTTTTAGAGACTTCAGAGAAGCTTGGTAGTTTTTAGTAAGCTGTTTACCCTCCATATCATGTCCTTTCTTGTCTGTTACTTTGATTTTTACATTTCCTGCAAGGTTTACCTCTAATACATTCTCCAGCATGGAATTGTTCCCAGACACCAAGACTAGAGGGATCTTGCTCAGTTTGTCTATATTCTAAACAGCTCTAGACCATCATTCACTTGTTAGATACAAAATCTTTTCCCCCAAAACAACATGAGCTCCTTAGAGAAAAGTTGAGAACATGAGGGTTATTAAAGGTTCCCAAAGCCCCCAGCACTAAAATATGATTGTCAATGTAGCAAACACCCATTCAGCACTTACTTTAGACCATGCTCTCTCTTAAGCATTTTCACACATCTTATTTAATCCCAACAATATCCTTTGCAGTATTTCCTACTACTATCCTATTCTGGTCGTGAGGAAACTTGAGTCCTAGAGAGTTTCATTCCCCAGGTCACCTTGCTTAAACCACTAAGAAATTGACCTCTGAGATCATCTCGGATCCAGAACAATTTCCATAGGCACATTTGCCTTGCTCAGCTGCCAAGGGAGTAGATGTTACATGGAATCTGAAAACAGCATCTAGCTGGAGAATGTTGCTTGTCTGATGATTCACATTTTAAAATAAAAATAATGAATCCTTTGGCTGGACAATTTTGCTTCCCTAGTCCAACTGGAATGCGGTCACTGCGCTCCTACCATGCGTGGGTCATGCTCCCCCCTGCAGTATGTACCTTGCACATTCAGCAGTTGACGTTCTGCACAGTGGTCTTGTGGTCACACTCCTGGATCAGCATGTGCCAAAAGCTCACTAATGCTTTGGCTCCTTGTCCTGCTGCCCTCTGCTGGAAGCATCACTGGGGAGGGTGGAATGCCTCCTTTAGTTGCAAAGCTAAGTTAAAACAGCTGGATGAGTGACCCAAACCTTGCTCCTGACTCAACCATTATTTACTGAGGACTTAGCATGTATCAAACATTTTCCTATTTCTTAACACACTGAATCTTCCCAGCAGCTCTTTGGGGTAAATGTCACTATTTATGTCTTACAGATGCTAGAGTAGACTCACATGCAAAGTAACTTGTCAAAAAATCATTCAGCTAGAAAGATCAGATTCCAGTTTTCCTGCTTTTGCTATATCCCGGTGCTTCTAGGTCACTCTGGGGTGGATAAAGTGAAGACAAGAAGAGCCATGTAGTGTACATGATGCTAATAAAAATAAGCAACATCACGAATATTGATGGAGTTCTTGCTATGTGCTGCCACTATCGGGACACATTATAAGCATTTCCTCTCATCCTCACAACATGAGGAGAATAGACACTAAGATTTCCCCCACCTCACAAAGAAGGAAAATGATGAGCAGCATCAAGTCTTGCCCCCAGGCGTTTTGTCACTGTTAGCAGGACCTAACAGGTGTGTAAATATACAATGTTGGGGGCATTGGTGTGGGCTCTTCTCTGGGCTGGATCTCCAGGGTCAGCGCTAAGAGAAAGTGTGAGAGAATTACCTGAGCCACGTGGTGAGACTGCGCATTGCCATGGAACCCCGTTCAGCGGAAGTCATAGTTCTCAACAATCGTCTCCATATTCTACGGCTGACTTAGGAAAACTGCAGACAGATTCTTAGGCAGGTGATGGAGTTACTGAATGCAGTCCTGCATGACCTGGAGGTCAGGATACCTTAACCACTTACCTGTGACAGTTAAGCCTGTTTCTTTTCATCTCATTGGGAGGAAGCTGGGGAGGAAATGTGAGTAGGAAATTACCAAGCCCTTGGGAATTTACAATAGCCGTCCGTGAGATAAGAGAAGGAACTTTTGCTCAGGAAGATTTGTCAGACATTCCTGGAAGAAAATCAGTCATTTGCCATGAGCTGTGGAGGTCAGTTGGGTCATCTCTCTCTGCAGCCACAGGAAAAGCTGGGAATGAAGCCTGAGAATGGTCCTGCCTGGGAGGAAGGCAGAGAGGAAGAGAAGGGAAGGCAAATGGAGGATTCACTTCACAGCCAGTTATTAGCATGCAGAACTAAAACATTGTAGGCTGTTCTGTGCATCACTCATTATACTGTGTTCCTGTCTCCCTCTCACCAAAAAAAAAAGTACCACTTAAACACTATTAAAACAGCATTTGAAAAAGTTTAGGGAAGAAATTATTCACATTCTGTTTTTGGCCTTTGTGGTCATTGCTAGTTTTTGTTCACATGTGGTCCATTTTTATGTGACCGTCATCAAAGGGTGTTTTTCTGCTTGCCCCCTACTTCTCAAAACTGTTTCTTATCAGACCATTCGCTGTGTGGCTGACCCACACGTATGACCTGTTCCTGTCTTCATTGGTACCCTGGTATTTTTACAAACATTCTAGAGTGTGAGCGTGTTCCTATTCATTCAAGAGTGAAGTCCTGGACATTGAGGGAACTGAGAATTTGTCTACCCTGTCATGTGCGAATGGCTCCTGTTAAAGCTAAAACAGCTGTTAGATAGGAAAATAAGGTTGAAGAGGGAAAAAAGGGGGTCAAATCTGTTCACTCAATGAGCTTTAATTCTAGTTATTTTCAATTTGGAGACCGAAGGTGAAGAAATGCACTAACGAGCTGACGAAGAGCGCTACACTGAGAGACCTGGCAGCAACCCAGTGGCGACTCCCAGGGGAGGGCACCTCTGTCTGTGCCAACAGCCATGCCAAGGCTGGGCGAGGTGGGGGAAAGAAATGCCTCACATACCTTTGGATCTGTTTAGTCACTGACTCAGGAAATAGGTCTGTGTTACTCAGCTGGTAGCATCATTACCTTGGCCCGGGAGGCCAAGGGTTCAAGTCCCACACCAGAAATTTGGCGGCTTCCCAGAGCCAATGCACTGGACGGTGGAGGGTGGCTGCACTGGAAAGAGGAGCTCTATCTCCCTGGTTCTTCAAGGGAAATAGGGACAGAAGGTGCGGAAGTGACACCACATAGCGCAGCCAAGCTTGACCCACAGACTTCAGAGTGGGCCAGTATGGAACGGGCAAAACTGTCTCTTGTTGCAGACACATCCAAGAAGAGAAAAGATGGTTCTCTCTGCCCCCTGGATCCACCAGCTCTTTAGCTCAAGCTGCAGCTCAGCCTTCGATCCGATTAGGAGAAAGGTAGAGACTAAGGAGCCAATAGAAGGCAGGTGGTCCCCATTGTCAGCGTGGGGAAGCAGAGTCACTGAGGAAACCAAACCTGGGACTCTGTGGTTCAGACTGCTGTGGAATAATCTCTTGCTGAATTTTATCTTTAAATGCCGCTCCTGTGCAGTACTGTGTGACCATTTAATAGGGCCTAACAAAATGTATCATTTCAAATATTGAAATTTGTTTACAAGTTTAAAAAGTATTATCACACTTGAAATTACTTGGAATCATTTATGTTAAATGATTCTGATAATTTTACTTTTGTCTGAATATTGGAAATTAGGGGCATGAAGAAGACATGGTAGATAGGGGGGGTGCAGTGAAGGGGAAGGTAATAAAGGATCTTTTTAATTAAACCCATTCCAATAAAAGATAAATCACTTAAGTTGAAACATCAGTTCTCCTCTGCCTAAAGTATTTCCATGGCAGTCAGCATGACTTGAAAAATAGGTTTATGTTGTGTGCACTTGGGGCAATATGTTAGCTTACAAGTTGCTGAGAGCTAGTTCCTGGTGATTTATTTTGTGGACAGCCCTGGTCCCAGAACCCTTTTCCCCAGGTGCCCTGGAGGCTGGGTGGGGGTGGGGATAGTGCTATCTTCTGGTGAGTTGTCCTTAGAACAGAGAGGCTGCTGTAACAGCGCCTGAGCCATTCCTCACCTGCAGAAGAGCCCCTTTCCCTCCTCCCTCTCTTAATGAAAACCCTTTCTTGCCATCAAATCACTTTTTAAAAAAAAGATTTATTTATTTTATGAATATAAGAGCTGGGGTACAGGTCAGAGGTTGGGGAGGGCAGTGAGAAGATTCACCAGAGACAGAGTGCATTGCAGAACAGGCAGATTGACTGAAATGCATTGCTGAGGGGAGCAGTGGGTGAGTCAGGAGAGGTCAGCTGTGCCATGTGAGTCACCTCCCTGGTTGGGGATCCAACTCATGCTGCAGTGGCTGTGGATGCTTCACAATGCTGTGCTTAACCCCTTGAGCCACTAGGGAGGCCCCCAAATCACTTTCTTTGGTGCCTAGCTAAGCGACCCAAGTCTGGTGTTCCTGTTCTCAGGATATCTTATGCCCTTCCTCCATTCCTGTTCAGTCATTAAAAACTCTCTTCCTGCCTCTGTAAGTACAGTCCCTGCGTCCCACCTTCCGATCTCACACATGCTGTAAGAATGATTGTGACAGTTCCAGGGGGACTGGAAACCCCACAAAGCCAGTACTTCCCTTCATAGGCAGTGCCATTTTCTTTAGTCCTTAGTGTTTTCCACCTGAAGTTAGTTATTAAGATGTTTTCTTCTCTTTGTTATAGCAGTGTTGCTTTAAAAAAAAAAATCTGTAACGAGTTATGTACTACATGATTTGCCTGTGTTGAGTGTGCAATTCTAAGGCTGTTAGTACCCATACAGTTGTGCAACCTGTATCACAATCACTCACTTTCATTATCACCCCCCAAGACCCCAGAGGCTTTAGGCCTGCACTTCCCAATCCCCTTGAGTGCCCAGTTTAGGAAACCACTAACCTACACTTTGCATCTATGGATTTGTCTACTGATGGACATTTTGTAGAAATGGAATCAAGGGTTTTTTAAAGCATCCTCTATTCTGCCATGGTGTTTAGTAGAAGACCTCTTATCTAGAAGATCTTTGAGTGAAGTTCAAGTCATTACTCATACTAGCTTTATTGGATGACCTGGTCTTAGAATCATAGGACCCGTAAGTGGGAAACTGGAGATAGTCTTGGATGGAAAACCCAGGATATTTCACACAGTGTGCCAGTAGTCTGGATCCTATCAGAATGGAAGAAGAATCTGTGATTGACAGCTTCCCCCTGAGCTCCCACAGACACAGCCCCAGTCCCCCCATTCTGATCAGCGATTCAACGGATGCCATAAACTCAACAATTCAGAAATCGATTCCTTGGAAGACTGGTGTGCTCTCTGGAGTTGGCACACCACACCGCGTGTTAACAGGCAATAATACTAAAATGCACTAAAGACCATGTAATTTATTCCCAACATGCTGTTATTCTTTCCAAAACATTAGCTTTGGAGCAGAACGTTTGCTAAATGTTGTCTTTATTTCCAAAGCTTGGGGTAAAGATCATATGCAACCAATGGCTGAGAGATAATTGGCCACTTTACAGTTTCAACCTCAAATGAACTCCCCCGTCTGAGTAAATTTCCTGGTAAAAGATCCCATTTTAATAGAACGTGAAAGCTGCAAGAAGGATGGAGCTTACAGATCACAGTATGGTCTGTTAGATAAATGACCAGGAGTAATATTTCTTAAAACCACATTTTGTAGACAGAGTTAAAAGAAAGCCCAGAAAAAAAAATACCCAGTGGTTCAGAATTCACGCTTAAATGAAAATAACATGTGTGCCTTCAATCCAAGATGTGCCAGGGCTTGGAGGAAAATTGGCAAGGATTAATGCCAAGAGCCTTTTGGGGGCTGTTAGGCATTGTCATCCTGGGTGTGACCTCACAGCCTTGTCTTGGAGCAGGCAGCAAAAGATGGCTATGTTAAAGTTTTTCCTGTGGAGATTGCTACAAAGTACCCAGAAAGCACCACTTCTGCAGCCTTATTCTGTTCACAGAGTTGTTAGGGAGTCAGAAGTGAAATCATTTTGTTCAATAGATGAGGAGATGCAGGGTCTGTTCTTTTCACCTACAGTTAGGGTCTGGCACTCGTGGGTCCTTGGATGCTCAGAAGTGCCTAAGAACATTAGGACACCCTTGCCTGTGTGTGCCATGAGGCCCTGGGCTTCCTCCTTTGAATTGCACCTTTCCCGAGGTCTGACTTATGATGACCTGGTGCTGCAAGCTGCAGAACAGAAAGGTGGTTTTACAGCTTTAAGTTCAAATTTCAGAGGTTTGAGCCCCTTGGTTTAGGATTCCAATTCTCCAGAATGAAAGAGAATGGGCAGTTGTCCCAGTTTTAATTTTTTTGGTTAGAGAGGTGGTTTAAATCTTTTTCCAGAAAGGGTATATATCCACAGAATCTCTCTGTAAAGGTTCAATTAGTTATTCAAGAAAATTTGAGCCAGGGAGGGACTCCCCTAAGTCCTGGGGTTGCAGGAGAAGGCTAACTGCGCCCCTTACCTTGAAGGTGCTCATTATTGGTTGGAGTGGGCAGGGTCAGGGAGGTTGACATAACTGAGGTGAGCACTATGACACCAGTATGTAGACATTATGAGGAAGCACAGCTTGGGGTGGGTCAGAAAGACTTCATCAGGGAGATGATTCTGATACTGGCTTTTGTAGTAGGAATAAGAACTGGTCAGGCATTAAGAAAGGAGTAGAAAAGGCAGTGTTTTTGAGGCAGAGATACTAATGTATGAAAAAGGAACAAGCTATGGTTTGGCATGTGTGGGGTGGGTCTGCCTGTGGCTTCAGAACATGGGGCTTGACATTGGCAAAGGCCAGATCAATAGAAGTCTTGTATTTGAAATGGGACATACCTGTTTCCTGCTCTACCTTTCCAACAGTGGTAACTGGTACTTTGAGTTCTATCTTAGCAATCATGACATATGCATGTCCTCTCTTTTGCTCCAAATAGATCTGTAATCAAATTGTGACTCTGCCACTTAGGCAATTAACCTTGGACATATTAGCCACATGGAGCCTACGTTTTCTCTTTGGCACAAGGGACCCAAACTAAGAACAACCTCGTGGTGTTATTGTGAGCATTATCAGGACTACACAAACACAATGCCTGGCATTCAAAAGTCTCATGAAATATTTGGGTGCAGGAGTGAAAAGGAAACTCTACTGCCTGGAAAACAGCCTTTAGCTTTCCAAACACCAGGAGCTGCCAAACTAGTCTAGAACACCTGGAAAGAGGTAGAAAAGGGATCTGAATCCTGAAGAAGAGTGACAGGAAGCCAGGGACCCCTGAACAGGGGACAGTAGGCCAGTGAAGCAAATCAAAGTAGGAGGGCTGCAGCTCACGCCAGAACAGCAAGGGCACCGCTGGGTCAGGAGCGCAGACAGGAGGGAGGCGGTGGCAGATGCTGGCTCAGAGGGCACTTCAGGGAATGGACCACGGCAGCCTCGGCTTCCTCTTTCCTGATATCATCCTGCTGTCCTACCAGGCTCTGGAGAGAAATCAAAACTGGGAAAGAAGAGAGGAAAAAAGAGAACAACTGCATTTTTGCATAACAAAAACACCCTTTCACGATGAAAACACTTAATAAACTAGTGCAGGGGAACTTCCTCAACCTGATAAAGGGCACCGTGAATGCCACAGTGAACACCCCTCCAGACTGGAAACAAGGCAAAGGCCTTGATCTCAATGGCACATGACATGATCTTGTATATAGAAAAACAATCCTGAAAAATAAAAATAAAGTTTCAGTTTCTGGTTTGAAAAAAATAGCATGGCACCGGCAGGGGGACGAATGTAACGCTCTTTGGATTGGAATTCAGAGTCAGAAATAAACCTCATTTTTGATCAATTAATTTTCTATGGCAGGTGCTAAAAATGTCAGTGAGGAAAAAATAATTTTTCCAAGAAGTGGTGCTAGGACAGCTGGCTGTCCATGCGCACAGGAATGAAGTTGAACTCCCACCTGACACCATGTGCAAACAAGTAACTCAAAATGAACCAAAGAACTAAATATAAGAGTTAAAACCACAAAGCTAGAAGAAAATAGGGAAAACTCTTTATGACACTGGATTTAACAATGATTTTTTTTTTTTTTTTTAGGCAGGGCACCAGTAACTTTTTAGCTCTGACACAAGCAACAACAAAGAAATAGATAAATTGGACATCATCAAAATTGACAACTTTTCTGCTTCAAAGGCCTAGTATCAAGAAAGTGGAAAGAGAACCCACAGAAGGGGAGAAAATGTTTGCAAACCACATATCTGAATAGGGGTTTGTGTTTAAACTATGTAAAACCCCTACAACTCCATAATTTAAAAGTCAAAACTCCAGTTAAAAACTAGAAACAGATCTGAGTTACTTGTCCAAGAAGATACATAACTGACCAATAATTACACAAAAGATACTCAGCATCACTAACTGCCAGGGAAACACAAATCAGAGCCACAATGAGAGACCATTTCATACCCAGTGGGATGACTCTCATGAAAATAACCAGTACCGATGAAGACGTAGACCAGTTGGAGTTCTTATACACTGTGGAAGGGAAGATGCATTGTGCAACCACTGTGGAAGACATCTGGCAGTTTCCCAAAAGATTAAACATACAGTTACATATAAACCAGAGATTCTATTCCTAGCAGTCTATCCAGAAGACATGAATACATAGCTCCATGCACAAACTTGTATATAAATGTTCATGGCAGAATTATTTATAACAGTCAAATAATGGAACAACTCAAATACTGAAATTGTGATAACTGATGACTGAGGAAATGCTACTGATATATCCCTACAATGGAATACTAATTCAGTGATAAAAAGAAATAAAGCTCTGATACTTGTACAACATGAATGCAACTTGAAAATACTATGTCAGGTGAACTAAGTCAGTTCAGAGGCCCACATATTGTAACGTTCCATTCATATGTATGATCCAGAAGCGCTAAATCCCAGAGACAAAAAGTAGATCTGTGGTTGCCTGGGGTTGGGGGAAAACAGGTAGTGACTGCTAATGATTGAGGTTTTCTTTAAGGGTGATAAAATCTAAAGGGATTGGGGTGATGGTTACATAACTCTGTGAATAGATTACAAACCATTGAAGTCTGCCCTTTATTTTTTTTTGTCATAAATAATTTTATTTTTAAAAGAAATGTTATAAAACTAACAATACAAATTTTTCAATATAAATTATTTTATTTTTTAAAATAAGCTGTTATAAAAAAATAATATAGGGGCCTCTCTGGTGGTGCAAGGGGTTAAGTTGCAGCACTATGAAGCTATCTGCAGCCACTGCAGCACAAGTTCCCTGGCTAGGGAGGGGACCCACATGGCGCAGCAGACCTCTCCTGCCTCGCCCGCTGCTGTCCTCAGCAGTATATTTCAGTAGATCTGCCTGCTGTGCTCCCCACTCTATCTCTGGTGAATCCTCTCACTCCCTGCACCTCTGACTTGTACCCCAGTTCTTGTATGCATAAACAAATATTTAAAAAAATAACAATATGAATAGCTGCCCTCAACTGACTTCTTTCTGAATGTCAGCCACTGTGGGAAACTTGGTAAACTTATCTAGGTCTCAAAATAAGTATGCCAGGAAGGTTTTGTTATTCTTATTTACAATGGAAAAACAAATTCAGAGAGGTTTAGGAACTTGCCCAAATTCACAGCATTATTAAGTATCATGCTAGTTAGGAATGAGGACTTAGTGCCATTTTTACCTCAGTTTGAGTTTCAGGGTCTTACTGTGAGGTCTCGGTGGATGTTGTGAGGCTCCTTGGGTTCCAAGTCTAGGCTTCGCGATAGGACCCACCAAACAGCAGGGGTTAGCGAAATCTCTGCTTCCAGCTTTCTCACCATGGAGCTGTGGTGAGGTGCTGGCTCCCAGCTGCTGCTAGATATGCAGTGGAGAGAAACCTATCCTCAATCAGCTGTGCCCGCTTCACCTTCTAAGGACACACTTGTGCTAGAAACTCTCCATTCTGCCATCAGATGTGTCACAGCTGTGACTCGGGGGTGAGCCTCTTCACCCTCTGCTCCCAGCACCTGGTTGTACAGATTATGTCCTGTGTTTGAAACTGAGTCCTGTTACTCTTGGCTCTGTCGGCTTCCTAGTTCCAAGAAATAAAACGTGAGAAGGAAGGTGTTAGGCCCACGAAGACAAAGACGTCAAATAGCTCTCACCAAGCAAAATTTGGATGCATTTTGGGAAAATGACTCTGAAGCAGATGGATTACATTTTCTGTTTGGGCTCAGCAATTAAGGGGAAGGAGGGACCACAGCCAAATGCGCTTGGGTTCTCGTCAAATTCCAAATGTTGGAAAACATTTCAGAATGTTTGACTGAGTTTGGCAGAGCCGTACCTTGACCCCTCCCTTCTTGAACAAAGGTGATGGACCGACCTGCGATGATCCAAGTTGCCAAGGAGCCGCTGGCATGATCTTCCTTTGGTGGTACTGGCACGATGGCACACTTTGCCAACTGGAAACTTTCAGTGGGGGTTTTGACTGTGTTAGTAGTTATGATAACGGGTTTTTTGAGGAAGAGGATGAATATCAATGTGGGTAACAGAATTCAAGTCCCAAGCAGAAGTCATGTGGACTTCTTTTTTATTTTATTATTTTTAAAGATTTATTTATGTATACAAGAACTAGGGCACAGGTTAGAGTCACAGGAAGTGAGAGGATTCACCAGAGACAGAGTGGGGAGCAGAACAGGCAGATCTACTGAAACACACTGCTGAGGGGAGCAGCGGGCAAGGCAGGAGAGGTCTGCTGCACCATGTGGGTCCCCTCCTGGCTGGGGATCGAACTTGTGCCGCTGTGTCATGGGTGCTTCACAGTGCGGCGCTCAACCCTCTGAGCCACCAGGGAGGCCCCCAGGTGGACTTCTGTTCTGCTTTTTGTGACCCAAGAGCAGAAGCCATAAGCAGAGCCGTGTCCTTTGATGACAGTCCTGAGCTCCAGCTTCTATATCTTCTGCAGTCCAGGGATTTCTGTGGCCACACTTCACTTACTCTCCTCATTTGTTTATGCCACTGGATTCTTTAGGGTCAGAGCAGAGCCAAACAGTATCCTTGGAACCAGAGAGATCACCTCTCCTTTTCAGTAAATGCAGACCCTCCATGAAGGATTGAGTGGAAGAGGAAGACAGAGATGAACACAAGAACTCCTGAGTCCATGCTGAAACGCTAGTGTTGGTGTCAAGACTGAAGATAAGCTGGTTTTTCTCCTAAGCCCTGAAGTCATTCAGTTGTTCACAATATTTACTGAGTATTCACTATGGCCTCTGTACTAGAAAGATAGCAATAAATAAGAGACAGAATTCCCTACCTTCCTGGAGTTGTCCATCTGATGGATAAAATACTACACCCTTGGGGAAACAGAATGCTAAATTACTAAGGTTTTTAAAACTCAATTTCTTGGTTGGCCGAAGAGGGGTAGACTTTCTTTTTTCCAACTATAAGTAGCTATAGTCCCTGCCAGAATTTTTAACCTAATGCTATAAAATATTTATCCTATGTTGCTGATGTTTTAATATTAACCTTCACTGTTACCCCAGGCAGAATATGTTGTCTTTTCCATTCACCTCATGTCTTATGCTCAAAGTTAAATTTCCAAGAAGCAAGTAAATTCATCTTTTAAGCTACTTTCTCCCAAATGACTGAAAAAAAAATACAGATTAAGTACTGACATTAAAATGGAATTAAAGCTTCTTCCATGGAGATCTCCTTCCTTCTCTCCTTTCATCTCACCATCAGATACTTTCTTATTTATTGATGAAGCCAAAATTGAAAGGTAGAAATTAGAAACTTAGACAAGTATCCAGCAACCTTGGATTTTTCGTTTAAGTCAGAAAGATGGTGAGCAGTCTGTATCTTCTTGCCTTCCTTCTGTTTCTGCCCATTAAGGTCATATATTAATTTGTTGTGGTACTAAATTTTATTTTTAGTGGATTCCAGTCCAGGCTATTATCACCTGCTATGAACATGTGAAGAGACACAACTTTTTCAATGCTCTTTTTGCTACAGTCTCGCTTTCACTTTTCTGAGACCCCAGCAGTTCTGCTGATGCTCTCCAGCGCAGGCAGACTCAGCTCCCAAAGTCTTCCTGATGGAGATGGTAGGCAGCATTATTCCCATTCCCATTCTGTGATCCCAGATCCCAGATCCAGTGACCCCAATGACTCAGCAGTGACCACATTTCTTGCTGCCAATTCAAACTGAGATCTCCTGGAAGCGCTGATTCCATGGAGGGGTTGGGTCAGTTTGCCATCTTCTTGTCTACATTCTGCTTTCTTTCCCTCTCCCTTCACCTAGTACATCGAGTATCATCTCAACTTTAATTCCTTTCCTTGGTCCAACCAGTTCACTGTGTAGTTCATGAACCCAGATTCTTGAGATACTAGTTCAAATGACACAGTTAGTTGGGTTTTCTAGCTTAAAATAAGACCTTGGACAGGGTGCTTACCTGGCCTGCCGAGCTGGTCAGTGTCTGCCAGTCTAATTCTAGGCTCCGTTTACTGGACGCTACTTGTGGGTACAGCCATTTCCAAATTGAAGATGGAGACGGAGCTATCCCTAAAGGACACTGGTTTCGACCTGACCTCCAGCACCATGGAGCTGTCCCTTCTCTCACATCAGTGTACATGTCTCCGGCTCCACTTGTCAATCAGTGTTTTTGATTTGTCAAATCAATGTTTTTGAGGTCCAAGTCTCAAGCATGATAACTGCAGTTATAACTCTTCATGTTAGGGAGGGTTGTTTTTAGTGTTAACATTTACCAGTTTTTGCACATTCTCTAGGTCACTGGGTTTTTGAGCACAGAGTTATAGACAGATCTGAAGTTTCAGACAGAGGTGAAGTTTCATATTCACCCCAGTATCCTAAAGGAAGTGAAGGCATCAGAGCCAAGGATGCTTGGAAATTCTCTGGCACTAATTTAATCCCCTATTAAATTCCTTCTTGGGGGCCTCCCTGGTGGCGCAGTGGGTTAAGCAACGCACTATGAAGCAAACCTCAGTCACTGTAGCACGAGTTCAATCCCTGCTGCCGGCCAGGGAGGGGACCCACATGGTGCAGCAGACCTCTCCTGCTGTGCCCGCTGCTCCCCTCAGCAGTGTACTTC